>LR812527.1:35576600-35976600 GCA_903798195.1 Danio kyathit | reverse complement strand
ATATGAACTATTATGTCACAAATGTAATTTGCATATATTTCTATATATCAGATTTCTATTTTGGGATCTATATTTCCATTAGTCTGGTGTTGTGGATTTGGTCACAGGATCTCCTCTACATCACAGTGGTGTTTTCATTGATCAAAAATCTTGGAAAGAACCTTCTGTCAATGTGAATCCATTGGTCTGCTGTGATTGGGCTTTCTTACATACAGTACAGTAATGTCAAATATGAAAACATTGTCTGTAAAAGTGGTACATGGAACCATAAAGAAGCCATAAATATGGAATAAGGATGAATAAAGATGAAATCTATAGATAATGTAGTGCAGTTGGGTCATCTTCTGTGGTACAGTAACTGATGTCATTTGATCTATCCTGAAACTTTCACCATCTAAACATGTAATATTGTACATCAGTTTCTATGCATCAAGTTATTTATCATTTTGATTGCTTGTATCAGTTGATAATAACATCATGTTTAGTAAATGAAAACGCATTTATTTTAAATGTAATGTGTGGGTTGGACTTTGAAATAAGTTCAATTTG
This sequence comes from Danio kyathit, assembly GCA_903798195.1. Taxonomy (NCBI): domain Eukaryota; kingdom Metazoa; phylum Chordata; class Actinopteri; order Cypriniformes; family Danionidae; genus Danio; species Danio kyathit. The sequence goes on along the minus strand of LR812527.1, from coordinate 35,976,051 downwards.
ATGTTTAACTGTATTATATTGAAAAGGTGATCTTAGTTCAATGAACACAGTATCTTTGACTTGTGTGTATTGTATCCAAGCATTTGAAACAAGAGTTAAGAGTTTTGCAAAAATGTGCAATTTTGGCAATGGTTGTGAATTTTGTGTCTAGTTTTGAAAATTGACGCTAGAGTTCTGAAATTTGTGGCAAAACGATTGTAAAAAACTGTAATAAGTAAACTTCACATAAGTTCTTTTTACATAACGTTCATTTTCTGTTGCCCATTTGGTGACAGCAGTGGCTTTGCGCATTGGTGATAAACAATATTTACCTCTCCTATAGGAAAACATTATGATAGCTTAGTGCGGACAAGAAAATAATACCAAAGCAAAATGAGCAAACAGCGGTAGAGGAGAAAGACAGAGGAGAAGAGGACGGTTAGAGAAGCTCTGAGGTAATTAGGCTCGGAGGAGTCACATTCAGTCTGGCTCAAGGACACAGTCGAGCAGCATAGACATCATTTCCTCCTGCACGCTGACACTGAAAGTCTTACTTACTGAAGAGAGGACAGGGAGAAAGACTCGTGCTCAGTTTGGGGACTGTGACTGTGGGATGGCGTGTGCCAGGCTTTGCATATTGGGGCAAAAATACCACAAAAAAATGACAAAACAGGCTGTAATTGTAGAAATGACTATATGCAGTGAGCACTTTTGTTTTTAAATGATGAAATGAAAGTAATTCACTCAAATCATTCTACACAAATGATCATTTTGGATGTAAATTTATTGAATTTGTTATATTTGGTCCTGATATGCTGGCCTTATGTGTATGCATATAAAAGTACAGTAAAATGTGAAATGCTGTCACAAGTTTAAATACGTTTTCTCTCTTAACGCATTTTAAAATGTACTTCATATCTTGGGATTTTTATTACGTGCCATGTATTAGGCCTACAGTAACTATAATTTTAACTAGCTAGTTAATAATAAAAAATGTTTTTGTTGAAACTATAGCCTATGTTATATAGCATAAGTGGTCATCGACAGAACTGAAAAATGTTATCCTAGCCCTTCAGAGGCAAATGCTTTAATGAATGTTGTATACCCTACCTGACAAAAGTCTTGTCGCTTATCCAAGCTATAGGAAAAACAAATAATAACTTGACTTCTAGCTGATCATTTGGTATCAGGAGGGGCTTACATGAAAGGCAAAGGCCTCTAGATTACGCTTATTTTACCAAAATAAAATGTGATCATACCTTGATTTTTAATTATTTAATTAGGACAGTAAGGTCTGACTTTACTTAGACAAAAGTCTTGTCACTTAACAGAAATAATGTACAGTATAGAATATAAAGTCATGGTGCAGTGGAAAAAGAAGTAATATTGTGTATGACTCCCATGAGCTTGGAGGACTGCATCCATACATCTCTGCAATGACAAATAACTTATTAATAAAGTCATCTGGAATGGCAAAGCAAGTGTTCTTGCAGGACTCTCAGAGTTCATCAAGATTCTTTGGATTCTTCAATGCCTCCTTTTTCATCTTACCCCAGACATGCTCAATAATATTCATGTCTGGTGACTGGGCTGTCCAGTCCTGGAGCACCTTGACCTTCTTTGCTTTCAGGAACTTTGATGTGGAGGCTGAAGTATGAGAAGGAGCGCTATCCTGCTGAAGAATTTGCCCTCTCCTGTGGTTTGTAATGTAGTGGGCAGCACAAATGTCTTGATACCTCAGGCTGTTGATGCTGTCATCCACTCTGCAGATCTCTCACACGCCCCCATAATGAATGTAACCCCAAACCATGATTTTGGTCTTCACCTCCCAATTTCCAATCCAGCTTTGTTTTGGGCTTTTGCACTCTTAAACAGATGTGATGTGAAAACTCACAATAAAATGCATACTTTTTCCGTTTTAAACATTAGTTGTCCTAACCAACAGTAAAAATTAGTTTTCTACTAAAACATCTGTGAAAAAGTAAATAAAGCTTTACATGGATAGATTTAAAATATAATATAGGTCATGAAAATTGAACTTTTAAGTCAGTGATTGTCAGGGAAAAGTCAGGGAATTTGACATTTTGCTTAGAGTAAGGACCTTGGATTTTACTCATCATTACACTTCTGTGATACATGATCCTTCAAATTCTAATATTCTGATTTTATGCTCAAGAAACATTGATTATTATTTTAAATGCTGAAAATATATATGCTCACAGTATATGCTCTGTCTTGATTTTTCTATGTACAGTATATCCTGAAGTCAAGACACATCAAATAAAATTGTACAAACCAATGCTTAAAATGGTTAATCTGACTTTGATTCATGCTTACCTGAAAGTGAATAGATCTCCAGCATCAAGGGTCCATCTGTCCTCGCTTAAGAGACTAAAACAGTAGTGAAATGTGCTTTTATAAAACAAGACTTTGCCCTGTATGCTGTTTGAAAACTCCTGTGGTCATCAGCTCTGGTGAAAATGTTTTCCAGGGGAAGTTCAGATGATCTTTGATATTGTAGTGGTAATTCTTCAGGAATCTCTGTTGTTCCTTACAAAAACCCAGAGGAAACCTTTATTGCTGGGCATCTTCTCTTTCACAACCAAGGAGAAATAATGCAGTTATTAGTTGTTTTAAGAGTCAACTCTCAAATCTCTCTCTAAAAAGAAATAAATGCAACATACAAAGAGGGTTTTTGTGGAATTGGATGGAAAATATTTCATGATTTTCATGACTTCTGCTTGTAGATACCTAAAAGATACCATATTTTCCATATAGGTATGTATATACAGTACAGTATATAGCATGTAATATTTTATTTGTGTATATTTGATCATATAATATGTTGAAATACGATATTATGACAATTTAAAAAATGTGGAATTTTCAGCCTCCAGTTTTCAGTGTCCAATAACCCCTCGAAACTAATAAAGGTTAAAATTTGTATTATTATTGTTATTTCTGACACACAACAATAATACTATTATAATATATATGCCTAGTTTCCAGTAATGGGTTGCAGCTGCAGGGTATCTGCTGTGTAAAACATGTGCTGGATAAGTTGGCGGTTCATTCTGCTGTGGCGACTCCTGATAAATAAAGGGACTAAGCCGAAGGAAAATTAATGAATGATTTTTTAGGGTCTTAAAGACCCTAAAGAATCCTTTCTTCATTTTTTTTTTTAAAAATGATGAATAGTTGGCGGTTCATTCTGCTGTAGTGACCACTGATATATACAGTAAGGGACTAAGACGAAGGAATATAAATGAATGAATATACGTATAGGCCTACTGTTGGTTATAACTTGGTGTGGTGGAGTTGAATAGACTTTCAATTGATTTGCGAATATGTTATTAATCATTGTAGTATATGAAGACAGAAATCATATTTTAAGCTGACTCTTGTTTAAAATAAGCTCAGTATCACAATTCATATACTTTACATCAGTGATACACATTATCACATGTTTATATTGCAATTTCTTAATATAATTTTTTATTACACCACCAATACATACTACAGATGTATTCAGTCCTTTACAATGTTTTTTGCTCATTTGAATTCAGCCATAAAGACGCAGATCTTTATTCTGAGAGCATACAGCGAGGGCCAGTCCGGGCACATCTCAGTGCTCCAAAGGGAATGTCAGTGAGCACCTTGAAGTCGCCTTCATTTGTCACAATCAGATTCTGGGCCCAACTCATGCCTTTTGTATTCAGTGCAGCCAGGGCGACAATCTCGCAGGGACAAATCGCTTATCCCTGAAGCCCAACCGTTCCACACAACATCAATAACAACAGTGTTTAACATAGCCTGTTCTCTCATTATCAATGACTCTAGTTGTGGGCCACGGTCTAGACTGCTTATCTTTGAGAAAATGTTTCACTTGTTTAAAGGGATATTTCACCTGTTTACTCAATCTCCAATTGTTTCCAACCCTGTATGCAATATTTTTCTTCTGTTGAACACAAAAGAATATGTGTGGAAAAATATTGGAAAGCAGCAGCCATTGTCGTCTACACTGTAAAAATATCCCTAAATCAGCAGTGTTTCAGATTTTGTGATTCATGTTTTTAATTTTTTATTTTCCCACATTTATTTATGCTTTAGAAATACATTATGTGACCTTAATCTTTCTTTCAACAACTTTTAACCTTGAAAAGTTCGAAAAAGTGACTTTTAATAACATGTTTATTAGTGATATATTGTCTGGGTTGGTGTTGTATATTATGGTACAACAACCTTGCAATAAGCTGCCAGGACATTTTCTGTATTTTACAGACTTATTTATCTATATAATGTTTCTTATTCATTTTATTATTTCAAACTATTCTAAAATGTCAATAAAAGTCACTTTGTTAAACTGTAGAATTGAATTGTTTTACATCAAAAGCCGACAGTGTAAGAGTGCAGATTATCATATGCATTTGTTTATATTGCAAAACATGTCTATTTCACCAAGAAGGTTCATACAGATTCAGGAGTTCAGAAGTATTTGTGAATTACTTTTGATTTAACATCACTTAATTGCTCCATATTGTATACAATACATTCATAATAGCAACGCTCTCCCACATTTTAAGCTATTAACACTGCCCTTATTTCCGTTTTTGATATAAGATTGCAGTAGGATGGTTTGACTAGAAATGTACAGTTTTTCACCATCATACTGATAACTTTTTAGTCATTCGGCAAAACTACAGTTGGAACCGCTGTAGATAAGGTCCAGAGGTCAAGGTCAATTGCCTGATAAGGCAATTCACAACTGTAAATAAACGGAAAACACTTGTGAATCACAAACTATAAAAACTGTTAATTAACAGATATTTTTTACAGTGTAAAGTAGGAACAAAAATACTATGGAAGTCAATAGCATCAGCTTTTCAATCCTTCTTTAAAGTGTCTTCTTTTAGGTTCAACTGAAGAAAGAAACTTAAGCAGGTTTGGAACAAGTGGAGGAGAGTAAAACATTTTTGGATGAACTTTCCCTTAAGGTCTTTGGAAATTTACTCTTGCAAATACAGAGGCTTTTTAAAGAAAGTTACTGAATAATTGATCTGATCTGACACAAATCTATTTATTTATTTATTTATTTATTTATTTATTTATTTATTTATTTATTTATTTTGTTAAACACTACACAGACTTTTCATTATGTTTTTTTTCATCCATTTTCATCCATTTCCAACTCTATATGTCTAGTTGTTGGCAGTATTATCAAGTTTATTTGCAGTAAGTTGGCAGTAAAAATAGACTTTTCTGTAGTGTTTAAGAGTCTGACTGAAAAAATGTTTAAACCAGCCCAAGGTCATTCCATGTCTTAGTTGGTTTAGACTGGACAGTCTGATCGCCTGCGTGTTGCTCAACTTGCTCTGCAGTTAGTAGTAGTAAGTTTCTGGTTTTATACTTTATACTGTATCCTGGTAGGAAAGAGTTCAGTTATTCATTGCTTTTATTTGAACTATGTATATTCTTAATTCCAAATTAAGATAGAGACTGTTGGGCTTTGTAAATTGTAGAGACTTCCTTTACCAAAATAAGTTATTGAAATAACCAGCTGTTGTATTTACATTACGACCAATAACCCAATAAATGCTAGTAAATCATATTTGCATAATTTACATGTTTAGACATTTTATTTTCATCCAAACATATTTTCAGTGTTTTATTTATTTTGTTGGTTGTCATGCTAAATCATGATGAAATGAAGAACAGGTTGCAAACAATTATTATCGGGTTGTGAACAATTATTATTCTTTTTTCAAATTCTTTGGGTCAAAAAAAGCGTAAGATGGTATATTTCTTGTTGAATTGCAAAATGTTTGCCTTTCAATGACGCACTTAAATCTGCAGTAAAGATCCGTTTTCATTTCTATCACTTATCAAAAGCGCATTTCAATAAAACAATGAAAGCAGAATGCATTTAGATGCAGAGGGGAAATCTAGCTTTAACAATCAGTACATGCAGTTTATGCATGGGAGTGTATGGGTGTTTCCCGGTGTTGGGCTGATGCTAAAAGGGCACATATGATAGATAAGTTGGCGGTTTATCTCACTGTGGCAATCCCAGATTAACAAAGGGAGTAAGCCGAAAAGAAAATGAATGAATAAATGCATCAGTATTCTCTCTTGAATTGATTTTGATCTTCGTCTTGAACAGCAGATGGCGCAGTATGCTTTACAAACAGTCGTACTCCAAGTCCTCAATCCAGTGTTTCTCAACCCTGCTCCTTCAGGCACACCAACAGTACATATTTTGGATGTCTCCCTTATCTGACCCATTCATTTCAGGTTTTGAAATCTCTTCTAATGCTCTGCTGAGTTGATTTAGGTGTGTTTGATTAGGAAGAGATTGAAAATGTGTCCTGTTGGTGTGCCTTCAGGAACAGGGTTGGGAAACACTGCCACATGCTACTCTAAGCTAAAATAAAAATGTGTAAAGTTAGGGGATGTTTAAGTAAATTACAAAAGTGTTTAAAGTGAGCTTTGTTTACATTAATCTTGTGATATAAAAGTCAATTTACATAACTCAGCTGAAAGCACAAGCTCTTCCTCATTAGCATTTGACTGTATGGTTAAATAGAGAGCCTATAGAGTGCTACCTGCTGTTAAAAACTAAGCTCAGAATCAATTCAAGAAGGAATAGTGATGCATTTTCAAAATCTCAGAATCAATGCAGATTGATTTGATTGATTGAATGATTTTTTGGCATAGCAGTTATAATTCTAATGTGGACTTTGTTAAAACTTTATAATTATCATTATAGTCATCGTCCTTAGTTTGAACAAGCCTCTGGGAACATTTATATTCTTTAGATTTTCGCATGTTTTGAACATCTCTTTTTTTGTATGCCCTGTAGTTACATTCTGCTAATTAGTATCCATTGAGAGAGGCTCTGCTGATGTTAACGTTGCTTTGTGGATCCATTGTTTTCTGTAATATGTTAAATAAATTACCTTTTATTTGTTCTGGTCACGTCTGATGTCAACAGTTTGTGAAGCACCTTTTAGTAATGCAAACACTGCACATTTAGTTACAAGGGTCAGAGAGAAGGTTGTTACTGTCCTGACAACTAAATTATGAGCAGAGAACGTTGGATTTGGATCAAATTTGCTTGAGGCGTCCTTCTGGGAATGGCTCAAAATTCAACAGTTTTTAGATTACAGATGGGAGTTTGTTGGAGAATGTGAGCTGATTATCATCTCAGAGATGCTGAAAGTAGTCATGTCAGAGAAGAAGAGCCACTTTTGAATTATAAATATGTTGTTATCATATGATATGTTAGGAGTAATCAATAGTATATACAATATGATCACTAAATGCTGCATCCAATAATAAATAAAGTGTATTCAAATGAAATTAGATTCAGGAATCAATATCTTTGCTCATTTCAGTATAGCCTCACGTTTATCAGTTAGAATGAGGTAAAGGTAACTTGTAATGTATCTGGACATTTCTAGTAAGACTTGAATTATGGAAAATTGTAGCTTTTTGAGACACTTTCAAAATATTGACATGATAAAACATATAGTAAATCCTTAAGTTATTATTTATACCCCTGGCAAATTCTGATTTAAAGTTTTAAATAAAATGTAAAGATTTTTTATATATTTTTCCTATTTCTATCTTTTTGTCTTATTATCTTTTGGTGGAAGCCTGTCTCATTTCCGGTCCAAAAAAAATTAATTGTTGGTTGAATAAAATTCTCACAACGCTAACAAATTAAGAAAACGCGCTGCATTTTCTTACAATACATGAAAATAGCTCGGAACACAGTGAAAATTTTTCAAGTGGACCCAAAAAAGTGATGGACTTGGCTGGGATTTGCTTATTGTGCAGTGAATATTGCTCAGTGAAGTTTTAGGTGATCTTTGAAAGATGCATTTTTTATTACACAATTCCCTTGTCTTTTGTATATTATTAGCCTAAACAACCACAACCTAAATAGCCAGGTCCGTCACGTTTTTGGGTCCCCTTGAAACATTTCCATTGTGGTCTATGCTATTTGCATGTGCTGTGAGATTTTTTGTTTGTATTGTGAGAATTTGCAACATGTTTGCTGTCAAACCGATAAAGATTTTTTCTTAGTTTGCTGTGTTTTGTAATTGCATGTGTTTTCTGAGGGTGCTGCCACATTTAGACGTTCGTTTCGGAACCTGTCTTGTTTGCCCAGTTAGCACGGTTCGTTTGGCATCCGCCCCAAATCGGGCCTAGACCGCCTGAACGAGGTGGGTCTCGGCATGCTGAAATATTACCAAGATATTACAGAATATTTTGTTCATTTCTACACTGACACCTCGAAAGAAAGATCAACATTGATCTGTCTCCTTGTCTGACTGCAGTCTTGCTTCATCTGTTATTTCTCTCTATAATTTAAGCCTATAATGCATAATTCTGGCCAACGGTTTTTTTTAATAGATTCATTGATTGATTAAATAATTACATTTTTAATTACATTTTTAAATTTATATTTATTGACGATGTCAATGGGTGTCCAAATTAAAGTTCACCTTTTCGCTTCTTATTGCTTATCATCATAAATTAAAATGAATTAGATAAACCGTGAAACTCTGATCAATGTAATGAGAGCTTACTCGTACGTGAATTGTTTTAACTATTTTGGTCCGTTTAGAAACTTTGCCGTGTGAAAGCGAACCACACCAAAAACAAAAATAAACATTGTAACAATCTGAATCCTATTTTTTGAGCAAAACAATCAATTTACAGGTGGGAAAGCACCCTAAATTGCAGCACATTAAGCCCTCTCGGCCACTATAAAACATCAAGAAAATTGCACTGCGACAAGTAGCTATGCCTTGATATTTGAACCTGAGCGCTCATCACAAGTACAACAAAAAAGTTCTATATTGCGGTAGAAAGGCGAAGAAAACATATTAAATTACAAATCACAGACACTGTTAAGTTGTTTTGTGATATTTATTTGATATTGTCCAAAGATCTGGATGAAAATAATCCTTTATTTACTGATATGTCTCTGTAAAAATCATTAGTGTGAAAAAGACCAAAAGTTGTTAGCATCATACTCCCCATAGCATTCATTTTACTTAGAAACTGTAGTCAAATCTATGTTTTAGTATTGTTTTTGTGGTTTCACAAAAATGTAGATGGAAGCACATGTTTCCAATAAGCCTGTGTTGACTTTTGTATGACTAATGCTTTTTTGACACTTGGTCCTTCAGAAACTAGCTCAGAAGACTTGCTTAGCCCTGAGATTGATCTTATTCACAAATGTCACATAATCCTTTTGCTGCAAAAAACCTCGGACAGCAAAAAATCTGCAGATCTGAGGGATCGCTGTGGCTGAATGTGGAGAGAGCATTCAGAAAGTAATACATCAAGCTTGCTTTCTACCAGAAGTCGTATGATTCTAAAATAATGTCTGGCTTTTTCTGAAACTCGAGCAAAAAGTTGGTGATCATGACATTGATCCAAAACTTTAGAATCAGTCACAAACATAGTGGCTGAAACTACAGGAATTGCTTCTTTCTGAGTGGCCATGGTAGAGTCATGACCTCTCAGCCTTATTGAAATTCAGTGGTGTGATGAGAAGCAGAGCACTGAAGCAATGTAACCCAAAATACAGCAAATAACAAAAGGTATTATGGGGTAAATTTTTCTATAGCACTTTTACAATGTAGATTGTGTCAAAGCAGCTTAACACTGAAGTTTTAGTAAATTGAAACTGTGTCAGTCCAGTTTTCAGAGTAATCAATATCCCCTACAATAACAGGACATGACACATAAACGTTTGCTTTTATTTGCACTGTTTTTTGGGGTTTGGCTCAACTGTACATCTCGATCAAGATTTTATAGAAATGATTTTGTTTTACTCAGGAAATTCACATACTGATAAAATGTAAACATTGACTGCACTCTAAAATACTATAAATGCATTATGTTTCAATTGGTAAAAAGTTCATTTGATACTTTTGCAATTTTGACACTATACTCAAATAACTGCAGATGTTTTTTGCATGTACATACAGGACAGATATGCCTACTTTTTAAAAATAAATTAAAATTATGTTTTGTTTTTCTGAAATGTAACATATATTAGATCATAAATAATAAAAGTCACCTTTCTTCACGAGCTATACAGTAGCTGCGTTTGGAGTGCACTAAGAAGTAAGCACAATTGTCAGCCTAAAGATTGTTGAACTGAATTGTATTAAGTCTTATGAAGAAAATTACATAAAATGTTAGCAAGACAACTTTAAGCTTTCAAAATCATTTGAAGTGTTGGAAAGAAATAGGGGATAACTTGGAATTGAACACAGACAGGAACTACTGTATGCTTCTTACTACAGTACAGCTCTAGAGGTGTAGTTCCAACCCCACGTTTGCGACACTTTGAATGATCATTGTGAATTCGGGAAAGAGCAATCACCAAACTATGCTTGTAATGATGGAAATTGCGACCTATACTCCCAGTATGTACTTATGTGATTGTTTAGTTTTTAATTTTTAATAAATTTGCAAGGAATTAAAACAAAGTTCATTCACGCTGTCATTATGTAGTAATAATTATAGAATTATGAGGAAAGTAATGCATTTTGGAATAAGGGCGTAGCAAAACAAAATGTGGAAAAAGTGAAGCGCTTTCCAAATACACTGCAAACTGAAACTGCATTTTGATTGATAACAGCATAGACACACATAATTCTTAATGACTCGCAAAACACAAGGCGTACTATGTACACGTAACTATTTAAACTTTAAAAACTTCAGGTTATATAATAAGCTGCTTGTTTTTTTTTGTCTGAGGATAGTCTCCCATGAGAAAAGTATCTTTAGATATATTGTTCTATTGGTTTCTTAGATTACGGTCATGGCAGTTTGCAACTATTTTATATTGTAAATTGTATTGATGTAAAACATTTTTAAATATCATATTATTTTATATGATCTTAAAGATCCATACAAATTATTCATACTTTTCTTTTCATACTTTATGTGTGAAACTAAATAAAATTTCAACAGAACTGTGCTGAATAATGATACTCTTGTCTTTCATCAAACAATTTGGATTTGCCTCATTTTTTAAAGTTCACATGGACCATCCAGTTACTTTCCTTGGTAACACTTTATTTTGATGGTCCATTTGAGTATTTGTAGACTATCTGCTTAATATCTGCTGATACTGCTCCTTCAACAGACATTTAACTGACTAGAAGAAACTTTGCAAGTAAATGTCAACTTACACTAACCCTAACCCCAACCTAACAGTCTACTTATAATCTAATGAGAATTAGTTGGCATGTAGATGCAATGTAACTTAAATTCAACAAACGGATCATCAAAATAAAGTGTGACCCTTTCCTTTTTAATACTGTAAAGCTGCTTTGAAACAATCTCTAATCGTTAATGTACAATGAAAATAAAGAGTAACTTAATGAGTAAAATTAAAAATAGAGAACAGTGCTTTTCTAATGAGATCAGGTTGTTTATTTTATCCTAATGTCATTTTATACAATTAAAGAGCTGCCCAGATTGAGGCTTTGTTATGAGGAATCCCACACTGTATCTAAGTAAAGCTGCACACACAAACACTGCTCTCTATCGGGGGGGTTGAGATTAGCCTCTTCCAAGTGCTGCGCTGTTTCACAGATTTGCCAGAAAACAGAGACGCATGCGGCTGAGCCGCAGATCTCAGATTAAACCTCTTTCATCCTTCTGTTCTCTCTCTCTCTCTTTGTGTCCCAGTCTGGACTGGTGCTTTGATAACACATAATAGGCTGTAAGCAAAGATATTGATTTTTCGCGCTGACAGAGTGCTTCTAATACAGTGCATGCAAATACTGGGCTTTGTGGCAATGCTGCATAAAGCTGTACTCAATCAGAGGAAGTGCATCTGCTCTTTGAAATGTGCCACATTCATTTTCCTGCCTTGACCTCAGTGGGACTAAATGACCAGTGAGGTAATTACATTCACATTCCCGCACAACAAATAATGGCTTTGAGACATCATTAAAGCCAATGAAATTAAAATGAGAATTCAGTGGCTATTAGTCTCTGTCTGTTAGCTTTGAGGCATCAACAAAACAGTCTTCAAATACCCACATTTACTCTAAAACTGCCTGTAAAAGTCTGCTAAAATGTGCAAATAAGTAGTTTTGGATTTTTTTTTTTTTGCATTGGGGTGGAAAAGACCATTAGTAGTTAGCGACAATTAAAGGATGATATAGTGCATTATAATAAATAATCAACAAGGTATTTTGAGCTGAAGCTTCACAGACATTCTGGGGGACCTGGAACTTATATCTTGTCAAAAAAGGATGAATGTACTGTGTATAAAACCCCTTTATGGTGATAAGGTGAAATGGTAATAAAATAATAAACAATAACTGAAACAAGAACCATAACTTAGTTAAATAATGTGTTTGAATTAACTGCAAATATTTTTATTTTCAAACATGAACACAGATACCCTTTATTGTATCCATATCATGAAAAAATGGCTTATTGTCTGGTCCCCTTCAGTTATGATCTGGTTATGATCGCATCAATGAAACTGTCCAGTTCAAAATGGTAAAATCTGATAAAAAAAGTTGAATAACTGCAAATTGGTTTATCATTTCAAGAGTTCACACTGATGATTGATCATAAAGGGTGTTTGGCATGCTGTCCCTGGGGGGAGCCTTGAGCTCAAAAGATCCTTGAGCTCTGGTACCTCCCGTTAGCAGGGCGAGAGGGGAGATTGAGCTGAGGTAGATCTCGAGAACTACCCCGCTTGCTTGTGGCTAATGGCAAATTTTCTTTATGAAGGAAAAATACTGTTGGCTAAGAACTCGACTACGGTGCCAATTTGGTTGAGTCAATTTACTTATGACTCATGTCTTTGAATAGTTAGAGGAAACCAGGGAACCCGAGGGAAACCCACACGAGCACGGGTAGAACATGTAAACTCCGCACAGAAACGTCGACTGGCCTAGTAAGGTTTAGAGCGAGTGATGTTCTTGCTGTTAGGCAACAGTGCTAACCAATGGGCCGCCGTGCCACCCAAAAAAAAAACAGGAGAAGAATAGGGAAGTAAGGGGGGGGGGGGGGGGGGTTGTGGTATGAAAACTATGGTCATTTATAGTGACTTAGGAATCATGTGATTGAAGAATCATGTGTTAGCTAATGCGGGACCAGCCATGGTCAATCATAAGCACGTGATCCTCTCGAAATTAGTTTATAAATAAACATCACTTATTGCTTTTATCTTTAAAACATTTGTCTAATATTAAATGTTGAGCTACTTTTCCCCTCGTGTCCTTAATTAATAAACAAAAAGTGTCACAGGGGAATTTAAATTCAGGAATTGTTAACCATTAAACTTAAATTTGTTGATTTGATCAGACCTAAAATACAGCTCTTTAAACTTGTTCTCATGCTTCAATACATAATTGAATTCAACAAAGCAGGACCTTGAATATTTAATATACAGTATGAGTGACAATATGGCCATATCTGATTATTGGGGTGTAACTATCCCCCTCAGGTCTGTTAATTAGAAACATTTCATAAATACAATACATTTTACATTCACGCTGGTGATAGAATAGGGGTCTGACAATGCAGTGGATCCTTGCAACTGCAATTTGGTGGAATATGATGATGCATTTGCACAGCACTAATGATTAAAATGCAATGTTCTAATTTGGAAAATAATTTTTAATGAACTTAAAGGCTGGTTTAACATAACTTCATTTCCATTTCTGTGTAACCTGGTCAGTTTAGAGTTTCTCTGAATAGTGTCTAAAAACGAGCTGTTCTGGTGTTGAAGAGACTGCATAAGCAACAGCATGTCATCATGTGTATAAAGTGCTTTCCTGTGTTTCACACAAAAGCAGGCTTGTCATTTTCTATCCAAGGGAGCATACAGTACACTGCCTGAAGAAAAAAATTGTAAAAAAAAATATTCTCTGATATTCTCAAATATTTAAAAGTCTATGATAATATATGCTACAGTGATTAATATGTTTCTGGTATGTTGTATGTTTGGCAGCAGTTCTTTTAACCCAATCTGATGTAGATATCCAAGTATGCTTTTTTGCTTTTTTTTTTTGTGTTGTTGAATGAATTGACCCTCGATTGATGTGAAACCACATTGAAAGTCTTGAGATGTCCTGGAGCAGACAGTGTTTCACCTCAGGGTCAGATAGTGGAGGTGCTTACATTATTAATACAAGATCACAGCTACAAATGAATGCAGCTGTTGATGGAGAAAATATCTATTTAGCAGAGGCTTTTTAGTTAAGAAAATAATGTATGACTCCCTGTTTCGTTTGTTGTTTGATTAATGTTAATGTTATAGAAAGCCACAGGTCTGTTATGTACACATATGATTTCCCCTCGCTCACTGCTTATATTTCCTTATGACATTTTAAAACAACTACATTTGCTGAAAGGACTCTGTTGTCAGGTTTGTGTGAGTCAGCATAACACATGAAGATCTCAATTGCGGTATACTGCCCTTTATAACATTGTTTCTTCAAATCAAGCATGGCTTTTTTGCATTCATGTGCTTTCTGTGTACATTAGAAGTGTTGTTTTGCCAAAATGACATATTTTAACGCTTGACTCTTCTGTAGTTACATTATTATTTTTATTTATTTTTAATTGTTTGAGCGAGATGCTAATGGTCTAATCCGATTCAATGATTTATGCTAAGCTAAGCTAAAAGAGCTCCCTCCAGACCTAAAGATCGGCTAAATGGATTTAAAAATGGTAAAACTCAAATGTTCATCTCTAAGGGACTTGTAAAATGAGCCTATTTCCAAGAAAAAAAAAGTGGAGTGGTCCTTTAAATTGGTTGATTTAGGGCGTACTCACACTATGCTATCCGAACAGTGCCCAGACCCGTTTCCCGGATCGTTTGAGAATTGTGAGTGCTCTGAATCAGGCTCAGGCACGGTTCACTTGGCCAGCCCTGGCCTAGTTGGAAGAGGTGTGCCAGAGCACGGTTTACTTGGGCTTTAGTGCGGTACGCTTGTGTGTGAGTGCAAAACGCGCCTGAGCCCGAAACTGAAAGCGAGACATGACTTTTAAGGGACTGTTTGATATGGATTAATTAATCATTCGTACTGTTCAATGAACGCAAACTGTCGTAGTTTATTATAGACGTAAACCCCTCACAGCACGACAGCTGCACCTTCAGCAAACCTCCTAATTCCTGCAGCACGAGGAGTTTATGATTGTTTATGAGCGTCAAAAGTGGCTGATCTGTTCGGCGAAATATTGTCACTGCATATCAAACGACTTAAACGATATAACTAAAGAAATCTCCACTGTGCTGAGCGAAAGCGCTTACTGAACAGCGCATCATCGATGACATAAGCGTGCCCAGACCCGAATGTGAGTACGCCCTTTAGTCAGCCAACCGATCTATTGGCCATAAACCAGTACAGATGTGTAGATCAGCTAAGAATAGCAAGCTTTTTTTCAGCAGGGAAAGAGCTTTTGTTTCCTCTTTCTGCACTCTGAACAGTGATGCGCTTGTCGTGCTGCTCTTGGGTCGAAGGGCCAGCTTTTCATGCTGCATTGTAACTGCCAGCGAGTGCCATTTTCAGTATGCGCACCATGTCAGCTACCCCTAATGCCAGCTTCCTGACAAGTAAATGAAGGGCCCCTCGTTCCTCTTGTTTCTTCCCAGGTGACATGCCGTCCCCATTCCGTCACTATCAAAGAGACAGTAGGAGATTCAGAGAGTCTGGAAAACGGTCCATTATGGTCTGCCAGAGGGAGTACAGGCGCCATTAGGGAATGATATCCGTTACAAATAATGCATGTTTCCAGGCTCTAACTCCATTTTGTCAAGAGCGACAACGGGGGAAGATTGCAGAGCAGCAGAAATGAGCACATTACAGTGTGAGACTGCAAAGAGGAAACCGATGAGCGCGTATTCAGTAGATTTGGATCCACAATTCAGTCATTCTGCATTGTGTCAGCTGTGTTTAATTCAGCCTTTGTGGTGTTTGAAGATACAGTGATCTATCGATGATTAATGCAAGGTGACTTTTTTTAAAACAGGCTTGAAATATTTAGCAGTTGTAGATAGTGACATTTTTTACTTTGTTGCTGTATATATGTATATTTAGTGTCTGAACTTTAAGAATATATTTTTTGTGTGATTTTTTTCAGGTACATTTTATTACTTAGTATTAGTTGTTTTGTTGTCATGTATTTATAAAGTATTTCTGCAAAGATTGTTTTTCCGAATTTACAAAATACTAAATCTTTAGTTAAAATCCTAAATGTTTGCATACTTGACTTGCCAGCAGGGTTATTTTTGCTACAGTACTTAAACTAAAATGTTAATAAAAAGGTTAATAAAATTTTTAAATTAATAAAAATGTCAAAGCAAATTACAGCAAATTTAAAGAAAATATAACCGAAAATATTTTTATATTAATGAAAATATATAAATGAAAATGATTCATTAAAAACTGTAATAATACCTTAATGATAGTAATATAAGACTAGTAATATAAAAATATTTAAAAATGATCATTTTGATAGCATAAGAAGTTTTGGTTAAAAATATGTGTTGACTAATTATTCATTCATTCATTCATTCATTCATTCATTTTCTTTTTGGCTTAGTCCCTTTATTAATCAGGTGTTGCCACAGCGGAATGAACCTCTAACTTATCCAGCATATGTTTTACGCAGCGGATGCCCTTCCAGCTGCAACCCATGACTGGGAAACACCCATAACACTCATTTACACACATACACTACGGACAATTTAGCTTACCCAATTCCCCTATAGTGCATGTCTTTAGACATAGGGGAAACTGGAGCACCCGGAGGAAATCCAAGCGAACACAGGGAGAACATGCAAACTCCACACAGAAATGCCAACTGACCCAGCCGAGGCTCGAACCAGTGACCTTCTTGCTGTGAGGCGACAGCGCTACCCACTGCACCACCACGCCGCTCCTGACTAATTATAAACACTAAATTAAAAACTAAAAAATATAAACATGGTTAATCAATGTTTTACTTTGAGTAAAATCAAGTTAGATAAAAAATTAGTAATTAGATAATCATTTTATTAAAGTATCTTTACTTTTAATAAATCACTTAATGTGTGTGTATAGTAGCTTAAACTAAAACGGTATTAAAGATAAAATAAATAAATAAATAAAATCAGTGTAATGAAAAATTGCACCGATTTAAAAAAAGAAAGAAAAACTAATAAAAATGTCAAAGCACACAGCAAATTTACTAATAATAAAACTGAGAATATTTTTATACAAATAAAAATATAGAAATAAAAAGGATTCATAAAAATAATAATAAACAGCAATAATGATAATAATATAACATTGATTTATGATTTCTTATTTTATTATTTAAAAGTTATATTTTTAATAGCATAAGAGGTTTTGGTTAAAATTTAATTAATGTAGAAATATAAACATTGACAATTATAAACAAACTTTTTTTTTTACTTTGAGTAAAATCAAGTTAAATAGAAAATAAGTAATTATTTTATTATTTTATTAGGGTATCTAGACTTTTAATCAATTTATTTATTTGTGTATGTCAGCAGTGGTATTTAAATGAATAAACAGATTAACAAAATTATATTTATTAGAGCATTGAACTATTTTAGCTTTTTTTTGGCAAATATTATATATTCTCTCATGCTTTGTGTCATTTTCTATCTGGCAGATGGCTCATTCGATTTGCTACAGTATGCCATTTTAACCTGCAATAAAGTGGAAAATTACAGGTAGAAAATAAAACCTGCAGTGAGCTTGAAGTTTAATAGCAAAATAAAACTCTCCTTTGTTATTAAATATCCTTCAGGTTTTCAAGAGATTTATGAGAATATAATGGAAGGACTAAATTGCTTTTGAAATGTTGTGATACACAATTTCCTGATAACCGAAGAAAGCAGACAGCCTGATAAACAACATTTCAGATAACAACAACAATACAAATTACTTAATAAATACACTCTTTTTCTGGCTCTTTGAAATACTTGATTTTGATTGGCCGTCTGAATGTTTGTTGTCCAGTCATATACTGTATATTAAAGCTAACATAATAACACATTTCCTGGGTAAACGTGAAACTATTCTTGAGTAGTATGATTAATAATTATCCATTGCAGTAGATATACTTATTATAAGCTCAAATAATCAGTATAATGAAATAAAAATAATGGTTTTATACAGTTATTCACAGGCAGTATTGCACAAAGGTCACCATATTACTGTAAATAGCTTTTGATCATTCCATGAAATTCTATATTTGCTAATTAAGTCAGGGATTTTTATGCTTACCAATATTTTATGCCTACCAGAGTTGTATTTATTTAATTATTTAAAGTTCTGTAAAAAAGCTCTATTTTAAAAGTATGTTAGTATTATTAGAACTGCTTTTGTTTAAATATAATTTAAAATATAATTTATTCATGTGATGGCAAAGCTGAGTTTTGATCAGCCATTACTTCATTCTGTGGTCTTACATTATCACAGATTTATTAGGATAATAGTCAGACAGGCATTGGTCAAACAGGAACAGACAATAACATGAGGGTAATCCAAAAGCGTAGTCAGCAAAACAGGCAAATGGTCTGGACAGGCTGCAAGACAACATAAAACAATGAACAAAGCAAAGATCAAAAACCACAAAAGGACAAGGCAAGGAAACCGCTTAGAAATTTTATAGATGAAGACTCAGTAAAATCTGTGTGTGCTGTTTATATGATCCATCTGATTAGTCTATCACGAGCTTCCAGGTGTGAGTGTGTATGTAATCAGGGGGAATCAGGAACTGGTGTGTCTGAGGTGCATGATGAGAGTTGTAGTTCATTAAAGTGGCATATGTGTAGTTTTCCAGCGATTTGCATAGGCTAGATCGCTGGTGATTGTGACAAGTATTCATATATGTAGAAAATGTAATAACAATTAACGTATTTATATTTAGTAATGATATTTAAATATGTTACCTTTATAACGATATTTATGTTTATGTAATATTTATGTTGTGTTATCTAAAATAAATGTAAAGATATTGAACTCTTAATCCAACATTTTTACTTTAAATGAAATACTTGATTCTGCCTGGTTAGCTGAAAGTTTGTTGTCCAGTGATATACTGTAAAATAACACACAGACACATTTCCTGGGTAAAATGTTTAAACTTGAAACAATTATTGAGTAGTATGATTAAAAATTATCTATAGTAAACATATTTATTATAAGCGCAAGTAATCAATATTCAATGTTAGATGGGAACAAGATTCTTTGTGTGTGTGTGTGTGTGTGTGTGTGCTGTTTATATGGTCCCTCTGATTAGTCAATCATGAGCTTCCAGGTGTGCATGTGATCAGGTAGAACTAGGAACTGGTGTGTCTAAGGTGCATAATGGGAGTTGTAGTTCATTAAAGTGGCATATGTGTAGTTCTCCAGCGATCTTCATAGGCTAATCACTGGTGATTGTGACAATTATTAATGTATGTAGAAAACATAATAATAAACGTAATTATATTTAGCAATAATATTTAAATGTTACTTTTATAATATTTAAATATATTTATGTTGTGTTGAACTAAGATATTGAACTCTTAGGTCCAATCCCAATTCTATATTTGTACCCCTTCCCCTTCCCCTTCGCCTTGGCCCTTAAAACCAAGTGTGAAGGGGAAGGGCTTCAAAATTTACCCCTAAGAATTGGGACACCACTAAAACACCTGCGCACGTCATCATATGTCATCGTGATTTCTTGCTTCATATGAGATCAGACGATGGCGACTGCTGTAGTTATTCCAGTTGTGTTATTTTTTTGCTATTTATCTTCAGGAAATCACCGAAGGCATATATCATATTATCATAAAAATCTAATGTGGCAATAAGATTGTAACTGTACTGTGTATTTACACCGTGGCCATATTCATCTATTTAAACACACCAAAAACAACATTAACAATATAGCAGACACTGTAAAAAGCTCATTCTCAGCCACTAGACTGTTCTGACAGGGTATTTGAGTGTCATCGAGTGTCAGAATGTTGTGGGACTGCTATACAGGAGTTTTTATTATGGATTATAGATAGCGAAATTTAGCGGGGTTTTTTTAAGCATGACGGTAAAACACGAACGGGGTTATGAATATATTAAAACATGTTTGTTTGTTGTAAAAATACTTAATAATGACAAAAATACTAATTTGTGGATCTCCTTACTTCAGGGTGCAGTCATGCCATTGTGGCTGGTGTATTCTGGGAAATTTTCTTACCCCTTGGTTTCGAGTGTGGCCCTGAAAAATCTCTATTCGAAGGGGTGTATACCCCTTCCGCTTAGCCCTATGCCTTCAAGCTAAAGAGAATTAGGAAGGGGAAGGGCTACGGGGTAGAATTGGGATTGGGCCTTAATCTCACTTTTTTTGTTAACAATTTAATGAAATGTCAACAACAAAAACAGTTACTTGCATGTATATTTACTTTATCACAGTAAAACTTGACAGAAGCACTCAGCAATAACCATAGACTATAACCATATGCTAATTAAAATGCACTTTTGAACCTTTTTGTCATGATTTTGACTGTTAATTAGAGCTTTTATTGGACACTACAATATATACAAAGTTTATTGTGCTTGGCTGTCAGTTTTCTTTTTTCATATGCGGTTCTCTTTGTATCTGTGCTTCAGACAGAGCACTAATGATATTGCGTGTGAGGATGGTGAATGTCATTTCTGCTGTTAGGCCAGCATGTCTATTATAATGTCACTGCCGAATGTGAAATCTTAAGTGCAGTGACTTCTTTAATATGCATTACTTTTTGCTTTTCCCCTTGTATCCATCATCCTTATGTATGAGTATAAAATCTTTTTCTTGTCTTGATTCAGTCAAGGATGATGCATGTTATGATGAAGAAAAAAAAGTTTGTCATCTTTAATTAAAAATATAGCTATAAACTAATAAATATAGCTTACTATAACTTTCTTTTTGTATGATGATGTCATGAATCCTCTTCAGCTTTTCTTAACGCATTCACTTTTGCTTGTAGATATATCACTATGAAATATGTTGCATTATGTAAGTCAAATGAGTTGGAATTGCCTTGTCATGTTGACTCTATCTTTTCTGCCCTCGTTTGCTCCATTCTGGGGGTTTTCTTCAGCATTTAAGCTTCAGGATTGAGCTTGTAGATGATAATGCAGTTTCTGGCCTGAGGGATGGAGTGCTAGGAAACTGTATTGGGATTGCGGTTGCCATTTAGCCTGAGGAAACACCAGAGGCAGCCTCAGATCTACTGCAAAAAAATCTTTTGACCGCTTAACACAATATTTAGAAGAACAGCTCAAAACCATTTGATCAAAACAAAGCAGCAAGATATGTTATTGACAAACCAGCCTGGAAAAAATATGCTGTGGAAACTGTTTCTGAGATTTTTTTTATTTTTTAGGATCAGATGTCTGTAGAGCAGTGGTGTAAATATGATAGACATACCTGCCAACATTTGGTTTGTAAATTCCGGGAGATGGGGGGATTACGTCATACGCTAATTTGCATATTACTGACGTCATCACTTTCTACCATTTCTGTTTGTTTAACAGCCTATGGTAAATAAATGGGGTATTTTATATTTGCACTACGCTTTATGTAAGCTTGTCAATTTAACTAAATGTATTGCTGTTTGAATACAGTATATCATTATAGATGAGTAGTGAATTTGCAGTATTCTCTCAGACGTAATATACTCAGACAAGTTCAGAAACTCTCACTTAAAACATCTCTGATTGTGAACAAGAAAAATATAAACGGTCAAATTAAATTGTTAATATAAAGGAGAAGCTGATCAGTTTGACTGTACAAGGGAAATACCTTCACACTCCTGGTGCTAAATCATTTGCCGTTGGTATGCAGAGGGGAGATCTGCTGTCAGGCTGCAGGTGGGAGAGGCTGCTGTACGAGGACTGGGCCACCTGTCAGTGCTCTGAGGTGGGGGAGGGGCCGGCGGCATTACCCGCAGCTCGTTGAGAAGAGTAGGGACGGTACAGTAATGGACAAACGACAGTCTATAAACATCTCCAGTAACACATAAAAAAGTCGCTAGTCGCTTTTTTGAAAATTTGTCGCTAGGGGGGTCTGAAAAGTCGCTAAGTTGGCAACACTGGCGTGAACTGAAGAGCGGGGAGCGGGAGGGGTGAGAGGTTTGGGGATATGGAGGCACGCAAACTGTAGCGCGGAGAGGTTGTGCGCGACCGGAAGAGCACGCACACAAGCACCAGGTTTCAGCCCGGACTGTACCAAAATGCTGAGGAGCCGGGGTCGGATCCCGGAAGTTTACCGGGAGACAGAACAATACGGAAGACGGGTCTAAAATACGGGAGACTCCCGGGAAAAACGGGAGTGTTGGCAGGTATGATGATAGAGCTTCACAAACATTCGAAGAGATTATGCACCAAATTTAAAATTCTGGGCCATAACCGAAAATTCTGAATGCACTTGGCCAAAAACCCAAACCGACAATGTTTTGTAATTACTGTAGTTTTTGTTACATAATAGAACTTTTTAAATTTAACTCAACAACATTATACTGATTTGAAAAAAAACATAAGCCAATAAAATGATTGCATGTTATTGGGAATTAAATTGTTTTACTCAATCACTCATTTTACAGATGGTGCCATGACAGCACAGTAGCACTATTGCAAGCTGTAGGTCCTGTCAGCGTGTTATTTGAGTTGACTTTGCTTTTCTGGTGAGCATATGTGATTATGCTGTACAGGTTCATGAACGGAATATCTACAGTAGAATATTGAGCTCTTTTGAATTTTGATCTTGGCGTGTGCTCTACTGCTCTTGTGCTATGGTTGACGATGTAGTAACAAACTAGCCTTTGTGTAGTACAGCAATGAAATGTATGAGTTTCGTAGCGCAGTGCTTTCTGCATCAGGTGGGAAAGCTGTTTCACACTGTACAGAGATTACGGTTGGAGGGAAAGTGAAACTATCACATTTTTTTCTTTCTGAGATATTGCTGAGATATTTATATAGGGAATCTATGAGGAAAAGAAGTTTTCGTCTATTTCCAATTGGTAATTTATCCTTGTTTTTGGGCTACATTATTTAATTATGTTTAATATTATACTTTACAACAGTTTGTTCATATTTTACCAAATTTGTTGTGCATGCCACATTACTAATAAACACTATTCACCAAAACCAAGACATTATATTATACCCTAGAATTAGGGGAGTAATTTTATTTAATGTTGTAAGGATGGCTAAGTCTCTCCATAATATCAGACCCTATGAACTGTTGTGGAATTCCACAAGGCAAGACCACGAGAATTGTCAGAAACTAAAACAATAAACTTTCTAATCTGAGAAGAAGGTCCGCTAGGAAACCAGTTGTTCAACTGTCTATATGCTTTGTTTGATCCCTTATGAACGTATAACTCAGAGATGCCCAAAGTAAGGCCCACAGGCAATATTTGGCCCATTGTAAGCTTTGATTTGGCCCACCATCCCATCTGAAAGGAAAATGAGTATGATAGAGAGGGTTGGGGCGAATGACTTTAGCACAGAGATCGTCCCTCTGATCGAGATTTTTTTACGTAACCTCTTTTGTTTTATTGCTGAGCTACAAAAAAACAAGCTGAAATTAAAATACTGTCACTCGATGGATGCAGAAGACATTGGCGAGCAAATCAAGGCAAAAACTAGGGTAAAAATACTGTATTAGTTCATATAAAGCAATGTTTTCTAGTCATTTTTAAAAATT
Organism: Danio kyathit; assembly: GCA_903798195.1. NCBI lineage: Eukaryota > Metazoa > Chordata > Actinopteri > Cypriniformes > Danionidae > Danio > Danio kyathit. The sequence continues at coordinate 35,952,318 of LR812527.1, read as the reverse complement.
ATTAAGCAAATTAGGAAATTACCCATGACAACTGTATTTACCTTCAGCTCACTAGCCTCAATCAAGTTAGATTTTTGGCCCTATATTAGAAAAAGTTTGGGCAGCCCTGGTATAACTGAAGAGTATGGGATCAGATACAAATCAACAACTCTAAATTGAGTCATAAACGATGAATGTGATCCGTTCTTACGATTAGAAATATAGTCTAAATTTGATGGTCACTTAAAATTGGAGTCAGATTAAATTCGGAGTTGAAAACAAATATAAATAAATTTGAATAAATTACAGAATTTTTTTCAGAAGCGTTAGAAAAGGCTTACACGCATTTAACCTTCGACCATGCTGTTAGTTTTGTCATTGCGCTAATAGATTGTCTTTTACAATGGTAACAATATGTTTCACAATATATTTAAATACACAGTACAGTACACATGTACAACAGGTATTCCAGAAAAACCAACAAGGGCTTTATATAATAAATAACTTTTCACATTATAACAATATATTTTTAATATTATATTTTTTTACTTATATTTTTATTTTGACCATAGGGATGCACTGGCTATTTAAACTGATTTTCAAACTTCTTTTAGCTGATGGTTGATTCGGATATTTTTTATGTGTGTTTTTGAGAAGCAATTGTTAATTTTAAATTTTTATTCCTCATGTGTGAACAAATCTGATTTTCACTGCACGTTAGTTAAATCTGCCCACTTATTTACATGTTGTGGTATACACAGAATTTAAAACAATTATTGTGGTTGCCAAGTTATTCCGCAATAGCAATATATACTATCATGCCGCCCAGCCATACCTAAAATACTTACAATTTATTCATTCATTTTCAGCTTAGTCCTTTATTTATCAGGGGTTGCCACAGCGGAAAGAACCACCAACTATTCCAGCATAGGTTTTACGCAGCGGATGCCCTTCCAGCCACAACCAATACTAGGAAACACACATACACTCTTGCATTCACACACACACCCATACACTATGGCCAATTTCATTCATTCATTAATTAATCTGGGGTCGTCACAGCGCAATGAACCGTCAACTTATCCAGCATATGTTTTACGCAGCGGATGCAACCCATCACTGGGAAACATCCATCCATACACACACACACACGCACACGCACACGCACACACACACACACACACACACACACACACACACACACACACACACTCACACACACACACACACACACACACACACACACACACACATGTTTGTTTTTGTGAAAAGTGGGTACATTACATAGGTTTCCATTCATTTTATACAGATCAAACCGTATATTGTATTGCCCTCACCCCACCATACCCCTAAACCGAACCATCACAGGAGACAGTGTACAGCTTTACTCTCTGAAAAAACTCATTCTGTGTGATTTATAAGCTTTTTGAGAAATAAGCACGTCACCAATGTCCTCATATTTCACCTCCTTTTTGTAATACCTGTGTCATACCCATGTCATTATACAGATTTGTGTCCTGATATGTCACAAAAACACGCGCACACACACACACTATGGACAATTTAGCCTACCCAATTCACCTATAGCGCATGTCTTTGGACTGTGGGGGAAACCGGAGCACACTGAGGAAACCCACATCAACATGGGGAGAACATGCAAACTCCACACAGAAATGTCAACTGGCTCCGCTGGGACTTGAACCAGCGACCTTCTTGCTGTGAGGCAACAGTGCCTCCATACTTACAATTAGACGAACAAAAAGACTTTGTAAAACACCTTGAAGATTAGAAAATTATGCTTAACAAATATAACCTCTGAGTTACGTCCTTGCTGATAAAATGTTTATACACAAACTTAAAAACATTTTGCTAGTTTGTTGGCAGAAATTACTAAAACAGATCTGTTTATTTCTGCAGATTCGCTTCTGTTATTAGTCTCTGTTCTTCTCCTCAGACATTGCAGAAAGATCCTCCTGATCCGCAGGTTTATCTCCCAGTATGACTCTGCTCCAATATAATTTCACAGAGAATATCTTTGTATTGAGACAAAATGTCATATCTGATACCAATAATTAAGGCGAAAGAACAGGAGCGGGAGACAGTGATAGACGGATGCAGACCAGAGGACGGGAGACGGGGAGGATTGAGATTTGTGGGAAATTCAACAGAATCAGAGGCGTGATTAATCCAGCAACCTTTAGAGGAAAGGTCTGAGGTCCCGCAGGAGAGCTGATGGCTGCGAGATACAGGAGGAAAAGTGAATGAGGAAAGGGCAGAAGTCATTCTCAGCCTCAGTTATAAATGCATCAGCCACCATTGGTGACTGAAGACACATCAGCCCAGCCAAAACATCTTTACTGAACTCAGAATGGGTTTTTGCCCACAATGGACTCTTTAAAGGGTTTGACTGGGCAAAATAGTTTTCATTTTTCAAGCTGAAACTATGTTGTTTAACCTGTGACTTTGCATTTGCATAAATACTTGTTTGAATACATTTTACATTGATAATGGTAGGCTGCAATGTCAGCGGATGGTAATTTATTCGCAATGATTATTTGCGGCCTAGATCATTCGAAGAGATTTTGTTATTATAATGTGAAAAACAGCTTCAGATTGTTCATGTCAGTCATACAGACAATAGTCAGCTGTAGCTCGATGCTTAGCTAAGTTCTGTGTGCTCCACTGGTTTTGTTACCTCACGGTAGGGCTGGGCGATATGGCAAAAAAGAAATCTAGATTTTTTCATAAAGTTTGACCGATTCACGATTTCGATTTTTTTTTACTGTGTAACTATAGTCAACTTAAAACATTACAACAACATGACTGAAGTAACAATCTCTTGAAAACCATCTGGTTAAGGACCATGTATTTTTAATGGCCATACATAGCTAAATTGGTCAACAAGGTGTAGCCTATTACATTCCTATAGACAAATTCCTGCTTGACGTTTTAGAAAATATTTGTGCGTAGCTACACCACCCAGTATATATTAAAGATCACCGTAAACAACAAAAAACCCCACAGAAACCTGTTACATAACTATCTATATTTAAATGTCTATCTTATATTTAACTGAATCGTATAACAGCCTATAGCTGAAATGTTGTAAAGTTCTCACCCAGATCAGAGCGATCTGTGCTACCGAATACAGCGCAGCATGCAATAAACTCACGCTCAGTCAGGCGAAGTAAAGGCCTATATGTCAATCAAATTAACTAAGCTCTAGCCACGAATAAAACTTTTAGCCTATTTAATTATTTTGTGTAATGTATATAGTGTAATCAGGGCCGGAGCAAGCTGAACTGGCGCTCTAGGCGAACGCCCTCAACCCGAATGTGAAATAGAAACTTACAGGTTTGCAGATGAAAGTGAGGACCGGGGGGTTCTTGCTCACTATTCTGCCACCCAAGGACGCGCTGGCCCTGAGTGTAAAGCTTGATTTATACTTTCGCCTGGTGCTGTATCGTGCGCCTCCGCTGACTGAGCGCGCTTGCGCTGAGCCAGCTGTGGTAGCTCATCAACAGAGCCGCGACGTCAACACACAGAATCTGTCGGCACAATTCAGCACGGTTGTCTAACAGTTTAGAACGGTTTGGCACGGTAGTGGAAAATAGTAGTCAGAATTTGGCATCAATGCCACAGCCTACTTGAGTATTATTGCTGACCATGTCCATCCCTTTATGACCACAGTGTACCCATCTTCTAATGGCTACTTCCAGCAGTACAACACACCATGTCATAAAGCGCGAATCATCTCAGACTGGCTTCTTGAACATGACAATGAGTTCACTGTACTCAAATGCCCTCCACAGTCACCAAAACTCAATCCAGTAGAGCACCTTTGTGACGTAGTGGAACAGGAGATTTGCATCCTGGATGTGCAGCTGACAAATCTGCTGCAACTGCGTGATGCTATCATGTCAATATAGACCAAAATCTCTGAGGAATATTTCCAGTACCTTGTTAAATCTATACCATGACGGATTAAGGCAGTTCTGAAGGAAAAAGTGGGTCCAACCCAGTACTAGTAAGATGTACCTAATAAAGTGGCCGGTGAGTGTAGGTAAAACAAGGCAAAGAGTTACAGTGGGCTTTTTTTCTCCAGAAATGTAATAAACAGTTTTTGTTTATAGTATTAGGACATTTTTTTAAACTGATAGATAGTTTTTTATGGTAGGATTTAGCATAATTTGCATATATTCCTCTACTGTACACAGTGGTATATTGAAGTCGTAGCATGTACTTTTCTTTTAGGTTTAGTCCCTTTATTAATCCTGGGTTGCCACAGCAGAATGAACCACCAACTTATCCAGCACATTTTTACACAGCTGATGCCCTTCCAGCCGCAACCCATCCCTGGTAAACATCCACACACACTCATTCACACTCATACACTACGGACAATTTAGCCTGCCCAATTCACCTGTACCGCATGTCTTTGGACTGTGGGGAAAACCGGAGCACCCTGAGGAAACCCATGCGAACGCAGGGAGAACATGCAAACTCCACACAGAAACGCCAACTAACCCAGTCGAGGCTCAAACCAGCGACCTTCTTGCTGTGAGGCAACAGCACTACCTACTGCGCCACTGCGTTGCCTATAACTGCCTTAATCCTTCATGGCATAGATTCAACAAGGTACTGGAAATATTCCTCAGAGATTTTGATCCATATTGACATGACAGCATCACACAGTTGCTTCAGATTTGTCGGCTGCACATCCATGAAGCAAATCTCCTGTTCCACTTGATATATATATTTATATATATATATATATATATATATATATATATATATATATATATATATATATATATATATATATATATATATATATATATATATATATATAATATTTAAGACAGACCCATGAATTGTTGTTCTCAATTTATACCTATGACCAGTCTGCTTCATGCCATGACTTGTATGCATTAATTTTGTAATAATTCTGTGGTCTGTCAGATTTTTGAAGGCATATACAGTATGTCCTCCTAAATCCACACAGATTATGTGTGTGTTTATTTTACTGTTTTGCTCCATATGTGTGTGACAAGATGATTGTTCAAAAACAAGATGCTGAAAATTGCTTTCAGTACTGAGGAAATATTTCTCTTTTAGTTGATATTGCTCTATAAAAGTTTTGTATACCCCAATAAAAATTCTCTCATCATTTACTAATGATTTCTGCTTATTCCCAAGATTATTATTAAATTATTGCATTTATTTCTTCTGCTAGACACCAAAAAGTAAATTAAAGAATGTTTGTAAACTGACAATTGACTTATTGAGTTATAGTTTTATCCAACTATGGAAACCATTTTGGGTGAACCATCCCTTTAACAAACTAGTTAGCAAGCATTTGGCAAGTTAAAGAGAAATGTAAGCCCTCTGTTAGTAGCAAGAATAGTTTGGATACAGTGTGTTTGTCTTCTTGATAGCATGTAATTGGAGAGACAATAGAAGAGTGAGATTGTGGTTAATTACAGCCTATTAAAATCCACAGGTCCTAAACTGACACCGCTAAACAATGGAAAGCTATATGCTGACTGTAGAGAAATCCTGCTAGAAAGTAGCTGTTGTATGTTTGGTGCACCAGAAGAACATTATTTAAAGATAAAATAAGGCTTTGAAATTATGTGCAATCTGAAAAGATTGTTAATGAAATGCTTCATTACTCTCTGTACTCTACAGGAGACAACTGAGATAGCAAAGATGTGGTTTTCTATTGAATATTATTAGCAGATCCTCACAGGAGTTATTTTCCGTTAATGCTTTAAGACATTACCTGTTTTCATTCTCACCTGTTTTCTCAGTTCCTGTAGTTTGTGCACTCTGTGAATTTGCCATGTGGAGCTGCGTTTGGCCAATCGCCTCTAGTTGTTGACAGCTGAGTGTTATTGAGACACATTGTTGCTCTCCTCGATCGCTCTCACTGGATTTGAAGAGCTTCACTGGGCTTCCGATTTCAGACAATTGGTAAACCCCAAGTAATCTCTAAACACATTTGCCTTGGTCTAGATGAATGTCTGGGCTATTTTTGCTTGTTTGCTGCAAACTTTCTTGGAAGAAATAGTTCACTCAAAACTGAAAAGCTACTGTACATTTTTCAAACTCAAAGATTTTTTTCCTTCTAGACAATAAAAAGATGTTCAAAAAGATATAATAGAATATAACATAATAGAATAGAATAGAATAGAATAGAATAGAATAGAATAGAATAGAATAGAATATATTTATTTATTTATAATAGTATAGTTATTATATTTTAGTGTAGTTATTCATTCATTCATTCATTTTCTTTTCAGCTTACTCCCTTTATTAATCCGGGGTCACCACAGCGGAATGAACTGCCAACTTATCCAGCACGTTTTTACGCAGCGGATGCCCTTCCAGCCGCAACCCATCTCTGGGAAAATGTAGTTGTTATAAAGTTATTAAAGATTAATTAAAGATTGTAATAGTATACTATGAATGTAGGCATTAAATTGATCAAATTATGTTCTTTTGAAATTTCCATTCATCAACAATTGTACCACAGTCCAAAGACATGTGGTACAGTTGAATTGGGCAGACTAAATTGTCCGTAGTGTATGAGAGTGAAAGAGTGTGCGTGTGAATGTTTCCCAGAGATGGGTTGCGGCTGGAAGGGCATGCGCTGCGTAAAAACGTGCTGGATAAGTTGGCGGTTCATTCCGCTGTGGCGACCCTGGATTAATAAAGGGACTAAGCTGAAAAGAAAATGAATGAATTAATTAAATTAATTAAACTACTTCTGTATTATCATATTAGCTCTCTCTTCCCAGTCATTTATCTTGTCTTTACGCCAGGGGTGCCCAAAATTTTTCGTATTGAGGGCCAAAAACCAAATATTATTGATAGCCGTGGGCCGAAGATAAATATACCAAACTATTTTACATTAAAGTTGCCATAGGTAATTTCATATTAAATCATCATATTATTTTTTCATAATATTAAAAAATAAATAGAAAACTTTACTTTGAATCGTCTTAACTAATGCAGTATAATTTTTTTAATTATAACTTATTCCAATAAAAACATAAACAATCATATTTATAACACAGTGGAGTTCAACGCTGAATTCACTTGTCAAGCAGAATCTGCCTTTGCTTTGATTCACTCACCAAAGTTTCTGCGTTGTCCTCTATCTATTGTGTAAATTTTAAACTAAATCTGATTGATTGACACCATTTAAATTGAAACATTTAATTTCAGATAGTTTTTTTGTAACAACAATAAATCAAACAAATAGAATGGAACATTAAATTTGAAATGACAATCTCTAAACCATTCTCAGATGGGATGGCGGGCCAAATCAAAGGTTACCATGGGCCAACTTTGGCTTGCGGGCCCTAGTTTGGGCGTCTCTGGTTACATAATTGGTTCTTCTTGCTATTAAAAAAGTTTGAAACCTCCTGAATTCATTCTTCTCAATACCATTCGTCAAGAAAGACGTGTAGTATATATTCGAGGATGCCTCCCAGTTATTCAGTCACATTCTGTGGGCTGAAATGGGGGTTTTGTAGAATGCTCGTAGTTTATGACTGAAATGCGTGTCTTGGAGCAGCAAGAAATGAGCACGGCTCAACACAATTGTGTCTGGCTTTTGTCTCGGCTGAGTTAAAGGGCCGTTTGAGGCTAATATACTGTGACACTGATGGCGCTCACTATGACCTTTTTTGCGGTCCGCTTGTTCCGACACCACTTCCTGCATGTGTTTGTGTCTCTGGGACAGGCTAATGAGAGAGTGCCTGCTTCACACCCACTCCCAAAGACAAGCCGGATACAGCCTTATAATCACACCCTACAGCCTGACAGCCCTCCATATAACTTTGTGTGTGTGTGTGTGTGTGTGTCTCCCCTCCCACACGACATCATCTCTCGTAATGCTAGCTACTGATTCTCCACTGACACAGTTACGTGTATGAGTGTCACTTTTCTATTTATAATCTCTCAGCAGTTCCTGTGGAAGATTTTCCTTTTCGCACTTAGGAATTTAAAAGTAATTTATCTTATTTCTGTACTTATTTTGCCCCCGAGTATTTTCAGCTTAGCATTTATCAAGTCATGGAATGATGTACTGTTATCTGGCGATTGTCTGTAGTGGCCAGCATGTCTCAATGCAGTGTGTTACATACTTCGGCCAATTCATTAAGAATACAAAGATGACTTTTATTTAGGGCTGAACAATATATCGTTTGAGCATCAATACTGCAATGTGTGTATCCGCAATAGTCACATTGCAGGTGTTACATGTGGTGTTCACTCCTGCCCATAATTATTACTTTCAATTGATCTTGTTTGTCTTTTTCCCTTTTCTTTTTTTTTATTTATTTACTTTTTATTGACTTCAATAGCAAACATACAAAATCCGATCTTACACAAAAAAAGACAATAATAGTAACAATAATAATATCTTAACAGATCAGGTTAAAATAATATTCTAAACACATGTAAAACACTTAAAAAAAAGAAACAAAACAGAAAAAATAAATAAATTAAACAGAGATACTTAACACAAATACAGCAAGAGGAAAGAAGGACTTACGTATCTGGGATATTTCCAAAATAATTATCATAATAATCCAAGAATTTATCACTTTTCTTGTTTTTAACCAGTCTAAGAAATTTAATAAAAACATCAATTTCAATAAAAAAAAATGTGTAAAAGAAGGCTGCGAATTCGAGAATGTTCCACACCAAAATACAAAGTTGATAATGTAGTTCTCTGGTATATTGGTTTTACTTTTACAGTAACAAATAATATCTTGTAGTTGAAAGGGGCTGGAGGAAGCAATGTAATTACCTATGTATATGAGGTTATAAGCTATTCCAAAAGCTTTTTCTGTTCTCACACTGAAAAAAATATGTGAATCAGGGTTTTATCTTCAGTTTTCAAAATGAGCATGAACTATCAACCTCCATATACTTTGCCAAAGTACTATTTACTGGATATATATTTTATGAAGAATTTTAAAAATGAACCTCTTTTGTTTTATTGGGAATGCAGTACTTATGAGTTAATAGCCAGGCTTTTTTTCCAGTCTAATAGGTCAATGAAGGATGCCCAGTAAAATTTGCCCTTAGGAACTGTCACAATCACCAGTGATCTAACCACCATAGATCGCTGGGAAACTTGCAAATTCACACAAATTACAATCCTGCCTCATAATAAACTACAGATTCAGTCATGCAACACACACACACGCACACTCACACACCTGCTCCAAGTTTTCACTGATTAGACACTCACAGCTGAAGCTGCTTTTGGACTGATTACTGCACTTTAAATACAGCACACTAACACACAGTTGTTGCTGAGTCTTGTATCCTGTAAGTGAACATTAAAACGTGGTTTCCGTGTTAGACCTTGTTTTGTTTGATTATTCCTGTATGCTGCCTGCCTTCTGACCACTTGCCTGCTATTTTGACTACAATTCTGGATTACCCATACACATCTGTTTGTTCCTGTATTGAACTCTGCTTACCTGACCATCCTGTTCAATAAAGACCTGCATAAGGATCCTCACTCCATTGTCCAGCGTCACCGTTACAGGAACATTATACTTTTTATTTTGGAAAATTTGTTGAATATATTTATTATTATTATTATTTATTATTTTTTTTTTATCAAATAAACTAATTCCATTTAAGTTCTGCTCTGGTTCTTTAATAACATTTTTATTAAAAATTACATACGATTTTATAAGTTGAATTAGTAATGCTTTTTGCACAGCATTAAATTATTTAAAAGGTAATGGAAAATTATAATTAGACATAAATTCTTTATAAGACAAGAAGTTGCCAGACTTATCAAAAATTGACACAATCCTTATTATATTTCTGTTAAACCATGCGGATATTTTTTTTTTTATTTCTAATTCTAATATCAGAATTGTTCCATAAAATGCATTTATGTGGTGAAAAATTGTGGGAATAACACAATTTTCAGCAAAGAAGAACCTGTTGGTGAAATTTTGACTGTAATTGGCAATTTCTTTTTCCCTTTTTGGTTTTCTATTGGTTGATTTGGTGACGTCAGGCTTTTAAAACGGATGGAAGCGGACTTCTCGCGGTCGCTCATTCCTCCACGCGACCACAGTTTTTGATGGCTTTATTATTGTGTTCTCCTTTATACTTGTGTTTTGATATTTGTCTGGAGTGGGGAGTCCCAACCTGCTTTAGGGTTGTTTGGTTGTTATTTATCATGTTGTTGGGCTCCCCATTTCTTGTCATTTTGGATTGTTTTGCTGGTTATGTTATGTTAACAGATAATTTAGTTGGAGCACTTTGGCCGTTGTTTATTTATGTTACATTGTCTTAGGATCACGAGTCATATTTAAGTAAGGGTCGTAACATAATTGGGGGCCCACCCGCTTCTCTATATAATTTGTTTCACTTTGTTCTTTTTTGATACCAAACTTTTTTGACTTTACGGAATGATAGAACGAAACGTATTAGTGGTTTGGTACTCATGGGGAATTCTGCATGATGTAGTTTCGCGTCATAGGGAATCCTGCATAGTGTGTCACACTGGAGCATGTGCTTGTTTGTGAACATAGTGTTTGATTATTGAATAAAGAATTAAAGGTAATATTGAATAGTATTTATATTTATACAATGATGACCGTGTTATTTTACGTTTGATTGTTCAATTTCTGTACTTTAATACTGTTAAGACTCTGTAGAAAACCATAAAGCACTGTTGTTTAACTTTTATTTTTGCTTTGGCTTTGTCATTTTATATATGGTTGTAATTTATTTTATTTTATGATCGAAAAAGAGCTGATCACCCCAGTCGATCTAAATTAATGAAATCTTTTAAAATAGAGCTATTAAAATCATCTGGCAAAATTGCATTCATATCGCAATTTATATCACAGCACTTTAATTTATCTTTTGTCTAATCAAAGGGAATAGAGCCTGAGAATAGAGGAGAATATGTGGATTAAATTCTTCACATAAAGCTCATAAAATCAAAATTAGTTTGAGAGAGTACAAAAATAGAATAAACTATGCATTTCTTTAAGATGCATGCCAGTGGTCGCCACACTAAGTCCTGGAGTCCAGCAGATTTTATATATATATATATATATATATATATATATATATATATATATATATATATATATATATATATACAGTATAAGTTTGGAGATAAACTCTGCAGGACACTGGCCCTTTAGGACCAAGTTGATTGAACCCTGATGTATGCTGTGTAAGCTATTCTCAAAAGAACAGCAAGGGCAGTACTAAATAAGTGGCACAGGGTGAGAAAAATATGCTTAGCCCTTGAACACTGCAGATTGTGTAGGAGCAATTAATTTAAAATCTAATGTAGCACTGTTTGAAGTAGAACACACCTACTCTGTCTTTTTCATTGCCAATTATTGCACATACATTTACGACAGCTTTCACAATGCTCAATGCCAATGGATGTATTAGAGAGCCATTTCAACTCTCAATGCCATTGGATTAAAGTGCTGTCAATTTCACAGCTCAAAAACAGATGAAGCAGATTTTGCAAACCGCAGACCACTTCTCTGTTCGTTGTAAGTATTAAATTATGATTATACTCTCACTGGCCACTTTATTAGGTACACTTTACTAGTAACGAGTTGGACCCCATTTTGCCTTCAGAACTGCCTTAATCCTTCGTGACATAAATTCAACAAGGTACTGAAAATATTCCTCAGAGATTTTGGTCCATATTGGCATGATAGCAGATTGCTGCAGATTTGTCCGCTGCATGTCCATGATGCGAATCTCTCGTTCCACCACATCTCAAAGGTGCTCCATTGGATTGAGTCTGGTGACTGTGAAGGCCATTTTAGTACAGTGAACTCATTGTCATGTTCATGAAACCAGTCTGAGATGATTTGTGCTTTATGACATGTCACGTTATCCTGCTGGAAGTAGCCATCAGAAGATGGGTACACTGTGGTCATAAAAGGATGGACATGGTCAGCAACAATACTTGGGTAGGCTGTGGCATTGACACAATGCTCAGTTAGTACTAATGGGCCCAAAGTGTGCCAAGAAAATATCCCTCACACCATTACACCACCACCACCAGCCTGAAACGTTGATACAAGGAAGGATGAATCCATGCTTTCATGTTGTTGTTGCCAAATTCTGATCCTACCATCCCAATGTCACAGCAGAAATCCAGACTCGTCACACCAGGCAATGTTTTTCCAATCTTCTATTGTCCAATTTTGGTGAGCCTGTGCAAATTGTAGCCTCAGTTTCCTGTTCTCAGCTGACAGGAGTGGGAACCCGGTGTGGTTTTCTGCTGCTGTAGTCCATTCACCTCAAGGTTTGATGTGTTGTGCGTTCAGAGACACTCTTCTGCATACCTCGGTTGTAACAAAATGTCCTAATACTATAAACAAAAACTGTTTATTACATTTCTGGGGGGAAAAGCCCCCTGTAACTCTTTTTTGTTTTACCTACACTCACCGGCCACTTTATTAGGTACACCTTACTAGTACCGGGTTGGACCCACTTTTGCCTTCAGAACTGCCTTAATCCTTTATGGCATAGATTCAACAAGGTACTGGAAATATTCCTCAGAGATTTTGGTCCATATTGACGTGATAGCATCACGCAGTTGCTGCAGATTTGCTGCTACTGGATTGAGGCTGGTGACTGTGGAGGCCATTTGAGTACAGTGAACTCAATGTCATGCTCAAGAAGCCAGTCTGAGATGATTCGCGCTTTATGACATGGTGCTTTGAACTGCTGGAAGTAGCTATTAGAAGATGGGTACACTGTGATGGACATGTTCAGCAACAATACTCAGGTAGGCTGTGGCATTGACGCCAAATTCTGACCCTACCATCTAAACGTTACAGCAGAAATCGAGACTCATCAGACCAGGCAACGTTTTTCCAATCTTTTATTGTCCAATTTTGGTGAGCCTGTGCAAATTGTAGCCTCCGTTTCCTGTTTTTAGCTGACAGGAGTAACACTTGATGTCTTCTGCTGCTGTAGCCCATCTGCCTCAAGGTTGGACGTGTTGTGCATTCAGAGATGCTCTTCTGCATACCTTGGTCATACTAAGTGGTTATTTGAGTTACTGTTGCCTTTCTGTCAGCTGGAACCAGTCTGGCCATTCTCCTCTGACATTAACAAGACATTTGCACCCACAGAGCTGCTGTTCATTGGATATTTTCTATTTTTTAGTCCATTTCTGTAGAGATGGTTGAGCATGAAAATCCCAGTAGATCAGCAGTTTCTGAAATACTCAGACCAGCCCGTCTGGCACCAACAACTATGCCACGTTCAAAGTCACTTAAATTACCTTTCTTCCCCATTCTGATCCTCGGTTTAACTGCAGCAGATCATCTTTACCATGTCTACATGCCTAAATGCATTAGGTTGCTACCATGTGATTTGCTGATTAGAAATTTGCCTTAATGGTTGGCAGTTGGAAAGGAGTACCTAATAAAGTGGCCAGTGAGTGTATTTCTATACTGTATATACAAAAATATTGAAAAACATTCATGCACTGTACAATATGTTTGTGCTTATAGTTATTCAGCCACAATGCACCAGGAACGCTTAACATAATTTTTCATTTTGTTACTTTTTTACTGTTCGTTCAAAGATGAATGCTAAAGGCCCAAACACTTTGCCAAATAGTATATGAGTTTGACTTTAATCAGACAAGAATATGGCTATTAACTTTTCCACTTTTCCAATGGACCCCCAATGACTGGCTCTTGGTCCCGCTGTGTCACCCCATTAAGAAAATAGAATCACACAGAAGTACATACTGTTAAATCTTCTTACATTAAAGTATCAAAAGACATATAACAGAGTAAATGTACCTTGTTTTCTTTCTCTGCTGACATGGACTGGTATGAAATAAGTCACAGTTTTATCGCTGAACCAATCATTCACCCATTCAATTTGTTCAGAAATGCAGATTAATTAATCACTGAACATCACTGTTGAGTGGAGTCATGCACATCATGCTCAACAAATCGAAATGTTATTGTAAATACATTTATCATTAGCCTCATTTGGCATTACAACAAATAAATTGTGATTGACTTTTTTTGTTTTCAGAGATAATCTTATCTCTAGTGCTGTGTCTATACATTTTTAATGATCACTGATACTGATAAGGGGTGAGAAACAATTTTGTTGAAGAGCCACTGGTTTTCGACCACTGGTCAAAGCCTTTGAATGTCAGAGGTAGACAGACAGAGGATATGCTCTCTGTCCCACACGTCTGTCCTCTCTGGAGGAACTTCAGATCTGCTTCATTCACTATTGTCCCAGCACAGAGCATTCAGTCCTGCTCCCCATCAGACCACGACTGCGCCTGCTTCCTCTCTCTTCATTAGCGAATCGGCCCGCTGTTATCACTTCAGCGGCATCTGTTCCCTCACGTGTTTTTTCAGACGTAAGCGCAAAAGATAACAGTTGTGAATCATGCATAGTGTAAGCCTAGGATGACAATTCATTTGACTGAATGTTGGACTATACAGTTGTAGCAGTTTGTTCTTTACAGCATCACTCACTGTTCAGTACCAACTTTAGTTACTGTTGGATGAAATATGAATGTTATTTGGACTATTGACTTTTTAGTAAAGTGCTTTTCTTACGTTATTGTTAATGATACATGTGCATGTCATTCCAAATGAAAAAATCTATAATGTTTACACTATGTGGGCTAAGGGTTTATGTTAACCAAAAGATTTGATTTGCTCTCCCTCCTTTTTTATGTAATGAAACAAAAACTGAGGGATTGTGGCAAATATATTGCATGTAAAAGACTTCTTAAAGGGGACTTATGAGGCAAAAAACGCTCTTATAAGGGGTTTAAACACAGTTGTGTGGCAACAGTGTTTGAATATAGCCTATAGTCTCTAATGGTAAAAATTATTAATTCTATTTTTTTATAATAATATTTAATAAAAACCGTCTGCAGAGACACTTTGATTGACATTCTCTCTGTGTGTTATCAGAGGGGGGAAGTCCCACCCACTAGTGACGATCTCTCGCTTAATTAGCATAAACAGCCCTGAGTGAGAAGCAATCGTCCGCCAAGTTTTAAATCTTCTGCTATGATGACCCATATCCATTTATACCCTTTTGAAAAGAGGGCGTGGAGCACAATCTCATTTAAATTTAAAGCGACAGTGACCAAACTGCACAATTTGGATCAAAGCCTAAAAGGGGCAGTTACACAAATTTATAAAACATTATTTGTGTGGTATTTTGAGCTGAAACTTCACAGTGCGCATTATCGGCCCCCTTTAATTGTGGCCATGCTATCTTCTTTATTCACTCCGCATAAAGTCTTTATTACAAATGAGTTGGCAATTTGTTTAGCTGATTAATATATATTCTTAACATTTCTCATTTGTAAATCACTTTGCATAAAAGCATCTGTTGAATTCATAAATGAAAATCTAGTGGTAACATAACTGGAACACTAAACGATTAACAATTTAAGCTTCTATTAAATTTTGGATAAGGATATGCACTGAGGGGGCATTCGCAGAACATAATTAACCTAAAACCAAAAACTTATGCATTTTTAACTACTAAATACATTTTGTCTTGCACATCCATATTACATGTTTCACTTGGACATCTGCAAATATTGGAGAACAAAAAACATTATTTGTGGTTCACAGAACTATATAATGTAAGTGCATATAGGGATGTAATAATTCACTGAACTCAAGATTTGAATATTTCACACGATAGTTTTTTACAAAGTGAAGTTTCACAAACAAATTTCGAGAGGAACACGTGATATGGTTGACCGCAGCTGGTCTCTCATCTACAATCATTAGCTAGCCAATCAGATCAATTCAAACTCACTATAAGTAGCCTAGGAAAAGTCACTCCCTTATCTTCATTTTCGAAGAAACCCCCCCATCCACCCCTTCTCCCCCCTTTTTTCTCCCTTTATAACGGGGAGCTCTCGAGAACCACCTGATCTCGTACTCCCTTTATATGCTCTATCGACCAGGCGGGAGCCCTGGGCTCAACTATCTCCGAGCTCAGGGTTCTCTCCCGGGACACAATGCCAAACCAGCTAACATTTGTCAAACAATATCTAAGTGCGAACTCTTGAAATGATTTTGATGCACATTTTTTTGTAAAGTTGAAATTTAACAAAACTATATTGAAATGTACAAATGTAAAAAAAATAAAAAAAAAAAAATCAAACAATCAAGTTATACATATAAAATAGTTATCTTCATAGAAACAAAGTAAAGGCTTGCCTGTGCTTTTTTCAAATTAGAGACGAGACCGCTTACTTCCATACTATACAGTACGCTAAAATCAGTATGCTAGCCGAGTAGTATGTCCGAATTCATAGAATTCGAAAATCAGTATGCGAGAAGTACCCGGATGACTTACTACTTCCGGCGAAATACTGAAGTGCGCATCCCATGCACGCTACACTATCCCATGATGCCCCGCGAGAGAATTCATGAATGGAAGTGAATCGACGCAACTGGTAGGTCACGTGACCATGACAAAATGGCGGATGTAGTACGTCCGAATTCCATTCATAATTCTTACATTCATACTGTATAGAACGTACTTTTCTAACGGCCGAGTAGTACGTTTAAATTCAAATGCAGTACCTACTGAGTAGTAGGTGGTTCCGGACGCAGCCAATCACTGTATTTTAATCCTGTTCCTCTCAGAGATTCATTCATATAAAATCCTGCTCATATCATGATCTGTTTGGCCTCTCAATCAATTTGAATTTCACAAATCACAGTTTATTGTTACATTCCTTGTGTATACCGTATGTAGTGTTCCGTTATAAAAGGAACTACTGGTCTGCCATGCACAACGCAGTGTTTTTAGTCATTTTTTGCAGATCCATGTGAACAGAGATAATTTTTTACACTTTTCAAAAGCACAAAGGTAAAACTTTTATTATGTACCTATTTAATGTGTAAACGTACCCTAAAAAAAGATGTACATGCTGCTTTTATTCTTGAGTTATTCAGTATGTCACTATTTAACCTACAAATGTCCTCTATGCTGCACTGCTGAGGACAGATGTATTGAAAGATGTCTTTTTTTTTTCTCTGCCTGTCTTTCGGCTTTCAAGAATTGAGATGATGTCCTTCCTCTATAGGAGATGCAGTGATGTGTGTAAAAAGAATATGCTCTGTTTCAAAGTCGTTCTTTGGTGAAAGTATTGTATGACTGAAATGTTGAGGTTAGATGATAGGTTTATCATGGTTATCACAGATTTTTATGAGGATAAAAAGAACATAAAACTCAGGAAAATGGCTGTTCAGTCATTATGCTAATTTACTCACCAGAAAAGCTAAAATCTCTAATGGGTTCCGTTTATGGGTTTTGAGAATAGGTTTTTACTCATTTTTGCTCATTTGCTTTTCTGGTATGAATCTGTGGTATAGCAAAATATGCTAAGTATGTTTTAGCTTAACTTGTTTTCACATTCCTTGTTTTGTATATAGCATGAATGGCTAATAACAGTATTAACAAGCTTGTAAAGAAAGAGTTTGGACACCACAAGAGTTTAAGTTGATATGCTTGATAAACTGCTCAATTTTAACAAATGTTTGTTTTTACTTTTATTCATTAGTAAACATCCTTATTCTGCAGATTTGCTCTCACAACTTAAAAACTATTTAAAATAAGAGCTCAGGTTAACTATTATGCAAAGGTTTTCTAACACATTTTTAAATTATGTTTATCATTATGTTTTATCATTTTGTCTTGTTTTCTCCATTCTAAAGGTTTTGAGTATAAAATCTGTGATTAATATTAATTGATTGACAATGATAGCTTTGTTGGCAGTGGACCAACATATAATGCCATTTTGCTTTAGGTTTGAGTCTCGCCTCACAAACTCAATCTCAAATCAAATCAAATCACTTTTATTGTCACATCATCATCAGCAGCATGTGTACTATGATGAGTGAAAAGCTTAGGTGCTTGCTCCAGACAGTTCAAAATACAGACATACACAACATACTAAAAAAATCCAAAACAGTATACGATTGGCAATGTTGACAGTGATACGTAAAATGCAATAAATACATGAAAGACAATAAATGCGTTAAGAAAAACATACATTACAGACATGTAGGCACAGATAGACAGGTCAGTCAAAAAGGTGTACACATAGTTTGACTGTAGGTGGTGGTACTTGCTCTCTCTCTCCTCAACATTTCTTCCTGTCTATACAAGGCAAAAATGAAAAAAAAAAATCAATCTAAAAAAGAAGAAAAAACTGTAATTGAAGAGACTTACACATTTTGTTCTAAAAAAATATTAGTCAAGTTTGCAAATGAAGACTTTATACAGCACAAGGATATGAGTTTAGATGGTTGACAAATTAACTGTCACATTTAGTTTCATAAATATTTTACCATGTTTAACTATGTTCTGTATTTTTTTCTTTTTGTTAACAATCTATTAGTTAAAAGCCCTGTGGGTAACAATAATATAAGAAACTTAGGTCACACTTTATTTTGACGGTCCGTTTGTTGAATTTAAGTTACATTGCAACTAATTATCATTAGATTATAAGTAGACTGTTAGGTTGGGGTTAGGGTTGGGGTTGGGTTAGTGTAAGTTAACATGTAATTGCAAAGTTTCTTATAGTCAGTTAAATGTCTGTTTAAGGACTGTTAAATGTCAGTGTCAACAGATATTAAGTAGACAGTCTACTAATACTCAAATGGACCATCAAAATAAAGTATTACCGAAACTTATTTTGGAGCCATAAAACAGAGTAAGTATATTTTCACAAAGCTTTTGTCTATTGAATATCCAAGGCTTGAGTTTTTAATGAAAACCTGTAATTTACCCTGCCTAGTAATTCACATTAAACATTATGTTGATTTAACTGTGCTAATGCCAGTTCTGGGATTAGTGTATTCTTAACTTCACAGTCCAAAAAACAAAAAAAAAACAAACAAACAAAAAAACACTGTCATTTCTCTGGGAACATGCTTTTATATGCCTATTAATATTTAATGAAGGGACATGACTTTGTAAATTTGGTTCATCAAATCAGAGGTGTCCAACCATGCTCCTGCAGAGCTTAGTTCCTACTGTAAATAAAACTGCACAGAAACTGCAGGGCCCCCTGGGTTAAATGAACTTTATAGACCTAAACTAAAGTTTCACTGAACAAATCACAGAAGACATGACTTCATAAATTTGGTTCATCATATCCGAGGTGTCCAACCCCGCTCCTGCAGGGCCACGGAGTCCTGTAGCTCCTACTATAAACAATCCTGAACCAGATAATTCAGAAACTGCAGGACTTTAAATGACCTAAACAAAAGTTTCACCCAACAAGCGATTTTATGAGTGAAGGAACTCGATATGGTGAAAGCACAAATACATCTTAAGTAACTGAATGCGATTCTTCTTTCAGGAACTTCTACTACATCACCATGCTGCGAGATCCGGTGTCCCGTTACCTGAGCGAATGGAAGCACGTGCAGCGCGGAGCCACTTGGAAGACCTCGCTCCACATGTGCGATGGCCGTTCGCCCACACAGGACGAGCTGCCTACCTGCTACAACGGGGACGACTGGTCGGGGGTCACCCTACACGACTTCATGGACTGCCCTTCAAACCTTGCCAACAACAGGCAAGTGCGCATGCTGGCTGACCTCAGCCTGGTGGGCTGCTACAACCTCTCCACCATGAACGAGAGCGAGCGAAACCCCATCCTCCTGGCCAGCGCCAAGAGTAACCTCAAAAACATGGCTTTCTACGGCCTGACCGAGTTTCAACGCAAGACGCAATACCTGTTCGAGCGCACTTTCCACCTGCGCTTCATTTCCGCCTTCACGCAGATCAACAGCACGCGGGCCGCTAATGTGGAGCTGCGGGACGACATGCGCAGCCGGATAGAGCAGCTCAATATGCTGGATATGCAGCTGTATGAGTTTGCCAAAGACCTCTTTTTGCAGAGATATCAGTTCGTCCGGCAGCGCGAGCGGCAGGAGGAGAGATTGAAGAGGAGAGAGGAGAGACGGTGGATTAGAGAGCGCAGAGTCAACCAGAGCAAAGAGCCCATTGTGGAGAACCAAACTCGGGTCACCACCACTGAGGACTACGCCAGCCAAGTGGTACGTTGGTGATGCCACTTGAAAAAAAACATACTGGGATATAGAGAGCGAGAATGGGACACTCGAGGAAGAGCAGGTCTTATTTTGGACTCAGTTTAGTACTTTGAGATTTGTTTTTGTCATGGTCCTCTTAAATAAATACACAAATAAGTAAATAAATAAATAAATTTAAATGACTGCCTTGAGCAGTATTTTTGTCATGGTTTCCAGAAAAAAATCTCACCCTAGTTTTGTATTTTTGAGCACCAATACAATAAATTATTTTATATCTGTGCTTTTAAACCAATAACAACAAAACAACTGGGTAAGGATTTTATTTGAAGAGACAATAATGTTTCAAAGTGCATAATCAGTAGCACTGACTGGATTTATTTTATATGATAGAAAAACCTAAAAATATTACAATTTATAATGATTGATTCTTCAGAAATCCTACTGATAGATTAAATCGGACTTTAAGAAACATCTTTTAACCACATCATCATCAATATTGCAATCAGCAATGCTGCTTAATATATTTTGTGTAAACATTTTATTTTTTTCATGAAAAGTTCAGATGACCCGCAGTTATGTGAAAATGTTTATTTTATGAATGATAAACCTCTTATTGTTTATTGCAATTGTCCAGAACAACATTACACATGTCTTTACTGTCACTGTTTTTCATTTTCATGATACATAAAACTCAAACCCTGATTTCTTCAAAACAATCACACTGACCCCAAATATTTGATTGGTAGTAAATACTTTGCACAAACACAAAAGTTTCATAATTCTTGTGCTAAGAATAGAACACTGAAAAAATGATTCATAAGATTTACAAAAATCTTTTAAAGGTAACCAGTTGCAAATAATTTATAATTCAGGAGTTCACACTTAGATATGCTTGACGATAATAACAGGTTTTGCATACTGTACCGGGAGAGAACTCCGAGCTCAGGGATAATTGAGCCAAGGGCTCCTGCCTGGTCAATAAGCATATAAAGGGGTCCAAGATCAGGTAGGTCTCAAGAGCTCCCCCTGGTAGAGGGATGAAAAGGATGAGATGGGGTGGAAGAAGGCATTCTTTATTCGAATTCGGTCTATTTATTGTTAACTTAAATCAATCTGATTGGATTATTGCTGATTACGGGAGACCAGCCACGATCAATCATATTCAATTCAATTCATCATTATTTCTATAGCGCTTTTACAATGTAGATTGTGTCAAAGCAGCTTCACATAGAAGATTATAGTGAATTGAAATTGTGTCAGTTCAGTTTTCAGAGTTTAAGTTCAGTTTAGTTCAGTTCAGTTCAGTTCAGGTCAGTGTGGTTTAATATTCACTACTGAGAGTCCAAACACTGAAGAGCAAGTCCATCGATGCTCAGCTCTACAAGTCCCGAACCATGCAAGCCAGTGGCGACAGCGACGAGAAAAAAACTTCAACAAATGGCGAAAGTGAAGGATAAAAAACCTTGAGAGAAACCAGGCTCAGTTGGGCACGACCATTTCTCCTATGGCCAAAAGTCTTATGCAGAGCTGCAGCCTAGGCACCGGAGGCTGTAGAACGCTGGACGTCTCACAGGAATCAGACTCATGTTCTCTACTCCTTCATGACCACCACAGCAGCTGCTCAGGATAGGGCCAGGTCCGCGATTGCAGAAACTTTGGGATCATCTCTTCACAGGTCTTTGATCGCATCAGTGGCTCTGCATAGTCTCTGGGGTCCTCGGGATGAGTACCCCCAGGTGGAAATAGAGAATAAAGAGAATAATTAGCGTAGCTGCTGTTCACAGTGTATATAAATGAGATGCAAAAAACCTGTGTGGAGCACATTCATGCATCATACCGCTATGTGATGCATTGAGTGTATGCTTTTCTAAAAAGATAGATCTTTAATCTAGTTTTGAGCTGCGAGAGTTTCTCTGAGCCTCAGACATTATCAGGAAGGCTATTCCAGAGTTTAGGAGCCATAAATGAGACCTCCTTTACTCGGCTTTGCTATTCTATGTACTACCAGAAGCACTGAGTTTTGAGATCTTAAAGAGCGGGTTGGGTTGTAGCGAGTCGGAAGGTTGGTTAGATAAACAGGACCTAGATTATTTAAAGCTTTATAGGTAAGAAGTAAAATTTTAAAATCAATACAAAACTTAACAGGCAGCTAGTGTAAGAAGGATAAAATTGGGGTGATATGATCATATTTTCTAGACCAGGTAAGAACTCTGGCAGCTGCATTTTGTACTAGCTAAAGTTTGATAATAGAGGATGCTGGGCAGCCAGCGAACAGAGTATTACAGTAATCCAGCCTAGAAGTCATGATACCATGAACTAGCTTTTCTGCATCTGAGATGGATAGCATACTTTGTAACTTAGCAATATTTCTCAGATGAAAGAAAGCAGTTTTTGTGACATGGGATATATGATTTTTAAAAGTTTATTGCTGTCTAATATGACACCCAGATCTTTTATAGTAGAGCTAACGCTAACTTTGTACCCCTCTAATTGCAGGTCGAGTTTTGAGATCTGCTGTGTACAGGATTTAGGCCCAATAAGTAATAATTCTGTTTCGTCTGAGTTTAAGAAAATAAAATTTTTGGTCATCCAGTCTTTAACAGTTGAAATATATAATTGAGTGTCATCTGCATAGCAGTGAAAGCTGATTCCATATCTTCTAATAATGTCTCCCAGGGGTAACATGTATATTGTAAACAGCGAAGGGCCTAAAGCTGATCCTTGAGGCACCCCATACTTTACTGGCTTGACTTGTGAAAGCTGCCCATTAATATTCACAAATTGGTAACGGTCAGCTAAGTATGATGTAAACCATTGTAGAGCCTGTCCCTGAACACCTGTAGAATTTAAGTGATCTTTGAGGATATTGTGGTCAAATGCAGTACTAAGATCAAGTAATACTAATAACAAGATATACCCTTGGTCAGCAGCTAAGAGTAAATCGGTTATTTTCACTAGTGTGGTTAAGATACCATGTGCTCCTCTCTTTCAACAAATTAAGTTGAACATTACTAAATGTAATTTGTCTGTTTAAATTCAGTCCATATAAATTGTTTGCAACCACTTACCTTTAAAAAAAAGAGTAAATCCAATGAATCATTTTCTTGTGAACTTGTGAAAATGTTGCAGTTTTTCAGAAACTTCCCTTTTTCGTTTCCTCATTTAGCACATTTAGCATTTACATTCAATTCAATTTACATTGTTTGAATGATTAGTATACTCTTACTGTAAATCATGACAAAAATACTGATTAAGAACCCCCCATCCCCCCACCCCAATGTGGTTTACTCTACATTTCAGTTGAATCCTTTGCAATGAACTCAAGACTGTGATGTACATACAGTATAGACTGAAATCCAACAACTGCTGAAAAGGTAAATCTGTGCTTATTCGCTAACAACATCATCATGATGGAGCAACAAATATGGCATCGCAGAGTTGTGTACAGGTACAACCAACCAACACTGGCACCGTGAGGGGTGTACATTCAAGATGTGTTCTTGCATTCAAAAACAGCTTGACAAAGAGAGCAGAATAAAGTGCTGACAAGTTTTTACTGTTGCTGGTTGATTCTCTGAAGACACTCAAACTTTCTCTCTGTCTCTTTGTAAGACGCAAACTTGCAGCCTGGAGACAGTCTGTACTGAGAATCTGAAGACTCTGATAGTTTTTCAGAGATGTGTTGTACAATCCAGGGTTTGTAGACGCCACCAAAACAAGAACCTGATCTTTGATATACAGTAGTCAGTCTGTATAAGTATTGTGAGAAATACAATCAGAAGGGAGAGAAAGCTTGTAATCTTACAGCTGCATGAAATAAAGTTCTGAGAAAATTGCAAAATATAGATTTTTCTTGACTTTTTAAAGTTTATATCTTGCAATTCTTTCTCTTGTTATTTTGTAAAAATTATACGCTACCGGTCAAAAGTTTGGGATCAGTTTTTTTTTTTAAATAGTTTTATAGTTCTGTTCATCAAGGCGGCATTTATTAAATGTAAAAACATTGTTAAATTGTTAAATATTTATTAACATTTTAAAAAACTGCTTTCTTCTTTTATGTAGTTTCCAAGTAAATTATTACTCCAGTCATTATTGCTATTATTACTATTACCATTAATAATAATAATAATAATAATAATAATAAAAATAATAATTTTAATAATTAATATTAGTGATTTCTGAAAGATCATGTGACTGAAGACTGGAGTACTGAAGCTGAAAATTCATCATTAAAATCACTGGAATAAATGATTAAATGAAATTATAAACTACTATTGAACAGTTATTTTATAGTGCAATAACATTTCACAATTTTACCATTTGTACTGTATTTGTGATTAAATAAATGCAGCCTTGGTGAGCAGGATAAAGCTTATTTTAAAACATTTAACAATCCTACTGACTCCAACTTTTGACCGGTAGTGTACAGTATATTTTCAAAAAATTGGCAGTATTATTTTTAAAATTAACACTAGTTTTCTCATTTTAAGCATTAACAAAAATATTAATCACAACTGTGCTTGTCTTGCAGTTTTGAGGATCATGTATTGATATTATCATATTTCAAAAATTGTGTGATATGTAAATTCATAATTCAGAAATTAAAGAATTGTTAGATATAAACTGAATATTTACTCCCAGTTTACATTTCACAATTCTGACAGTTTTATCAGATTACAAAAAAAAATCAAATCAGCTAAAATGTCAGCTAAAATATTAAAAATATGGGAAAAAAAATGGCCAGATTGTGAAATTATTACCTAATTTGAAATAAATAAATTAAATACAAAATCAAATGCTTTAGAAGAAAATTTATACCAAAACCATACAAATGAACGTTGTTATTCTTGTTTCAAATACACATGATGAGCAAAACAATAGAAACTTACATCTGTCCAGTTTAAGGAATAATTACAAGAAGTGTTTTTCTGATTCATTTTCAGATTAATTGATGTAAAATAATTTTTCTATAAAGATTTCCTGTTTAACTGAATGATTATCATGTATAACTGAGAGAAAAAACACATCATGTTTGTACGCCCCCTGGAGGTGAATGAAAATGCACATTAAAAAAGTTTAAAAAGATTGCGCACAATTGTTCATCCTTTAATCGCTTGTCTCATTACTATAGGACTTCAACTGACATTTGACTTGAAATGGAGGAGTATAAAAGACTATACACAAAGTATTAAATGAAATAAAGTATATGAAAAGAGAGATTTAAGAAGGTGATTTGTTTCATCCTCAGTGGTGTTCCACACATTTATTTATTTATTTTTTTAGTCCTCATTAAAACTCAAAACTTTTACTGTCTGGGAGAATTTGCTGAACTTTTGACTGACTGAGCGAATGAAACGCTTGTGGTCTTTACATCTCTCAACCACCAGCAGCGGGTTAAAAAAGGAGCTTTTTTTCTCGTTCTGGGCTTTGTAGGAAAAAATCATCACACAAAGAACAAAAACCAAGCATAACGAGTGACTCTCAGCTCCTAAAATCAAATAATCTGTCTGTTTTGCCAATTGTGTTTATGAAGAACATTCTAGTTTTAAAAATCAAAGTTTTGAATATGGGATTTTAAACCAAAAAGACGAACTTGCTGTTTTATTTTGTATATGTTGTTCCACATGTTTTTAACTGAATTGGTGCTGCTATTTGTTTTCTTGTTAATATTATAACCATTATTTTGTGAAGCCAACATATTGGCCTAAAGAGGGTTATGTACAAATGCGTGGGTGTGTGTGTGTGTGTATGAATATGCGTGCGAATGTTAATAAATATCAGTATTGCAATGAATTTTAATTGCTATGTACACTTACGTCAAGTGCAATATTAAAATAGCCCATTGTGGCAAATACAGATGTAAGTAACTTACCTTTTTTATTTGATAAATATTACTTTTAATTTTATTTTGTTCTTTTCCATATAAAACTATACCACAAGGAGACACTAATGAGAAAATAAATTGTCGGCTCTGTTTGATTTCTTTAATATAAGCATTGTTGGGGTAACGAGAGTTATGTAATATTATAACTTCTAAGTAAAGAGTAAAGTAACACATTACTTTTAAAAAATAAGTAATAATACTTGAGTTTCCTTTTTAAAAATAACGCAAGTTACTTTTTAGTTTAAATAATTAGCTTTTAATAAATTGCTGAATTTAAATTAAAGTAGTCACAATGAATCACGCAGTCAAGAGAATGTGTTCATTATCTTGAACACATCAAAGAAAAGGAGAAGGGGATCATCTCAATAAACAGTGATTTTACTTTAGACAAATAGTACAAAGGTAGCAAACACAAACCTTCAATAATCTGTATATATAGCATGCTCTGGGGTCAGGAAGTTCTCAGATAACATTATTCTAAAATATTTTTTTATGTGCTTTTCTAGGTAAATGAAGGTAAAGGTTATACAATATGTTGTTAATCGCAGAGCTCTAATACAGTTTTTCTTAGTGGCTTTGGTGCATTTCTCACAGCACTATTTACATTTGCACACCACTTAATGCATTTCTCAAAACAATTAGTACAAACTGCAAAACCTAGTGGATAACATGCAAAAGCGAGTCACTTGCTCAAAATGGAAAGCCCATTCCTCAAAAGCAAGTATTCATGTCAATGAAAGTTTCAGTGTCATCAAAATGAAAAGTCCTGACACCATTGTTTATGAACAGGATAGTCAAATGGCTTTGTCATGTTTTCATTATAACAGTTTACTCTGTACATTTTCTCCAATGCAAAAAAGTCAGATTTTGGTGACACTTCAAGACAGCATTATATACTATTTACACAGCCATTTGAAAACTACAATAAAGTTAGACATCACTGCATTTAGTGAGGTATCTGAGTACAAGACACTGAATATGTGTGTTTCACATTTTTACTGCATTTGCTCTTTGCAAATCTAATTTATTCACAGCAATGTGCAAAAGAATAAAGACACCCTTATTTACAATAAACATAAACTTCCTTTGGGTAGAGCTGCGCACAACTGTAAACAATATTGCAGTACATACTGGAACTGAACCGACAACATACACAGGTTTGTAAATCATTCATGAAATTGTTCAATTTAGAAGACATTTTCAGAAAATTTTAAAAATAAAATTAGCTTGACAGATTTTGACAACTAGTTCAACATTTTTGTATGTAATGACTCAAGTAATGAAATGAGGACTATTAGTTTTATATGGAATGACTATTCAGCATTCACAAGTTTAGTTCATTTTGACTGACATGACATGAGCAAATGATAATGTTACAAACAGCAGAGAGTTGTAGGAAAGCAATTGATGCATGTCCAAAAGCATTTGCAATTTGTTGGAAGGAATGAGAAACTGCTACTATGATGTGCACAAATGACTAATTGTTTTGAGAAATGCATTAACTGTTGTGCAAATGTAAATAGTGTTGTGAGAAATGCACCAAAATGACTGAGAACACTGTAAAAGAAAAAAAAAACATTGTGAAAGAGATCAAGCCTTAGCCAGGTAATAAAAAGTTAAGCAAAAGTAACTATTTGCATTAATTACTATAAAAGTAACTCAACATTGTAATGCATAATTTTCAAAAGTAACTTTCCTCAACACTGAATATAAGTAATGCATTTTTTTTCTCAAATGCATATTTATATTAACATTGGGCAATATTTCACATACTAAGTTTTAGTTCTTCTCAAAGGTCTGGCATCATTTGTTTGCAGCTGATGTTGTCATATAATTTTGTCATCTTTTTATGATTCGACCACAAGAGGGCAGAGATTCTCCACCAGTGTTTTAATGTCAGCCATTCAGCGCTGGGGAGAAGTGTGTGTAGCTAACCTATAAAAAGATTTTTTGCATTACTTATAAAGTGTGCTTTGAACTTAATTTAACTGACTAAGCTAAAAGACAATTCTTCATTCATTCATTCATTCATTCATTCATTCATTCATTCATTCATTCATTCATTCATTCATTCAATCAAATATATACAGTATATATATATATATATATATATATATATATATATATATATATATATATATATATATATATATATATATATATTACTTTGTCACATCTGCCAAAAAACAGGCAAAACAGACTGGGGAAACATGCTGAATTTCTATTATGATCATTATTATTGCTGTTTGTTTAACTGTGGGCAAGGCAATGCAAGGCAAGGCATTCATACACAATGGTAAATTAAAATGCTTTACATAAACAAGAATAAAGGAAACATAAAATACAAGTATAAGAAATAAAAACAAAGAATAAAAATTATTAAAAACATATTAAAATGTGTTGAAAACAGGTTTTGTAGAAATAAAAATGATAGTTTTTATGTTGTTTTACTGTATAGAGCTTCTATTTGATAGAAAACCACAGAAAACGTCTATTTTGACGAATATCTCATATATTTTATTTTTTGAACAGACAGTATTGCCGATTTTGTAAGTTAGATTTTACTTTCAAACTGCTCAGAAATCCCTAAAAACATACCTAGTGATGAATCTTATCTTGTTTCTGAGATGCACAAGTATGGCGCCATGATATAATATAGCTACTATCCATTGAAAACAGATGACAACAGTTCCAACAAAAAGAAAAGAAGCACATTTTTAGCAACTATGTGACCGCTTTGAGGCACTGTGAACAAGATATGAGCTGCTAATGTCAAAATATCATAGTTCTGCACATCACATTTATATTTACAATCACAATGCAGTCTTTGCGATATCATAATTGTGCTAAACAATACAGCATTCCCAGATATTGGTAGAATTTATAAAAAACACTGAAAAAATGATTTAAAAACGATTTCTTGGATTTAGTGATTTTTTACTGTATTTTTTAGGGCTCTATTTAAACAAACAAATTGAGTTGAACATTGCTTAATTTAATTTGTTTGTTCAAATTCAACCCATATAAATTGTTTGCAACAATTTTCAGTAAAGTGACAGATCGAGTATTAGTGTTTCATTTACTGGAGAATGTAGATTTTTAGATGTCTATCTCACAAGACTCCAAAAATAAGTTATTATTTCCAAAATGTGATCAGCCAATTGCTCAATTTAACACCATACAATTGATTGTTGAATAACTTAATCATGGTATCCAGTGCACATGGTTTTGTATTTAATAAAATGAAACTGTGATGTGGTGCACTTTTAAAAGAAACAGCTGGAGAGAGCCGCTAGAAAAAGGTTATGATTTCACCACCAATGCTGGGAAATGACATTCTGTGATACATTTCAAGTTATTTAGTATGTCATGTTATTAGAAAAGGATCCACCGGTCATCTGAAAACCATTTTTCTCCTCACAGTCAGCCGTGACACATTCTGAGTGTGTCTTCAAAGTGTTCATCCAATTGTTAGGAAACTGTCAGACATCTCATTTTCTGAGCACTCCAAAGAGCTTTTTCATTAAAAGGTTTTTATGTCTCTGTAACCCATATCTAGAAAAAAAATGGTATTTGTGTCAGTCGGTTGTGGTGCAGAGGCTTGTTTTGTAATTCTACTTTAGTATGAGATAACAGGAAAATAGTTTGTTGTGCCAACAATGATGTCAATAATTAACCTGTAGTATTACCAACTGAACTTTGCCATTGTCACAGATTGCTCAGTCAGTTGTTCAGCACAGCTTCAATTTTTAACATTTTGCAAATCGGCAAGTTGAGTAAAAAGTTCTTATTAAAGAGTGCTTATTTATTTTACAACAAAGCATCTAATTACCAAGACTTGTTATATACCAGGGGTGTCAAACTCAGTTCATGGACGGTCACAGCCCTGCACAGTTTAGTTTAAACCCTGCTTCAACATGCTTACCTTTAGGTTTAAAACAAGCCTGAAGTACTCAATTAGTTTGATCAAGTGTGTTTACAGGGTTAAAGCTAAACTGTGCAGAGCTGTGGCCCTCCAGGACTGAGTTTGACACCTGTGTTATATACAAACTGATATTTATAATTATTGATAAGTGTGTAAACAAGTAAAAATATAAAATACATTCATTCATTTTCTTTTCGGCTTCGTCCCTTTATTAATCTGGGGTCGCCACAGCAGAATGAACCACCAACTTATCCAGCATATGTTTTACGCAGCGGATGGCCTTCCAGCTGCAACCCATCACTGGGAAACATCCATACACTCTCATTCACACACATACACTACACACATAGATACATGTACCGCTAATTTTTGGTTTGGGGGAAACCGGAGCACCCGGAGGAAACCCACGCGAACACAGGGAGAACATGCAAACTCCACACAGAAATGCCAACTGACCCAGCCGAGGCTCAAACCAGTGACCTTCTTGCTGTAAGGCGATCGTGCTACCCACTGCGCCACTGTGACACTCAATATAAAATACATAAAGTAACAAAAGGATTTTTTTCATCAAGTCACAGACTTGCTCATTTTGTGTCAGACTTGCAAATTCAGTGAGTTTTCTGGTGATTCGCTCTGAACTGATTAATTGAACCAGCAAATTGTTAACTGGAGACACACAGTGCGTTCCAAATGGTATATATCACCCTCTGAAGGGCACTTTGGAGTGAAAACAATCACAACCACCATATGGAAGTGTTGTTTCAAACCAGAGTGCTCAAACCTGGCACTTTGGAATGAATGATTTCAAAGGACTGACACTTCAGGCCCATTGATCCTTTGCACGTGTACTTTGTTTCACACACTCTTCAGAAGGGCTAATTTCTATGATCTAAACCATTTGAAGCTGTCAATCTGGAGAGAAAACCCTTCTGACCAGATCACTTGAATCAATAAATAATTAAATGGAGATTTGTTCTGACCAGATATTTTAGAATTGCTGAATCATTAATTAAAGGCTTGCTCTGACCACAATATCTGGAGACACACAATGCGTTCAATTCATAATGGCTCCTCCCTATGCCCTAAACGGGTTTACCCTCTGGAGCAACAGCTTCAAAGGGATGAGGGCATAGGGATGAGCTCTTGTGAGTGGAACACAGTGCTTCAAATGGAACACAAAGTTCAACAACAAACTTCCCTGAGAAAAGCATTATGGGGTCCTGACATGTCCTTCAGTTCGGCCCTTCAAAATTCTTTGTTCAGAAGAACACTTTAAAGTCGGCAATTTTGACCACTTTAGTTTGACAACACTTCAATATGGTGACCATGATTGTTTACATTCCAAAGTGCCCTTCAGAGGGTGATATATCTCATTTGGAATGAACTGCCATTCTGGCAGAAACATTTGAATCAGTGAATCAATTACTGAAGACTTGTGGTGCCTTCCAAAAATGGATATTTCACACTTTGGTGAAAAAACCATGATCGCCATATTGAAGTGTCGTTCCAAACCAAAGTGCTCAAATCTGGCCACTTCAAATGGCCCTTTGGAATGAAGGATTTTTGTTTGGAACTAATAAAATCTTCAGACCTCAATGATCCTTTGTGCAGTTAAGTTGTTCGGTGTCAAACAGTGTGTTTCATTCGGAAGGACTCATCCCTATGCCCTAATCCCTTCGAAGATGTCACTCTGGAGGGTAAACCTTTGAAAGGATTAGGGCATATAAAGGCCCATCTAAATGGAATGTGCTGTCTGTCTGACCAATCAGATCATCTGAATTAGTGAATTCTTAAGTGAAGACTCAAGCTGCGGTCACACTGCACTTTTCTCCCCATAGGCTTGGTGAACTCTGACCTGCGAAATCGCATCACATGGTTGCTTGACACCAATCGAGGATCAAAACATGACCTCTCTGGACAGAAATTTAAAACATGGACCAATCGCTCGCTTTTTTAAATGTCTAATCATCTTGTTTAATCCCGCGCCTTTTCACAGCGCCGTACAACAGAATTTCGCAAGCTTAAACTCTAGTGCGACTGCAGCTTCACTAGTCTAGTGTGACTTTGACCAGATTATTTGAATCAGTGAGTTGTTGACTCGAGAACAGATGCAATCAGATTAGTTCACAAATGAATGAGTGTGTTATGTGAAATGAATTAGCAGAGCAACTGAAGACTATTAGCTTGTTCACAAGTGCTAAGCAGCTACTAATTTCTCTAGGTCAAAATAACCTATTACTCTGCAACATTTATGACATTTTCAGTGTAGTAGAGTAAAAACGAAATCATTTTTACCAATGATATTACCAAGGAAGACATCTGTTACTGAATTCGCATACTTCCCTAAATTTTCTCTGCATGCTAGTTTATATCTTATTTCCTGCAAACTGACTATAAGAAGGAATTTCAGTCTATTTACAGTAATGCTTCCTTATTGTAATAAAACAGCATAGTGTCTATTGAAGTGTTGGTACTGTACTCAAATATCAGCACACAAACCAGAGTGTTTCCTTGTCTGTAGAGATTTTGAGTCATTCAGGAAATCAAAGCATATTGCTTTTTCTGGCCACTGTGAACTGGGATTTTCCAGCAAGAGTGAATAAAGAATGAGTGTAAATTTTTTAATTAATAGAAAAAAAAGACCCAGTACCACGATCTGCTTGAAATGAAATGTATACCTTTACAAACATTGTAACTTTCTTTGTGTTTTAATCACCAATTTACATACACATTTTTATTATTACAAAAGAGTTCTCTGTTTACACCAACAATAAAAAGTGTTACATTTGAATAAATATGTACTTTTTAAATGCATGTTACCTCATTAACAGTGCATAGTAACAGTATATATATACCTTATTATTTACATTAACTCCTTATATGGTATTAACCATTGTTTTGTACATGTTTGTATTTGTACAGTCTATAATATGATACTTGTATAACATGCATATTTACAGTTCTGTTTAAAAGTTTGTGGTCAGTGTTATATTTAATGTTTTTTTTTTTTGTTTCTTGGAAAGTAATTAATACTTTGAATTTTAAATAAACACTGTTTTTTTGATACCTCAAAAATTCTGGCAAAATGCATCACTCAAAACATGAGAGAGCATAACTGTTTTCAATATTGATATTATCCTGAGCACCAAATCAGCATATTACATTGATTTGGGAAGGACCATGTAAAACTGAAGACTATAATTCAGCTTTGCTATGCATCGCAGAAGGTAATGAAATTTAATTTTAGATTAAAAAAAGAAAGTTATTTTTAACAGTATTAATGTCTCACATATTCTGTTTCTACAGTAGCCAATTCAGTTAACCCTTGTGTACTGTTCAAATTTACTACGCTTTTGTTATGTTAGTGATGAAAACATCCACTCAATTAAACTGCTGAAAATGCATCAGATCTGATTAAAACTACTAAATGTTTTACAAAAAATGTCAGGATTTTAACTTTTTAATTGCCAAGTTCACAAATGATGTCACTGATTTGGTGAAAAAAACACACAAAATGTATGTATTTTCAATATAAAATGTAATTGTGGACTGGATTTGTATTTACTTTTCTTTTACTTTTTTTGTATTTATTGTACCTTTTATCTAATCATTTTCTCTAAATTTGTGTCAAAATAAGATTTGTCACATTCTGTTATCTGAAACACAGAAAAAGTTATGGCCAAATTAAGCCACAAAATCACCCCAGACTGGATGAAAACATCCCAAACAGTACATAAGGGCTAATGTGCTGAAGCTCAAGAAAATGCAAACAAATAGAAAAACACATAGTTCTAAAAACACAGTAACTATTTTCAGTGCAGTTAAATAAAGGAACATGCAGTTTAGCAGCAAAGACCACAAAATAATTAATTAAATTCTTATTTATTTGTCTTATTGATTATTCGTAGATTATTATTAATATCTTATTTTATTGTCAGTGGTATTACTGCTGATTTGAAAAGTTAGCTTGGGTTACTCTGAGAAACAAGCAAGTAAATCTACCAGTAGGCATTTGCTGTTACAACTAATAAAATAAAATGAGTGCTGCTCTACTGTTTGCAGCATGTTTCTGTATTTCATTGCTTTGTAAGTATTTCCAGCACAGTTGTTGTTCTTGTTTTTCTTATTGTTGCAGTGCATTAACTCTCTCAAACAATTGTACTAATAGCTAGCTTTGAGTAACAACTTTCTTTCGTTTTTGCCATTATGACAGTTTGTAATATTTTAACTATTTTTTTAAAGATGCCAGTATTCAGCTTAGAGTGCAATTTAAAGGATCAATGTGACTTACAGTAGGTTTATTAAGCAAGTCATTTGACAAGAGATGTTCTGTAGCTAATAAAAAATTCTAATAATATTGACCTAAAAAATAATTGACATTTTTTTTAACTAACACAAATAAGACATACAGTATATTTCCCTGCTCTGTTAAACTTCCCTTGGGAAATATTAATATTTTAAAGGAGGGCTAATAATAATTGTGCATTAGACTGTATTCACAAAACACATCAGATCCTCAGGAGGTCTGTCTTGGACATGTGTGGAGTGTGGATCACAGATATCTGTCTGCTCATTCTCTCTCTCCTATGCACGAAGCTCCAGAAAGCCTGCTGAAACTTGTCTCCTGCCAGTGTGTACAGCGCCAGGTTGAAGAAAGTGTTGAGGCCGGCCAGAGGTCGCGACAAGATGTAAGCTGCGTGGACGCCTCTCCTCTGCACGCACGACACATCAGATCTGCGCAGACTGTCCACCCTCAACACACGCATGATATGATACGGCAAAAAGCACACCACAAACACCACCAGAATCAGAATGGCGAGCATGCGCACCCTGGAGCGACTCTGTCTGTTTCTGGATATGCTGGAGCCCAGAACGCCTGCAATGCGAGTGTAGCACCAACACACCACAAGCATAGGCATCATGTATCCCAATATGGTGAGAATCCAACCGTACCACCACACCACCATTGGATCATTACTGGCGAAGTCAACACATTTTGTCATGTTGTCCTGCTGCCGCACAGTAATCATTCCCAGCATTGGGCCGATCTCCACCAGGGAAACGGCCCAGACGGCGAGGCAAGCCAAAATTCCCCATCTTTTCCTTCGAATCTCTGCAGCCTTCAGTGGATGCACCACTGCAACATATCTGAAGATGCTGAGGCAGGTGAGGAAGAGGATACTGCCATACAGGTTGTAGTAAAAACAGAAGCGGATGAAGCGGCACATGAATTCCCCCAATATCCAGGTTCTGGTGACGTAGAATTGGACCAGGACTGGTAAACTCAATGCATAAAGCAGGTCAGCCACTGCCAGGTTCACCATTATAATGCTGCTGCTCTTCCAGGGTCGGAGCTTTACCAGGTAAATGATGATGGCCAGGAAGTTTCCTACAACTCCAGCTATGCAAATGATGCCATACATTACAGGCAGATAATAGCTTTGGATGTAGTCATCAATTGGAAGACAGTCAGTTGCATTGATTTCCTTTGCTTTCTGTTGCTTTTCAGAAACAAATACACGGAAGGAACACTGTTTAGTATTTGTTTTACACTAAATAAATCTTGTACAGTAGGGCTGTGGATTATTAGATTTGCTCTTATATTACATTTATTCATTCATTCGTCACCGTTTTTTGTCACCACAGCGGAATGAACCACCAACTTATCCACCATATGTTTTACTCTGGAGCATCCGGAGGAAACCCACGCAAACACGGGGAAAACATGCAAACTCCACACAGAAATCCAGCCGGGGCTTGAACCATCGACCTTGTTGTGAGGTGATCGTGCTACCCACTGCGCCACTGTGCTGCCACCTTATATTGCATTAATATGTACTTTTATTTATTTTATTTTTTTTATAATAATTTTTTCGAGGTTTTTTTAACCTTTATTCGATAGGACAGTAGCAAGTATTGACAGGAAAGCATGGGGAGCAGAGAGAGGGGAAGGATCGGCATAGAATTGCGAGGCGGAATCGAACTCGGGTCGCCGTGAGCACTGAAGTGCATGTGTCGACGCACTAACCACTACACCACTGGCGCCGACTGATATGTACTTACTGTATCTTTACAAAAAGAGTTATGTGTTTACCATGGTACATTGATGATATATGAGGTAATATGGTTTGAAATGGAAGCAAACATGACCCTGGACCACAAAATACAATACATTGTATGCATCAAAATTATCTTTTTTTAATGCCAAAAATCAATAAAATATTCATCTGCTATGAAGACATTTAGTATTTTCCTTCCCCAAATAAATAAAAAATGAATTTAGGCGTTTTCTCAGTATTTTGATTTTGCTAATTCCTCGAATTCCAGATCATCTAATAGTTGTATCTTAGATAAATATTATCCTATCCTAACAAACCATACATCAAAGAAAATCTTATTCATTCAGCTTCTAGATTATCCATAAACATAAATTTCAGTATCCATTATGGTCACACTTTATTTCGATGGTCCGTTTGTTGAATATAAGTTACACTGCATCTACATGTCAATTAATTATCAATAGATTATAAGTAGACTGTTAGGTTGGGGTTAGGGTTGGGGTTAGTGTAAGTTGACATGTACTTGCGAAGTTTCTTATAGTCAGTTAAATGTCTGTTGAAGGACTGTTAAATGTCAGTATCAACAGATATTAAGTAGACAGTCTACTAATACTCAAATGGACCATCAAAATAAAGTGTTACCTCAATTATTGATTGGATGGGCGGCACAGTGGCTCAGAGGTTAGCACTGTCACCTTATAGCAAGAAAGTCGCTGGTTCCAGTCCCCGTTTGCCCAGTTGGCATTTCTGTGTGGAGTTTGCATGTTTTCCATGTATTTGCATTGTTTGTTTGTTTTTCTTCTGTGTGCTCTGATTTTCCCCACAGTCCAAATACATGCGCTATAGGTGAATTGAATAAACTAAATTGGCCAAGGTCAAGGTAAAATTTATTGTCTCCCGTAGAAATTTGTTTTAGAAAAAAGGTTCTGCTGTACATAAACACCAACAAGACAACATATAAAATACATACACAATAAAAATCTGATCCTAAAATACCTCCTAACATAAACATGATTCCATAAAATCAATAATTAAAAATGTTTAATAGAAATAAAATACAATGTGCCCCCACTGCCCTCTGTTATGCCAACCAATCCAGTTATCTTAATCCAGTTATCTTTGACCGTCCTACCCTACTTGCTCATTGATCAATTTAATTGAAAAAGGAACAAAAGAATGTTTAGATCTATTATACTTGCATAACGGGACCCTGTATCTTCTGCCAGAATTCATCAGCTCATACTCCAACGACAGCACATGTGAAGAATCAGATCAAATCTTGTTGGCTTGTTGGATTGTGCACTACTCAAAGTGTATGAATGTGTGTGTGAATGAGTGTGCATGGATGTATCCCAGTACTGGGTTGCGGCTGGAAGGGCATCCGCTGCATAAAACATATTGGCGGTTGGCAGTACACTCCACTGTGGTGACCCCTGAGAAATAGGACACTAAGCCAAAGGAATGAATGAATTATTGATTGGTTTTATGGTCCAGGATCACATATTATCATGTTTTTTTGTCTATGATTATCAACAAAATAGTTTAAAGAAAGCTAAATTAGGGTTAAGGTTAGGGTTCTAAGAGTGGTGATACTCTCTAAAATAAACACACACACAAAAAATTAAGAATTTACTCAACTGAATCACCCAGTAAACTGTTCTAGCATAATCATGATGTAGAACACAACTAATCACAATAATATATGACAGTGATACTGGGATAGTAGTTTTTAGAAATAGACACTGAAGACTGTGCTCAAAATCAACCACCCGAAATGCATTTGTCAGTGAATCATTAGTTGGAGATTTATCTAGTAACCAAACATGTAAAGTCTTCATGAGTGGTTCATTTAAAATTAGCTTTCAAAATAATTTATTAAAAATGAATGAATGGATATAATGCTTTAGTAGACTGCTGCAAATAACACCGTGTCAGTTACTAAAATAATTTAGTTTGTTGTTTATTCAGAATCATGATCTCTTTTTAAAGATGATTGTGTCGCTTCATTAGTCCTCAGCGTGTCAATGAAAGACACTGGTATTCATTTTATTTTACCTGTATATGCTTTTTTGGTTTTTTGGTTTTGGATGTCATAAATCACCAAATCACATACATCACATACTTTAAATATGTATTTATTGTTCTGGGGAACATTAAAGGTAATAATATAATCTTGAAGTAGTTTGTAGATAATAATTGCAAGTTTTAAGCAAATAATATTTGTTTATAAACTTCATTCCTTAAAAAGATTTAGCAATTAATAATTATTGAAAATAATTATACACCAAAAAGCCAAACATGAATTAAAAAAAAAATATATGAATCCCCAACTAAATTAGACTACTATAGAAAACCCTAATTTGCATCAAACAGATAGATAAGCTGTATTTGAACCATCATAAATTGCATCATGATTAACCTTGATTTAATGTCTCTAAGTCATTTCTGATTATCACAAGGCATTGCTCACCATGATGAAGTGTTGTTGATCCCTCTCTTTCTCCTCAGGCTGGTGTTGAATCTTCAAGTGTGTTTTGACTGCACTATCATGAATCCGCACAGTCATCAGCAGATATTCATTGCAGTGGGCTTTTGTCTGTCAAGCGGCAGCTGTGTTTCTGTAATGTCTGGATTCACTCCCTAGAAACACATGGACGTAGTGTGAGTCATCTTCATCTCAACAGAAGTGTGCATTATCCCTTGAGTTACTATTTAACATTTCCAGTAATTTCCTAATACATTTCCTGCAACACTTCATGAGAAATTCTTATAGCCCTCACTGTATGGGAGTGGACATTATAAATCATTTAACCCTGATTAAAAGGCAGTTGTCAATGTAATGACCCTCCTATCTGGTCTAGTGAACAAATATAGAGCTTTTTTGGAAATGTGATAAATTCAGATCAGAGATGACTCTTTGGTTTGTAAAAAATTAACAGTAATAAAGTATAAAAATTTAACAAATTGGATAGACACCCAAACATAAAAAGTCTGTCTTCATTTATTTACCCACAACTTTCTTCTTTCACGTTTATTTCTTTTGCTAAACACAAATAAAGACATTTGAAAGAATGTTGCCTACTGCTAGCCATTGACTGCAATAGTATTTTTGACAGAATTTTCCTACTATGGATGTCAATGGCTGCAGGCTTCCAACAATGTTTAAAAATAATCTTTTGTGCTTCTCAAACTAGTTTAGGATCGCTTGAGGGTCAGTAAACATTGAGTTTTCATTGTTGGGTGAACTGCCCATTTAAAGCACCTACTAGTTTGTTTTGTAGAACAAGGATGTTTTTGAACACGCTTATGGTATGAGGAAACAGGAGGACACAGAAATAGCCTTGCTTCTTTGTTTGTTGTGCATGAAATCCCCCAGTGTACTTCACCCACAGGGTCTCTTTATGTCTCTTTTATATATAGCATTGCACAACCATGACAACCTAAAATTTCCACTGTGACTTGAATGACAACTTTTGAAGTTCAGAATAAAAAGCAGAGAAACACAAAGCCCGTCTGGATAGGCTACATTAAAGAGATCGCAACAGAGAGTGCAGAACTTTTTCTTTCCCCTTTTTTCGTTCACAGATGCAAAAGATTTGCATTACATTTAAATATTTAGTTTTAAAGGGTTAAAGGAATAAAAATTTTAATTTACTCAATATTTACTCTTCCTGAAGTGGTCCAAATTCGTTTGTCATTTTTTCTTCTTTTAAACAAAAAGGAAGATATTTTGAAAAACGAGCATGCTTTGTTTTGGAAGTCTGTTATCTCAGACCAGACATATAGTATTTTCTGTAAAAATTGCATACACATGCATTTCACCCAAAAATTGGTCTGGATGCAGACCTGGTACAGTTGCAAGCTGAGCTGCATGCAATGCTTTTAATGCCTACACCTAAACCCACCCCTAACCCTACACCTCAACATGAGTCACTAGCTCTATTAAGTGCAATGTGTCGTATATTGCATGTCTGAAATATGCAGTCTCAGCTTGCAAATCCAAGTCTGCATGCAGATACTATTGGAGAATTCTGTCATTATTTACTCACCCCCTACTTGTTCCAAATACATTTGAGTTTTTTTTCATCTGCTGAACAAAAACGAAGATATTTTGAAGAATGTTAAAAAAGCTGGAAGCCTACTCTCGTGGAATTGTTTTTACTATAGATGTTTATGGCTGCCGGTTTCCCACATTCTTTAAAATATGTTCAAAAGAAGAAAGAAACTCTTAAAGGTCAGATATTGTTTTTAATTGTTGAAAAATGTAAAATTAACAAGAATTTACAGAAGCCAGAGGGTCACGACAATGAAATGAAAAAGAAAAGAAATTTTTTAAATAAAAATATGTCAATGTTTGCATACATGAATACACTTACAGCTTTCTTGTTTGTCAGAATCAAAATAGTTTTGTAATAAAGCTTAAATTTTGATTTCAAAGTAATAAATAATGGCTTATATCCATGTATTGTTACTGTATAAAGTGCAATGTAAACATGTAAAATGTCTGACTGGGTTTACTAAAATTTATCTAAATAGAAAGATTAGAGATATGCTCCATTCATTAACCATGTTTACATGAAGAAGCTGACTGTTAATATATAATAATAACAGTCTGTAAGTGCAAAGCAATAGATGTGTATGGAAGTGTACATTTTTGAGCTGAGAGACAGACTTCATAAGGAATTCAAATTAATAATTTGCACATGGTTTTATTAATTTGCCAAAAGGATTATACTTGCTTTTGTGTATTCTGATTTTTACCAACAGAAGTAACAAATTTATTAAAAAAAAAAAACTCTATGTATAATAATCTATTGAATGTAAGAAAGCCAAATCTCATAAAGGTCCGGGTGACTTCAGACAGGTGGAGAGGTGACGTAATCATCCTCACTTTGTCCATTCAGAATCAGAAGCAGTGTTGCCAGATTGGGCGGTTTCGAATTTGATTGTGCGGGTAAAAAATGACATAGACGGGTAGTGAAAATTTGGGCGGATTTGATCAGAAGGCCAAGAGGTCCTTTTTCATCGATACCTTTTCGCAGCACATCATCTATTCTGAGGTAAGTCTTTACTGTAAGACTGTTGCTTTAAGAACTACTTCGTAAAGTTTGCCAAATCAAGTTTTGTCTGGTAGTAGGCTAAGTCGATGAAGTTTGTCGTGATAGCCTACATTTCCCTAACGTTACACTGTACCTCACCTTAATTTGCTTTTTAAGCTTGATAGCATGTAGCCTAAATGAGAGAACGACTGGGAGGTCACCGGTACTCATACAAACCGCTGTCTTTAAATTTAATCTAATAAATGTTCATTTTAAAACATTAGAGTAGGCCTAAGTCTCCAAAGAAAAGTTATGGTGTTAATATTAACTCAATACAGGAGAGGTCGCTATACCCAGCTAATCATAACAAGCACATTAGGTAATAACCAGGGTAATAACCCAAAATATCAGTAAAAGTCGTGCTTTCCAGTCAAGACATATTATTGGTGGTTTTTACATATTACAAATGTACATATTTCATTGTTTACATATTACATTATTAGTGGGTATTGCTTGTCAACCGACTACAAACTTTCCCACTGAATTAGCAAAATTTCACAAGATTTATTATCAGAGTGCAAATACGCTTAATTTGCGTGTTCAATAATAAAACAAATAAAAATAGAAAATCATTAGAAAAATAAATAAATCTACATTCTCATTGATTTACTGAAGTCAATATCCCTTTATAAAGTATTGTAACCTGAATAAGGTCTCATGTGCTTTTCATTAAGCCCGCGATTTCCATTAGGTGATAGCAATAACACAAGTGGTTCATTCCGCTGTGGTTACCCCTGATAAATCAGGCATTAAGCCGAATATGAATGAATAAATGAATAATGATAGCAGACCAGGAAAACAGTTTTGTATTACTGAAGTGTTTGCATTGTAATTTCTACGCACCACTCGCTAAATCCCGTGTAACCACTAGATGGTGTGCAGTATTAAGTTTTTGGACCTTGATTAGAGTATCATAGAAACGTCTCAAAATAAACCGAATAAAAGCCACTGCCCATCAGATTTGATAAATTCTGAAGGAATCAGTAAAATATCTTGCGGTCTACAATATGATTGCTAAGAACATTCTGAGCTCAGCTTGCAGACAGTTGTCCCCATCTGCGCATCACAAGATCCGTCATGTAGAACTACCTGATCCAACACTCAGACATTTTGTTCTCAGTACCTGGAGAGAAACTAACTTATGCTTCTTTGAGAAATGTCAAACTCCTAAAGCACCAATTATTATTACTGTAAACAATAATTTACCATAATATGTTCACAGTTGCACGAACCACTTAATTCACAGCACAGAATATAATGTACTTTTGGTGTAAAAGACAGAGAAGCATAAAAGTAAAAGTAGGGTCTATGAAAAAAAAAAGTACCCTAACATATTTTTGTATATATTGTATATATATATATACTGTACAGTTGAAGTCAGAATTATGAGCCCCCCCCCCCCCCCCCCCCCCTGAATTATTAGCCCCTCTGTTTGTTAATCCCCCCCCCCCCAATTTCTGTTTAACGGAGAGAAGATTTCTTCAACACATTTCTAAACATAATAGTTTTAATAACTAATTTCTAATAACTGATTTATTTTTTCTTTGCCATGATGACAGTAAATAATATTTTACTAGATATTTTTTAAGACCCTTCTATACAGCTTAAAGTGACATTTAAAGGCTTAACTAGGTTAATTAGGTTAACTAGGCAGGTTAGAATGGTTTGTTCTGTAGGCTATCGAAAAAAATATATAGCGTGAAGGGGCTAATAATTTTGACCTTTAAAATGTTTTTTAAAAAATTAAAAACTGATTTTATTGTAGCCGAAATAAAACAAATAAGACTTTCTCCAGAAGAAAATATAATATCAGACATACTGTGAAAATGTCCTTGCTCTGTTAAACATCATTTGGGAAATATTTAAAAAAGAAAAAAAATTCAAACTGTACATAAGATCAACAGAAATGTGTGTGATTGTGATGGCTAATAATTCTGTTTTTAACTGTATATATTTATGCCTTAAAATAGAGATTATAATAGTCATAATTTTTTTAATTATTATTTTATAGTAAATAAAATATATTTTCCATTTGGATTTTCTAGGAAGTTTATATAAAAGCTTTCATCCTTTTCATTGTATGTCTTGTATCCATGTATTGTTATCCTTATTGCATAAAGTGGAATATAAACATGTAAATTTCCTGACTTGGCATACTAAAATTAATCTGAATAGAGATTTTATAGATATGCTCTATTCATTAACTATAGGTTTACCTGAAGAGACAGATTTTTTTCTATGTATGTAACAATCTGTAAGCATAAAGCAATCTGTCTGTGTACATTTTTGAGCTGAAAGACAGATTCATAAGACATTCAAATTAATAATTTGCCACATAATTTTGTCAGATTTATGCTCAATGCTGGGTAGCATTCAGATGCATGTAATCTGGATTACATAATCATATTACAAAAATTGCATTCTTGTAATAAGGCTATATTAAATTACTTTTGTTTCACATGAATCACATGGTTACTTAATGCAAGAAACGACTGTAATTTACACATACATAATTGGTTCTTAAAAATTCTAGTGACAAACTAAATTTTCTCTTTGTA
Organism: Danio kyathit; assembly: GCA_903798195.1. Taxonomy (NCBI): domain Eukaryota; kingdom Metazoa; phylum Chordata; class Actinopteri; order Cypriniformes; family Danionidae; genus Danio; species Danio kyathit. The sequence continues at coordinate 35,908,688 of LR812527.1, read as the reverse complement.
ATGTTTTATTTCTTTCTTTTATGTTATCTATGTTGACATCTGTACAAGATTTCTTTATGGTTGAATACTTTTTTACTTACTTTTTTTAGCTCACAAACCGCCTTCACAAGCCTCAGTTACCAGAGAATACATTGTCTTTTTTATGCCAATGTATTAGTAAATTCTATTATGACCTGTCAAATAAAAGTTAGATCAATCTAAAAGTAATCAAAAATTATTTTGAATACATTAACCAAAATCTACTCAACATCGTTCACACTAATATCTAAAAACATGATTTTACTATGAACATATACTCTATCTATATCTTCCTTTTCAACCAGTATGATTATTAATAGTTTGTGTTTGAGCGACCCACTCACAGTAAAAGTGCATGTTCCTTTATTTATATGCTTTAAAAAAATTCTGAATGTACAGTGAAATTATATTGGATTTTGATACTGAGTGAATCTCTAGAGGAGAAACAAACACAAGTCTTTTTCCTTATAAGAAAAATATAATCAGTTCTTGGGTTAGGCAAAATTTCCCTGTTTAATCTTTGTTTAATATCACTGCTGTTGGAGGAACATTTGAAGTATTAAATGGATCTCTTTTGCGACTTCTGGAAGCCGTGTACTTTATGATGAAAGAAAGAAGAAGCATTTTCAGTGGTGTTTTTATTCCAGAATATACTATGAAAAGAGACCATTCATATCTTTGATCTGTGGTACTGCAAGACCGGGTCGTATCTTGCAGGAAAATCTCATAGTGAAGGATTTACTGCATTTTTCAATGGCTACATCATGTGGACTGGTGTCGGCTCTTTCTGAAAGAAGAGACACTTCATTAATTGCTGTATGGTTGACATGATGACAGATTAGTGTGCTTTTCTGTTGAGCTCCTTTGAGTCCGCTCTCTCCAGGCAAAACTGGAGTGTGTGATTGAATGATCTGAAAAACGTGTGGTGTATGTGTGGCTCTTATCCCAACACTGAGACGCACTTCCATGAGTCTTGATCAAGAGTCGAATACATAAACAAATGCATTATAAAAAACTTTCAGGTCTTTAATGCTAATTGATCATTATATTGTTGCAGTTATGATATATTTTTGCAGTTTTGAACAAACTAAATTAGTGTTGCAATTGTGATCCAATTTTTACTTTTGGATTACATTTTCTATTTGAATATTGTTGCATTTATGCAATACAATATTATACTTTTTGTGAATAAATAATTAAAACATAAATAATAAATAATTAAAAATTATTTTGTGCTTATGGGTCATTATAAATGAAATTATTTTTCAAAATTGACAATTTTATGGTTTTTACATAACTTTTGCCACAATTATTGTGTAAAGTTGCTTATTAATTATTAAACGCTCAATAAAATACAGAAAATCTTTTGTAAATTTACAGCAAAACTATATTTCAGAATTATGGGAAACTTCTGTAAATTTAACGTGCCTGAATTTTGACTTTTTTGTTGTTGTTTGGTCTGTTTAATTTTACAGAAATTCATTGTTCAGGATCACAAAACAAGTGCTTATTGCTTTGACATTTTGTTTATGAAAATGTAATCCTATGTGGAAATTGATATACTGTTAAACATGACATGGAAACCTTAAAGTTTTAAGTTGAATTAATTAAACTTATGATTTATTAAGCTTAAATTACATTAAACAGACTTTAAACAGCTTGTAGAACTTGAAATTCAGTTAGAAACATGTTTAACTTATTTTAATAATCTAGAATTAACATAAAACATGATTGTTTTTACCGTATATGAAATACATAAAATTACAGCAAATATATTTCTGCATATATTTTTTGCAATAGTTTTAATATATTTATTGCATATTTACAAATTAAACATATATTTTTATATCTGTGAAATCCAAACATGAACTTATATGTAATGTGATTAGGGATGCAGCAATTAACCGATTCCACTATTAACCGCGCTTTAATTAGTCATGGTTAATTAATCGTAAAGTCCTCTCAACATTGAGTTCCTGCACGGAACAAAACTGCACGGAATCAGCCTTTAATCCAGTGTGCGTGGGGACTGTATACTATACATTCCCCGTGCACACTGGATTAAAGGCTGATTTTAACTATGGCTAAGGCTATTAACTGTAAGCCCGGATAAGTTGAGTTTACTTAAAAAATTTGAGGAAACTGGTTGCCCTAAAATTTTTAAGTAATGTATACTTAAAAAACTTGAGTGAGCTCTACTTAAAAGATAAGAGTTGTTCTAATATGTATTATAAGTTGAATACACTTAATGCTTTTAATTAGTGTCAATCAATTTACTCTACTTATCTTTTTAAGTGCAATAAAATACACACAAAAGTAATACACAGGGTTGTTTTTATTAAAATGTTCTTTTCAAATACAACAAAACAATGCAAATACTGTGCAATACAACTTAAAAATCAGTTTGCCTACTTTTCTCTCAAGTGCATCTACTCAATCAAGAGCTAATAACATTGACCTCAGCTTTAAATGCTCACAAAATATGTTGTTATACCCCCAAGAACAGGAAAGCTTGTTTTAACATCTGGACTAGAAGCGTCAGTTCACCCAAAAAAATGGAAATTTACTCACCCTCAAGTTAAGTGGTTCTTTTTTTCTGATGAACACAAAAATGATATTTGGAAAACCTGTAACCATTGATTTCCATAGTAGGAAAAACAAATACCATGGAAGTCAATGGTTACAGATTTTTAGCTTTGTTCAAAATATCCTTGTTTGTGTTCAACAGAAGAATGAAACTCACATGTTTGGAACAAGTGAAGGATGAGTAAAAGATGACATAATTTCCAGTTTTGTGTGAACTATCCTTTTAAACACAAACATATTGTAGAACACAATGTATATTGTTTACATACAAGTGAAAATTTGTTCATGACTTCACAGAATGAATTTTTACTATTGTAATGTACTGAACAAACTGTAATTTTGGGTCTTTTTCGCCATACAACGAGAAATAAATAATAATTAAAATTATTATGAAGATCTGTTACTGTAAGCTGACCTTTACACTGTAACAGCAAGACGACACTTTGTCCAGTTTAAGAGCAGGGGATAAATGAGTCCGAGAAGACAACAGAAGGCTCGAGATAGGTCTGTATGAATGATGAAAGATGATGAACACTCTGGATGGGTTAAGCTGTGGACGTTTTTCATCGATGCAAATGATTCCTGTGGAAACTTGATAGTATGGGTCCTCGCGAGAGACATCCTATTGAAAGAAAAAAGAATGCAAATATGATGATACTAGTTAAATAACTCAGTGCTCAAAGCAGAAAAAAGCCAGAATAAAAGAGATGATGAAAATAGGCAATAGGTAGACTCATGTAGACAAAAACCCACCTTTGTCTGACGTAAGAGCCAAAAGCTGACCAGCAACATGGTTCCTTTTCCTGAAGATGCTCATCAAATTTGGAGAGTAATTTTAAGAGCATTATGGAAGCCCTCTGTGAGATTTTTGCCCACCACTTGATTGAAGTTAAAATAAACCTGAAATATAAAACAAGTGAAAAACAAAACAGTTATGTTCCTTGTGTATTTTAGTCCAGTATGCTTTGAAACTTACAATCTTGTTATTAGCACATGGCTTTATGATTTACTTTTACAGAACAATACTAAGCAAAGCCACATGACAGACTGCTAGACTTAACTGGTGCATCTGCACTTGTCAGTTGAGCAAGATTGGTGTGAATAAGTGCTCTTTTAAGGCAATAAATATTTTTTTAAAAATCAAAAACAATTCCTGTTTCAAACAAGGAAACAGAACAATTCTGGCATATAGTTTCCATTTGTCAGTCTATAATCTTTTTTTCACAGTTAAAAATACAATACTTACATTGCCAATGCACGCCTTTCTGTCATCTGAAACAAAATTAAACTTTGTTAGAATGCAACAAACTAATAATTGCATTAAACGTTCATTCAGCTTATTCTATTCAAACAATGGCTGCATTAAAATTAAACAAATGTAAAAGTTTGTTCAAATTCACTCACCAAACTAAATTATGATTGTCCTTACGTCCTTTCTGCTCCACTGAAACCACAGCATACTGTATGTGATCCACCTAAAATGTGTTGAACAGGACGGTGTGAATCAAGCAGTGGCAAAATTGTATTAAAGGCTTTAAATAGCATGGACTGTTTAAACAATGCTCTATGACCGCAAATAATCAGCTCGGGGAAAAAAGGCGATAATACACAGCTGAAAAAGCGCTGTGTAATCGCCTCACGAGAATTCAGACTCGGCTCCGTTTCCATGTCAACCGTGCAGGCAGGAGCAAACAAATGAAGCGCGTCAACTTTGAATGTGCATCGTTTGAAAAAAAAGACGCTTGTTGTCAAGTGAAATTGCAACGACTCTATTAAACCATGTTTTTTGCGCAGTAAATCGTCAGCGGAACACGCTTCACAGACATATGTTTAAGAGGGATCGTGTCCACCACTCAGAACTGAAAATCTTGCAGGTTAACTAGCCAGCTCACATGCTAAATACACACGGCAAGTGTTTAAACAGGACCCGCGCATTTAAAGTGAAACATAATTAAAAGAGTGTTTTCCGGTATTCACAAACAGCCAAAAATAAAAACTGGATAAAATGTTTACAGTCTACTCACCAGAAGTCTGAAATCACCTGGTGCAACTGCAAGAAAATGGCGGTGCCTGACTTGAACACTAAGTCACTAAGTCAGGTTGGGGGCAGGGGGCGTGATCAGTCAAAAACTTTTAAAACATTAGTCTATTGTACTTAAAGTTATTCATACAATAAACTTTGTCTACAAAAAAGTAGAATTCACTTAAAATGTTATAGTAATGAACCAAAAATTAAACTATTTAAGTACTTTGCACTTAAACTGTATAATTAGACATGAAATCCGGGCTAAGAGTGTTAATTCACATATACCATCTTTTGTGCGCGCAAGTTCGTTATTTCCAATGGAGGCGCACCTACAGTTGTTGAAAGAATGGAACGAGCGCACAGCGAGTCACTTGACAAAAACTGATCGATCAGCTTCATATTTGTATAGAATATACACATTTCTACTACAAAGAGAAAAAAATACAAAAAGAAAATACCAAACAATTTTGTAATATAGTTGATCAAAAGTGCCTTTCAGACAGAGGTTCAGCCTCTGACTATGACTACATCAGCCTTTGACTACATTTGTTCTCTTTAAAAGGAAAATACTTAGCTATTATTTAGCTTAGATTTACATTAGACAAATACTGTTTATTTATTTATTCATTTATTTATTCATTTATTTATTCATTTATTTATTTATTCATTGTCATTTATTTACAGTGTAAAATTATTACCTGCCATGTTTAAATGCCAAAAACTTCTTTCACTTATTTTTAGGTCCAAAGGTGAAATGGACTATTGTTAGTTTTTAATATTATTTTGTGCTGTATTATTGGTTTCTGAGTCGCAATAAATAACTTTAAAATATAAGGAGTAAACTAGTAGTGTTTTGAAATAATTAATGAATGCATAATAATCGAGATAACTGTGAAACCGTGATTATTGTACAACCAAAATCTATAATCGTTGCATCCTATGTGATTTGCCATTTTAGACCGGATACCAAAGTATTCACTTCTAGTATGTTTGTTTGTTTGTTTGTTATTAATTTTCTCTCCTCTTTTCTGTCACAGTCTGAAATGTGATTAAGTATTTATGATGTAAGCATTTGGGAATATGTCTGTCACCTAAACCATTAGCATGCCGCTTCTGTTCACCAGGGTGACACCTGTGAACCCAGCATATGTGGAAGCTCATGCTGTTCACATTCAATTATCATGTGTAGGCCACATGGGCATCATTGTCATCTGAGCGGCTGAGCCTGGCTCTGAGGTGCAGGGTTTTAGGGCACAACATCACCTCAACATACATCACTGCTAATGGCAAGGTAAATCATGCTCATGCATTTTCAGGCCATTCCAACACAACAAAGGAGAAATAATGAAATAATATTTACCCCAATCCCTCACCCTCTGACACATGTAGAAGGACTGAATGTTGAAATCTATCTACAGTGTAATTATGACACATTTAGCTGTTGATAAACCATGAGAAAAATCTATTTTGGCTGATATTTTTGATGGGATAGATATTTAGTCACTTATTGCTCACCCATCATTCGTTCCAAATATTAAAGGTTTTGTTTTTCCTCTGTTGAACACAAAAGAATATATTTTGAAGAAAGTTAACAATAAGAAAAACAAATACTATGGAAGTCAAGTTACAGATTTCCAGCTTTCTTTAAATATCTTTTTTTAACAGAAGACAGAAACTCGTAAAGGTTTAGAACGAATGATGTGTGAGTAAATGATGAGCGAACTGTCAGTGTCAATTTGTCAGTTTGGGTATGTCTTAGTAAACCAAACCAATTCCCAAAAAATATAAAAATAAAAAATTCGCATGCTTTTCGACAAGGAATTTCAACCAGGATTTAGACCATTTAATAACACTGAAATGGCATTCATCACAGTTACAAATGACCCCCCCTTATCGTCTAATTGTGGTTGCATCTGTCTGTTAGTATTGTAAAGCCTCAGTGTGGGATTTGATACTAATGACCAGAAAGTTCTGTAGAAAGTCCTGTTTCTGTAGAAAGTGCCCTCAACAATAATTTGGCCATATTTTCCCCTTGAAATCTGAGATTGCTGTACTGCTCTGCTGCAAATGCAGTGCACTTTTTTGGATGACAAAACTAAAAAATCTAATCAAAGCTCATCAAAATAATTGAGATGGCCAATCAAACTAAAGTTGGTGGGGTTTATGGTTCACAAAGGTACCAGATCAAAGCATCAGTTTAACATTAAAAGAGTGAGGTTAGGTTTAATAGAATTAGAACTAGAATTAGACCTAGAACTTCCTTTAATATTCTATTTTCTAATCTTGCCCTGTGATCAAGACATTGTAGGGATATTTTACAGTTTGAACCCAAAATCAGAAGAAGAAGAGCCGGAGTCAGGAATTTAGGTAAATAAAGTTTACTGAAGATAGTTTGCAGTTTTATCAGCAGAGGCCAGCTTCAACACTCGCAATGAGTTTGTAGGCCGATCCGCTTTACGATCTCAAAACATCAGCAATTATACTCTTACATAACGTCATTAATTGCATTATTCATATACAGTTAAAGTCAGAATTATTAGCTCTCCTGCTTATTTTTCCCCCCCAATCTCTGTTTAATGGAGAGAAGATTTTTTCAACACATTTCTAAACATAATAGTTTTCATAACTCATTTCTAATAACTGATTTATTTTATCTTTGCCATGATGACAGTAAATAATATTTGACTAGATAGTTTTCAAGACACTTCTATACAGCTTAAAGTGACATTTAAAGGCTTAATTAGATTAATTAGTTTAGGTAAGGGTAATTAGACAAGTTATTATATTATGATGGTTTGTTCTGTAGACTATTGAAAAAATAGGGGGCTAATAATTTTGACCTTTAAAATGGTTTAAAAAAAAATTAAAAACTGCTTTTATTCTAGCCGAAATAAAACAAATAAGACTTTTTCTCCAGAAGAAAAAAATATTATCAGACATACTGTGAAAATGTCCTTGCCCTGTTAAAAATAATTTGGGAAATATTTAAAAAAGAAAAAAAAAATCAAAGGATGTTTTAACCTGATGGGTTAAAACACAGATAGACTTAAAAAATTTCTTGTGGGTGCACGTGTACAATATCTCAAGCATACAAAGGTCAGATCCCATTTCAGAACTGATTCCAGACTTGTGAAATTATCAAATTAATAGAACACACACACACACACACCCACACAATTTGCTCCTTACCCAAGGCTGAGCGTCATTATCAAAACTGGCTAAAAACTATCATAATCTACATCCAAACTAGCAGCTTATATATATATATATATATATATATATATATATATATATATATATATATATATATATATATATATATATATATATATATATCCTCTGACCTGATTTGGGAGCTCCTAAAAATAGAGTTTTGACAGACAAAGATAGGGACAAAGACACTTCAAGTGAACATTCCTAAATATATTCTGAAACTAGGTAATGTTTTAACTTTATTTATTAGTCAAAATCATTTCAAAGATTGAATACTGATTCAAATAATCATATGAATAAAGTAATGAGAAAAAGGATAAACAATAATCCTTTCTGGGATGGATTTGAAGACATCTGACCCCATCAACATGGCTACGGTCATGATAGGAAACAAATGTAGACCAGTAATTAATTAACCAGTAATTAACCAGTAAATTAATCAGAATGTGTGCATATTAAGCATGCTTGTTTATACAGAACAAAAAGTCGCTTAAGTTCTGCTGTAGATCAGTTTTTCCCCATGCTTTCCTTACGTTTTATAATGCTATACAGTTGATGTTTCTGCAACCATGCTAAAAAAAGTCATTGTAAACCAGCATAAACTGGATTGTTGATATTAGTTTGTCTCTTATTCTGGTCTATTGGCTGGTTTTGGACAGATTTAGGACAGCTTGTCATCTGGGTAAACAGGAGTTCGGCCAGTCTGGTATAAATGTTTGCCTTCCTTCAGAAAAATAGAAAGTTTAAAAATAAAATCAGTGTATCATTTCAACATTGGAAATTCTGTCATGTTAACACAGTACTGTGACCCATGACAGCTTCTCGATTCCCCCGATTATTGAAATAAGGTCTGTTCTCTCATGAGATACTGATTCAGCTGAAGACTTTTAATACGGCGTGAGCTTTTGCACCGTTAGATCCCGAAAAGCTTCTTGCGAAATGTGAGAATGCTCCTTTGTGGTGATTTTAAGCCGTTTGAGTTTTGAAAAGTTCCACAAGTAACTTTTGTTCATGTCAGATAGCATTTGGGGAAATTCAAAGCAAGTGATTTAAATGTTAGTATAGATTCCTAGCTTTAAGTTCATGTGTTTGTGAGAATGGCTCTGACCTCAATTTTTGGCATCCTAAAAGCTTTATTTTTTCCAACAGAAAAACACATTTTCATTAGCAGTTACTCAGCATAGCTCTTTTCAATGAACACATATGGAAACTCGCAGTGACTGGACTCTCTGATTTGCTTGATCCACTACAAACACTTCTTTTTATTAAAAACGTTCATGTTCAAGGGCAGAAAGCCTTATTTTGGGCCCCATTAGCTCAAAGAGCGTAATGATAAGAAATGGATGCAGTGCTTTCAAAAGAACATCTCCACACCCCTGTTCTAGATCTGAGGCCACGGATGATTATCATCATCTCAGCTGTATGCTAATTGCAGGAGAGCAACACCAATGCAAAACAACAAGCACAAAAGGGGAGCGAGCGATATGGCAGCTTTTCCACCAACAAACAACTTCTTGCATATGCGATTAATGGAGTGTTGCTACAGCAACGGAGGTAACGCAGCATTGCTCACAATTATCTTCCAGTCAGGAGGAAAGTTTGAAGCAAACTAGGTGTTTAGAGGATGGGATTTGTGGTGTTGCTTAAAAAGCTGATGCATAATGAGGTTCAAAAGTTTTAAATTGTCTGTAGGAAGTTCTTTGATGGCGTTTGCGTCCATTTCTTTGTTCTCAGTATGTTTACCATACTAAGGGTATTTTTAAAGTTAACTGTTCTGTTAACTTTTGAAAAAAGCTTTTTCCCCCTCAATCCATAAATAAATACATGGAGTTGATGCTTGTTAAAAGTGCTGTACAGTAGATCTGACGTATCTACAATGATTGACCTGCCCGTTTGAGACTGTAATTGCTGTGTGAGCTTAACACTCCCTCCCCAGTGATAATTGTTGTAATTGTGATTAGTACGTCATACAGTCCTCGTATGGGCTTTTTGTGACATTAAAAATAAGCCTGCCTCCATTGCTTGGGAAAATAGAAGTACTTGAATCAGTAAAAGAACTGTGTCAGGTAGTAAAGGTTATCCTAAGTGTGCTTAATGGGGTTATATAATAAGGAAACTGCTGTGATCGTTCTTTGACCTTTGACATGATCAATTTTAAACTCTACATCAACATGACTGGGATCCAGCAGTAAGTCATCACAGTCGTGTTTAGGTACAGTAGTGCAATATTGCACAAATACAAGTGTATATTGTGTTTATGCTACAGTTCAGCAGCACAAGTGTGTAAATAAAAAGAAACAACTATGGAGTGTCTAAAAATCTCTTTTGTATGAGTGCTCCATCATGGGTTCAGATCTCATTTTGTCAGTTTTAAAGGTGCAATATGTAAGATAATATTTAAAAACCACTAGAACAGTGTCTTGTTAAAAAGTATTTGTTCAGTTGAGTACTTACAATAATTCCAAATGTTTCCAAGTATTTGTAAATAATGAGAAAATCTTAATTTTAAGGACATGAACTTTTCATGTCGTCGCCTGTCAGTGGTGTCATATCCGCTTTACCATTTTTTGCATTTACAACAATAAAAACCATGACAACAATCTGACTGACGAATGTGGAATAGTAGTTTGTGTCATCTGTCAAGCAACTAGTTTGTTTTGTGCATTTACTATCATATATTGGAGTTATTCTTTACTGTTTGCTGCAGGTTCTGTCAGCAAGGAAAGTCTAGACAAACCATTAGGTGTTTTTTCTTTTATGCTGAGTGTATAATCCTAAACCAGATTGAATCTGGATAGGTAGGACCAATAAGATTGCACGGTGGCTCAGTGGTTAGCACTGTTGCCTCACAGCAAGAAGGTCATTGGTTCGAGTCCCGGCTGGGGGTTTGGAATGTTGATACTATATTAGAACAATGTAACTTCAACTGTCAATCACCATTACAAACACAGACCAATTTGCAATACAAAATACTTTTAACTGCTACTATTATTATTATTATATATAACTAGGCCTTTCACAATATCTAATTTTTGTTGTACGATATATTGCACCAAAATATGTTGCGATAAATGATATTATTGTCATTTTAAGGCCATTTTATGCCACTCATTATATAATGCCAGAATGACAATATAATAGCATCATAATGCAAGTACATTCTCAAAAAACACACAATACTTTTTTCTTAAGAATATTTAATTTAATTATAGTAATTTTAACTATTTAATAATTAGGCAATGGAATCAGAATGTGAAAACATATATCCTAAACAAATAAATAATAAATGTTAGCAAAAAAAGTGCAAGGTAAAAAATAACAGAGGCTGCGATATCTGCTACAAGATCTATTTTCAGTTGTCAGGCATCCACATAAAAACATACTAAAGTAATTTATAGTAAATACTACAGTGTTTTATTAACCATACTGACACCTCCAACAGAGATAGAGATGTTGCAGAAATTAGCTAAAATGTTGCTGGAATTGATTTTTATGTATGGGTGATATATATTGCACCACCAGAAATGATTGAGGTCATGTCCAGGTGTTGTGCAACAAGTCGATATATTAACTGTTGTGACAGGCCTAATAATAAAACACAATATTAAAATTCTAAGCATATCAGCCAAGAACAATGGCCACGTTTTAGCAGATGAATCGCTTTTTTATTTCTGTAATGACAACTTTCAGAGAGATGTAGTTAATAGTTTTGGTAATAAATATGTATATGGCAATGTTTGGTCTTGATGGCATGGATCTGCTACACTGTTTTGATTATTATGACAGATCAAGTACAAGGACTTGATACTGTCAGTATATTCACAGACATGCAGTCTAAAAATTTAACACACTGCTGCGGCAAACATAATATACATGGATCCCCTATAGCAGATCTTAAACACAGGTGGAGCTGGGGTGAAGGTAGGTCTCCAAAAATGCGCTGCAGAATAGTAGTGTAAAGCCATGGTCACACTGGACTTTACTCCCCATAGACTTCCATTCATACGCACGCGAATGCGTCAGACCGGAAACGCAGGGTCATGCGTCGAGTTTCGCATTTTGCTGCGGTGCAAAGTTCAAGCTTGGTGAACTCTGACATGCGAAATTGCATCACTTGACTGCGTGAGACCAATCCAGGATCAAAACATAACCTCTCTGAACCGAAATTTAAAACATGGAGCAATCGCTCGCTTTTTTTAATGTCTAATCATCTTGTTTAATCCCGCCCCTTTTCGCAGCGCCGTACCACAGAATTTCGCAAGCTCAAACTCTAGTGTGACTTTGGCTTAAAACAACACTGAGGCATTTCAAATATAAGTAAGCTCATTGGCTGCTGAGATGCAGCAACCAATCACCTGCGCCATTTAGTTAATGAATTAACAGTAGATTAGACCTATCAGCCTGTGCGTGCATAGAGTTTCACAACAGAACTTTGTATATATAGTACTGTATATACATATATAAATTTTGTATTTAAAACTTTCTCTTGCCCTCAATCAAATCTATTTGCTCTGGAACATGATTTAGGTCAAATATTTTCTGCAAATACACCCATAACCAATTTTGTCTCATGTTTAACCACTACAGACACTTAAATCAGATTCAATATATTGAGCAAAGTGTTTAAAGCACTCTACGGAATGGTGTCAGAATACTTAGCTGAGCTTATTAAGTCCAGTCGAACATTACGATCATCAAACGGGCTCCTAACAATTCCCAGGCTGCGTCTTAAATTAAACGGTGATTTTGCTTTTTCAATTGCTGGTTCAAAACTGTGGAATAATCATTGGATGTTAGGATGTCATCTTCTTTGGCTCTTATACTGTCAGGTTTAAATCATTTTTGTGCTCTATGTCCTTATATTGCACCTGTATGCTTTTTTGTAATGCACAGCATTTTGGAGCTATACTGGGTAGCCTGTAAATTGCTCTGTCAATAAATAAATGAACAAGCCAAATGAGAAACAGAACATTATAATGTTATAATAACCAATAATGTATATCATTCACAGTATGTCATGCACATTTTAGGTTAACTGACAGAACGATTTTACGCAGTGCTGATGATTTAAAACATGATATCTGTTCAAGGAAAATGAATAAACCTCATAATGCCAGTACAATATTAAATGATTTAGCAATGTACTTTCTTTTATGCTGTGAAAAATGAAGAGGTGCTCTTTTTTAGGTTCATATCTTACCATTTCTATTTCTTGTGCCTGAATGGCAAATTAACATCAGACAGCTGAATAACATTTTATGAGAAGAAAAATGCGAAGGAAAAGCATAATAATTTCAAGGTTGAACAATGCGTTTGAATTATAGCATTAATAAGATGTAATAATAAACTGCTCAAATATAACATTTCTAAAGGTCATGGTACTGTTTTCTACAGGACGCATGCAGTTAATACTGAGGAGATTATGTAACTTAACAGATTTTCCTCATTACAATTGCATTATAAGTGTAAATGCACATCATATCATTTCAAGGTCTAGCCATTAAAAAAACAACATGTTTGTTAGGACAGGCTGTGCTCTGTGAGTTTAGTACAAGCATGTGATCAAGCTTCATGTAATGTATATTAAATATTCTTCAAGCTATATTGATACAGAATTTAAACTTTTGAAGCTATCAAATTAATATAATATGCTAAACTGCAATGTGGATTTTTAAAAATAATATATATTTTTTTGTTTATTTATTTTTTATTTATTTTAGTACTGGTAATCAACCTAAGGTCATCATGGTACATGATGGTCTGCTGTTTGTGCATGCTAACATCAGTTACATAAAATGCAAATGATCACTTATTTTACAAAGGTGATTTTGGCATTAGAATTAGGAACTGATTTTAATAAAAAAATATTGCACTACTGCATATTGAATCCAAATTTGGAATGAAACGACATACAGTAAATAGATTAAACTACAATTAGGGCTGCATGATTCTGGCTAAAATGAGAATCATGATTTTCTCACAACTCTGTAGATGTAAAATAAAGGTTAATATGAGTAGGCTATTATTTTTGTTATTTCTCAAACATATGGTAAAACAACAATAATAATATTAGGCCTATGTGTAAGTCTACTGTTGGTTAAATGCTAAATTTTGTAAAGACTTGGAATGGCGGACTTGAGTAGACTTTAAATATATCTTGGTTGTTAATTCACCGTAAAAAGTGATGATATCAAGAATACAACTATTCAAAATTCTAAAGTTGAATTATTATATTTGAGACATATGCTTGCACTCTGTCAATGACAAAATTATTAGACCATTTTTTCACCGGTAAAATTAAACATGTGTCATTATCAGATTCCCTCTTGCATTATATTCAACATTATATAGGCTAGAGTAGTTATACTGACCCAGTAAACTTCTATTTTATGCACAACACTTTGTGTTAGCTATATAAGAAAAAAATATCAAATGCTCATAAGTCTAAAATGCGATATGATAATATAAATGATGTGCTTGCTTTCGGTTTCACTTTCACTGCCGAGTGCGCTCATGTCATGGCTGCCGTCACTTTGAGAAAAAAAAAACATGCATGCAAATCATACTTCCTGCACTGCTCCAAAATAAACAAACTGAATGTTATTTACAAGTTTATTACCTGTTATTCACAACCTATGCAGGTTCTGTGCGCATCCTCTCGTAGTAAACAGTGCGTCAGCTCATGTGTGAATTCGTGGCCGCAAATATATCATTGCATTAAGACGGAAATGACATTTTGTGATGAATTATACTCTGTAAGTACAGTATGCGACTCTTTTCACACCATTTGGAGGAGTTTATGTTGCTGAACAATGTATATAAAACAATGGGAAGACTTGTACGACCACCTATATGCTTCTCTCCTGACCTTAAAAATACAATTGGCTGAATTAAGCCAATAGAAATGCTGAATTAAGAACATGTGTATAGTCAAATAGAGATCGTAATCTTTTTTCGATTAATCGTGCAGCCCTAAATACAGTTGTAAAAAGTAATAATCACCTTAAAACCACAACACTAAATGGACCAGAATAGAACATTTGTGTGTGTTGTGTAGGGTTCAAGTCGTGTGAGCATGCTTATTATGAACTCCATTTTGAAGACTTTGGAATAAACATTATACAGTTTTAATAAACTGTATTTTTTAATAAAAATACAATTTGGATACATCTGGAGCCAGTTACACAATGCAGTTAGACTAGTCTTGAAAAGTTAGCCATAATTGTTAGCCGTAAATGTGTATATATGTAATGTGTGTGTGTGTGTTTGTGTTTATTAAAGATTGTATAGCTATATTTTATGCAAATTGAAATGTAAACTGAGTATGTTGTTAAATAAATAAGTGTATTTATGTCTATTGGCGGCACGGTGGAGCAATGGGTAGCACTGTTGCCTCACAGCAAGAAGGTTGCTAGTTCGAGCCCTGGCTGGGTCAGTTGACATTTCTGTGTAGAGTTTGCATGTTCTCCCCGTGTTTGCTTGGGTTTCCTCCAGGTGCTTCGGTTTCCCCCACAAGTCTAAAGACGTGCTATGTGAATTGGGTAAGCTAAATTGTCCATAGTGTATGTATGTATGTATGTATGTATGTATGTATGTATGTATGTATGTATGTATGTATGTATGTATGTATGTATGTATGTACAGTATGTCCTGGTCCTCCTGGTTGGTGGTTGAGCAACAGGCTAACAACCCACCTCGTAAAAATTAGACATTAAAAAACACCAACATGGTGCGGCTAAATATTGATATAAACGTCCCTGGGAGTAAGCAAGCAAGTCAGTAAGTATGTCTATTATTAGTGTTGTTGTTCCACAATTATTTTCAAGTGTTCATGATGGATTGCCTGAGGGAAGAGCCTGTTCCTGTGTCGGGCTGTTCTGGTGCACAGTGCTCTGTAGCGTTGACTAGACGCTAAAAGTTCAAAGAGGGAGTGTGCTGTATGTGAGGGGTCCAGGATGATTTTGCCTGCTCTTTTGCTCATTGTGGGTTGAGCTGAAGGGGACCTATTATGCAAAAATCACTTTTATAACAGGTTTAAATGCAGTTGTGTTGCAACAATATGTGAATATAGCCAGTTTCTAATGGTAAAACTTTATTAATTTTATTTTTTTCTAAACACACTTAACAAAAACAATCTCCAGAAACACTGTGGTTGACATTCTCCATTTTTACGTGTTATCAGACGGGGAAAGTCCTTCTTATTATTGATGATTTCTCTCTCATTAGCATAAATAGACCTGAGTAAGAACCAGCCCACTATCATTAGAGTGTACCTGCTGAAGATAATGTCAGCCACTAAGAGGCCTTAGAAATGTTGAGTATTAGGATTCACAAATGAATACTGTAGTCTCCATAGACCAGTGGTTCCCAAAGTGGGGATCGGGACCCCCTGGGGGGTCATGGGACAATGACAGGGGGTCGCTTGGTGATTTCCAAAAGTGAAATAAATTTTATTAAACTATTAGAACTACCATATTTTATCCATAATCAACAGTAGATAAAAATACTAGTTAATAATTACATACAAAAAATGAATAAAAATAAAAAGCCATCAGCCTTTTTAGGATTTTTTTGTGTTGTAAATATGCTCTTGTTTATATAGGCCTATTGTTGTGTGTGCAACATTTGTATATTTATAACCACCTCAGAGGAATGTGGGGGTTATGAGTCACTGGCATTGTTGTTTTGGGGGTCGCAGGCCAAAAAGTTTTGGGACCCTTGCCATAGATTGCCTTCTTCTGAGACACTTCTTCAGAGATAATGTAAGTCCTGTTTTGAATCTGCCACTATGCTGATGCACAGACATTTGTAGCTCTGTCCTTTTTAAAAAGAACACAATCTCATTTGAATTTCAAGTGACAGTCACTAAAACGGCACATTTTGGATCAAAACCCATAATGGGCAGTTTTAAAGAGTTAAAACATTATTTGTGGGGTATTTTAAGAGGAAACTTCACATACACACTCTAGGAACATCAGAGACTTATTTTACATCTTGTTAAAAGGGGCATAATAGGTCACCTTTAATACAAAAAGTAAGACTCAATACCTCTTGTTTAACTGTTAGTTGGTGAAACTAATACTTGAGATCAAGTCTCAACATTTATGCAACTGGTCACGAGGCTTTTATTATTTTTGAGAGTCACATGCAAAATGCAGATAATTTGACTGTATGAAATGTTACTTTAACCAAATATATATATATATATATATATATATATTAGAGATGCCACAATTCTCAATACAATATTGCATACCTGTCAACATTGGGATGTAAAAATAAGGGATACCCCCCCCACCCCCCCCCCCCCCCCCCCAAAAAAAAAAAAAAAATTAATTAATTAATTAATTAATACATAAATAAATAAATAAATATGTTCATCTGGAGCTGTTTCTTTGTAAATAAACTTATGAAACGATCAGAAATACGTTTTTATTATTATTTACAAAGGATATAATAATTAGTATACATCAGCTCATTAAAACTATTAGCTATTATAAAGAAATAGAATCAAGTTATCAAATCTCATCTTTTCTTCACTGTATAATTTAAACATTCTGATTAAAGAGCAGCGAATGAATCTCTCATTTAGATTGTTTTTGGTTTGATTACCTTAAATAACAGAGCTGTCACTTTAAAACTGCACAGATCTATAATGAAAGCATTTGATTGTTTTCCTAACTCTTTATGCTCATTTAAGACAAAATTTGTTGTGTTTAAAAGAAAACCCAACAAGATCGACATGTCTAGATGTTGTTTTTATTATTATTATTATTATTCATTCATTCATTCATTCATTTTCTTTTCGGCTTAGTCCCTTTATTAATCTGGGGTCGCCATAGCGGAATGAACCGCTATTACTATTATTATCATTATAATGATGACGTGTATATGTCTGTTCAAACACGCACCCAAAACCCAGTGTCCACTTGAGCTCAGCATCAAATCACGTACGTACAGAATCCGCTTGGGAAACAGCGTCTATTGTCACTATGGAGAGCATCAGCTGACAGTCATGCATCTTTATATGAACTGACTGTTTTGAGGATTGCAAAGGGGCAATGGCGCCTGTAATGAAAAAGAAATGAATCGCGCTGTTTTTATGTTTATTTCACAGTGTTTCCATCAGGTTTCCATGCCTAAATAAAATGAAACCACAGAACTGGTTCACATTTAAGAGCAAGGGCGGCCCCTGGTGGTTCGGCGGAATGGGTTGCATATAGGGAGGATCAGCTCTTCTCAGAAAGATAAAAAATACGGGAGAAATACGGGAAAATACCTGTACGGGATGACAGCGGGATAGAACTGTAAAATACGGGAGAATCCCGGGAAAAACGGGAGGGTTGACAGGTATGAATATTGAACCGTTCGGTACGACATCCACGGTTCAATACGCGCTTGTGAATTGCGGTTTTTCCGGTTTTACGTTTAAATAATTTATGTGCGTTTTATTTCTCTCCGAATACTGTTAGTGTGTGCCTCAGTCTACGAGCTGAGATGAGGAAACTCCTCCCCGCGAGTAAATATTCAATCACTATGCTCTAAAGTTAGGGGGCGCTCAACCATCATTCCACACTTTAACATGGTGAAGTGAGGAGGAAGCGCCAGTGTCTTTCAACTCCGCGGTGTTGGGACATTTCGGTTAAGCTTGGTTTATACTCGACGCGTCCGCAAGTTCGCTTTGAGTGCGCGCGGCGCCGCGTTTGATTTGAGTTGAATATGAAACACTTTGAAGAGAATTTGTCTGAAACAGTACGACTGTACACATATCTTTATGATCCGTGATCATACAGATAACCTGATGAACAATCATTCTTGGCTAGAAATGGCAACAGCAGTGGGAAAAGAGGAAAGTTTTTGTTAAAAGGTTTGGAAAAACCTGAGGGATTGTTAAAGCCAAAAGAGACCATGGCAAAGTGGAGACCCATGTACACAATTACAGAAATATGTTTGTCCACCAGTCATAAGTTTTACACTGATGTATATTTTACAATTTTGAATTTTAAACAATTTAATAGCTACAAAACCAAAATGAAATGAATATTTGAACCTTGCGGTTTACACTGATGCCCTGTTTTTCTAGGCTTTATTTGTGATAATGATCAGTAATGTTGGACCATTATTACCCTTTTAGCATAAGTATAGCACAGAAACTAGCCAGACCGTAATGTGTGAATTGTGAAGCGGGCTAAATCTAAAAATCTAAATCTATTTTTTAGCAAGTGTGCTTTTTTTTGCCTTTTATTCTTGCCATAATAAAGAATATATTTGTAGAGCAGCCCATGTTCTGTTGTCATTAATATTTTAATAAACTTTAATAGGTAAAACTGTCCAAGATATAAACAAAAGCAAGTGATGCATCAAATTAGATTAAAAAAAAATCTTGAATTGTTAAAAAGATCCTTATAATCATTAAAATAATTTATAAAAACAATACAAATAATCAGTTAAAAAATCGTGAATGATATTAATGACATGACGTAGTTCCGGAAACTTCCTACTTCTCTGTTTATCTGTGACTTTACGGTCAGTTTCTTTTGACCGCCCCCTGTCGTTTTAAAGAGTATCACAACGGCGAACGCGGCAAGTATAACGTGCGTTCACACCGAAAGCAGCGAGAGCGTCAAAGGTCGCTCTGGCCGCCCTGGCAACAATGCTGTCTGCCTTTAGCTCCGGCGGCGAGAGCGTCAAAATTCGCTACACACAGATCTCGTATTTAAAGGAGCCGTTGCTGCATATGATATCAGTTACATTCCCGCATAAAATATGCTTTCTATCGTGAAGATGTTGCACACTTATTATCAAATTCACTTAACTACGGAAGATCTAGTTGCATGTGGTGTGGCTTTGCTCCAATATGTGTCCATATGCCTGAAATATTCTGAAGCAGCAATGCTGTTTTGTATTGTCGCATGAAATTCCCGCTTTCTTTTTAAGATAAAAATAATATATAACATTGATGCACATTAGTAACTTGCCAGTAACTTTTTTAATGTATGTTCCTGTAAGAAAACATTGCAAATAATTGGAAATCCAGCAACTGCAATAATTAAACCCTTGGGAACAACTGTGGTCGGAACCAAAGTTCACAGTGACTGTGTTCTCTGACTCCTCTCAAGCGGTGGACTTCTACATTCCGATTGCTTGCCGCCGAACCGCGTCATAGCTCATTACCATAAAGTTGACTTGATTTCAACTCTCCTCGACGCGCACACCGGCGAAGACGCGCCGCGCTGCTCCTCGCCGCTTATCGCCGCCGGCTCCCATTGAAAATGAATGACTTCCGGCTACTTTGACGCTCTCCCCGCTTTCGGTGTGAACGTACAGTTAAAGCCCTGTCCGTGTCGCGAGGTGCGCATGCAGTCAGTGGAGGCCCGCGATGTGGCGCCAGGCGAAAGGATAAATCCAGCTTTACATGTATAGAGTAATTGAACGGAAACACTTCCAACATGACTGCACATCTGCGGCGCCATCACCCAGCAATATCACTGTCTGAAGGCAGAATAGCAGAGAAGGTAACAAAGTCCTCCATAAAACAACAATCCCTCACTGAATCCTTCCAGCAAACATATCCAACTGGTTCCGAAAGACATATAAAAATAACAAAGGCAGTGTCAAGTTTAATTAAGATGGTTTATTTATATTTACTGAAGTACAAATGTGTTTATTTGAAATGGTCAATTTATGTTCATTAACTTCACATGCATGTTTATTTTTAAAATGTAGGAATTTATGTGTTGCCCAGTTTGTACATGGGCTACCAGCAGCTGTGAGATTTCAGTGTTAATTTTTTTATTATACAATACACTAGGAACTAGTGTACCTTTCTTGGCTTTGAAGTAAAATAAAGGAATATTGCAATAAATCGTTTTTATTTTTTTCTCTTTCTTACTGTTCCTATTGCCTAAGCATAGAATAGCAATAAAAAAAAAACACTTATGTGTTAAGCCATCAGAACCGAACCAAACTGAAAACCGTGTTAAAAAATCCGAGGTATGTATTGAACCATAAGCTAACTGTATTGTTGCATCCCTAATATATATATATATATATATATACACAGTTGAAGTCAGAATTATTAGCCCCCCTTTGAATTTATTTTCTTTTTTTAAATATTTCCCAAATGATGTTTAACAGAGCAAGGACATTTTCACAATATGTCTGATAGCATTTTTTTTCTTCTGTAGAAAGTCGTATTTGTTTTATTTTGGCTAGAATAAAAGCAGCTTTTAAATATATATATATATATATATATATATATATATATATATATATATATATATATATATATATATATATATATATATATATATATATATATAATAATTTTTTTAGGGGTTTTCACCTTTATTTGGAAAGCACAGTAGAGGTTGCAGACAAGAAAGTATTGGGAGCAGAGAGAGGGCAAAGGTCAGCCAAGGACCTCTAGCCGGGAATTTAACTCGGGTCACCGTGGTGCTATATGTCGGCGCACTTAACCACTAGGCCATTGGCGCCGACTAACTTTTCATTTTTTAATAAACATTTTAAGGTCAAAATTATTAGCCCCTGTAAGCTATATATATATTTTTCGATAGTCTACAGAACAAACCATCGTAATACAATACTTGCCTAATTACCCTAACCTGCATAGTTAACCTAATTAACCTAGTTAAGCCTATAAATGTCACTTTAAGCTGTATAGAAGTGTCTATCTATCAAACTATCTAGTCAAAAATTATGTACTGTCATCATGGCAAAGATAAAATAAATCAATTATCAGAAATTAGTTATTAAAACAATCATGTTTAAAAATGTGTTGGAAAAAATCTCTCCGTTAACACATTTCTAAACATAATAGTTTTAATAACTACTAATGTATGTACAGTATGTATGTATGTGTGTGTGTGTGTGTGTGTGTGTGTGTGTGTGTGTGTGTGTGTGTGTGTGTGTGTGTGTGTGTGTGTGTGTGTGTGTGTATATATATATATATATATATATATATAATATAAAATTTTATTTATTTATTTATTTTGAAGATGTATACATGCTGCAACCGGAAAAAAAGAAGAACAAAAAAAAAAAAAACAATTAACAAAAATGAACGGCAATCAGTGCCAATAGACATTGACAGGGGTAGCACACTAATCAAAAACATTTATAATCAAAGGTTTTTTCATTATTGTTTAATTTGTTAGGATAATCTTCTCTCCGTCAAACTGAAATTGGGGAAAAAAATTAACAGGGGGGCTAATAATTCAGGGGGGCTTATAATTCTAACTTCAACTGTATGTATATGTATACTGTGTATAAATAAATATATATATATATATATATATACACACACACACAAACACACACATACATACAGTTGAAGTCAGAATTATTATCCCCCTGTTAATTTTTTTCCCAATTTCTGTTTAACAGAGAGAATATTTTTTCAACACATTTCTAAACATAAAAGTTCATTTCTAATAACTGATTTATTTTATCTTTGCCATGATGACAGTAAATAATATTTGACTAGATATTTTTCAAGACACTTCTTTACAGCTTAAAGTGACATTTAAAGGCTTAACTAGGTTAATTAGGTTAACTAGGCAGGTTAGGGTAATTAGGCAAGTTATTGTATAAAGATGGTTTGTTGTAGACTATCGGGAAAAAATATAGCTTAAAGGGGTAATAATTTTGACCTTAAAATGTTTATTAAAAATTTAAAAGCTAGTCTGCGCCAATGGCCTAGTGGTTAAGTGCGCAGACATATAGCAACATGGTGCTCATGGCGACCCGAGTTTAATTCCCGGCTCGAGGTCCTTTGCTGACCCTTCCTCTCTCTCTGCTCCCAATATTTTCCTGTCTGCAACCTCTACTGTGCTTTTCAAATAAAGGTGAAAACCCCTAAAATGTATTATATAAAATTAAAAGATATATATAAAAAAATTAAAAGCTGCTTTTATTCTTGCCAAAATAAAACAAATAAGACTTTCTCCAGAAGAAAAAATATTATCAGACATACTGTGAAATTTCCTTGCTCTGTTAAACATAATTTGGGAAATATAAAAAAAAAAAAAAAAAACTCAAAGGGGCTAATAATTCTTACTTCAACTGTGTATATATATGCAAATATTACTATTAAACATTATAATCTTTTATCATTTATTAAAGAATAAGTCATCCCTAAGCAGATGCTTTAGATTTAGATGCTCTTGTTGTTTAGAAGATTAGTTTCTCCAAATATTCCAGTAAAATACTTTGCCATGATAACTCTTATAAAACACTCAGAAGGTAATCTTCACTTAATAGATCTTTCAAATTCAGTCCAGACCACTCAACAGGATTTACCTGGCAGGACATTTCATGATAAATAGCACTGATGTTTCGCTTACAGAGCTTATTAAACGGCTAATGACACCCATAGATATGCTGTAAAGTTAAGCACCATGTAGCTGGACTAAAAATAATGACAGTGTCGTGATTCTTGTGCCTTTATAAAATAGAGTGGTGCTCGAATGACGTCAGAATCCAGAAGAATAATTTGCATGATACTTCCCTTTTAGGATATATGATGTGGTTTTTCTTTTTGTGAAAAAATACCATGTGGTAAACATAAATCAACAATATTTTATGTCATATGCAGTGTATTTTAACAATTCTTCCTGGGATCAAACACATGATTCTTGTGCTACTATGGTACATAGCTCTACCAATCAAGCTACATGTGACAGATGAAGGAGCACAATTCATTATGCCTTACTCGGGGTAGAGGCACTATTTTAGTAAACGCTCCTATGGGTCATATTTACAGAAATAGACAAACAAACTATGGGGTGGACAGGTTGGCTGGATGTATGTTTTGAGTCATTGTCTCGTTGCATAATGAAACCGGTTCCAAATAGCCGCAGTTCAGATGGAATTGTTTGGTTGTTCATTTAACAGGGACAATACACTTGACATTGTTATACAGAGACAACTGATGCCGTGTACACGGGGCATATAGCATGAAGCTAGTTTTCAGCCCTCGTCCCTGGGTTTTACATAAAATCACAAATACATTTGAATACATATAATAAATAAAAAAAGTATTACAATTATAATAAATAAAATAATATATTTAATTTTATTTTTTGCATGTTCTGCCCGTGTTCGCATGAGTTTCCTCCGGGTGCTCCGGTTTCCCCCACAGCCCGAAGACACGCACTATAGGTGAATTGAATAAACTAATTTGGCCATAGTGTATGTGTGTGAATGAGTGTATATGGATGTTTTTCAGTACTGAGTTGCAACTGGAAGGGCATCCACTGTGTGAAACATATGCTGGATAAGTTGGCGGTTCATTCCGCTGTGCCTACCCCTGATGAATAAAGGAACTAAGCTGAAGGAAAATGAATGAATGAATGAATATTTGATAATACAATAAACATGCATATGGGCAATTCCATGCAAATGTCAACCTTGCCATGAAAAAAAAAAAAGTTTTCAACAAAATACCAAAACAGTTTCTATGTTTTTTGTGTAAGTAAGTAATTTACAGTACTTTAGACATACTCAAAAATGTCTCTGTCAATGTTTTTGAACAATTTAATTTGCTTTACCAAAGTCACACGAATGGAAATTTCACATCGGTCACATCCATAACGAAGCTTTTTCCTCATAAATGCAAAAATATTAAATAAAAATAAAATCAATGATGTTTGTTTTATAGAGAGCCAACTCTTATCCTGTTGATTAGCATAATTTTTGGGGGGTTGAGCAGTTTAATTGACAGAATTTCTACCAAGTATGTTGTATACTGTAAACTCACAGACTTTTTTTGTCACATCCATAACGCATGTTCATTTTCCTCATTTAAAGTACAAAACATGTTTACAGACTGATATTTTTCTGATCTTATAACTCTGTGGTCAGTAGTTTTGTAAAATATAAACAGATGGTTCAATATAAAGTTAATGTAAACTTTTTATGTGAATTTATGTTTTGAGTTTTTACTGCAAATGTCACATCCATAACGCTGGAATTGCTCATATACAAATAACTGGATATGTTAAAGTACATGTGAATTCCAAATGTAACTTCCAAAAGTTTTATTTTGCTAGCGCTCATTGTTATTCTTTAGGTGAACAGTTAATCTGTGCAAGTCGACTGAAAAAAAACAACGAAAGTCTAATGATAAAGCATTTGCTTTCACGCATGGAGTGACGGTCCTTTTCTGTTGACTCCATTTTAACGACTTCAGCCACAATATTCTTAACCACACCCCTCTTATCGTTAGTTTGCTACATGGTAAAGCTACATATATAAAGCTTGATGTTAAACTCTCTTTTAAAAGCTTAAAATAAAAAGTAAATAATGGCTATCTAGAAAACAATTGGTTATACAGTGGAAATAAATGCTAAAAATACATGGAAGGCTGGCAAACTTAAGTATGAAAATAGAAGTACCTTGGGTATCCACTGCTGGTTTCAGCATCTTTGTCTTCCCTCCAGGGAGTTATTCAGTTTTTTTTTTTAGTTTTATTTTACGATATAGCAAAGTAATTTCACAGAGAAATTTAAACAAATGTTATTCCCACCCCTACCCTCCAAACAAGATGAAATCACATTTATCCAAAAAAGAAAAAGAAGAAAAAAAATTAATAAATAAAAAAATAAAATAAACTGTACAGAATACACATGTACCTTGATAACCCAAACTTATAAACATTAATCCTCGGTATTTATACAATGTGATGTTTTCTAAACAAATTTCGGGAGGAGCATGATCAGTCTTTGACAAGGCTAATTCATCACACACAATCTATCTATTATCCAATTAGCTCAAGAGCAAACCCCTATAAATAGTCAAACACGTCATACCTCTGTTTTCTCTTGAATTCAGCATCCCTCCATCACCCCAACTCCACACTATTAAACCTGATACCTATTTAAATCTGAGGGGAGAGAGTTCTGGAGCCGGGCTAGACACTGTGCTCGGACCCTATCTCTCTTTATCCTGATAAGGGGAATAACACGAGTTAGGGTGTCTTCTCGAGCTCAGAGCCCTCTCCCCGGACAGCATGCCAAATATGCATATTTTATTCAGTCAAATATCTGTGAGTGTGAACTCGTGAAGTACTTAATTACGTTTGCTTTGCAATTGAAAAGCCCTAAGGTTTAGATTGACAGTCTGTAGAGATACTCATATGCTCAGAAAAGAAAATTGTAAATGGGTCCCATGTTTCAGAAAAAGCCCTAGTATTGCTGTTTATTATAAACCTGATTTTTTCCCAAATGGATGAAGCTCATTGCATCTCGCTACCAGTTGGGAAAACTTGGGGGTTATTTAGTTTTTTTATTCATCTACACTGACTACAATTGCTAAATTTGTTTGATTAGATTAAATACATTTTAAATCCAAGTTTTTCTGGTTAGATGCACAAATATAGCACATCGAGAACATCCGCTGGTTGCTGAATGAAAAGCATAAACTAAAAACAAACTGATATTATTCATTTATAAGTGTGGACGCAAATATATATTATCGCTGTATTTATATTTATAGTTATCATGCTTTGTGTGAATGGGTCTTAAACTGTGTTGGTTGAATCTTCCATTCTCCCAGAATAAATCTCTAGCTTTCCCTGCTCCACAACTGTCTCCTGTAATCACGCTTCTACCTCCCTGTTTGACTGTGGGTGTGAGGTATCATCCCGGTAACATCTTCCCTCCGGTTCTCCATCTGACATTAGTTCTTCTGTTTAAGCCAGAAATGTCTCATGCGTCCACCGTACACTCTTCAAGTCATTCCCTGTCCAGTTCTTATCTGTTTTCCCCAATTTAGTCACTTTGCTTTATTTGTAGTCGTTGCTTGCAGGACGTTCTGCCCATCAGTCCTGCATCTCGGAACCTCCTGTGGTGACAGTGGATGCTGGCACTGGAACATCATGTGTGTCGTTTAGCTGTGCTGTAAGCAGAGGACTAGTTAAGTGTCTTTTGTGAAGGCTGGACACCCTGAGGTGCCTGTCCTCTTGAGGAGTGGTACATTTTGGTCTTCCGCTCTATTTCTGTCCTTTCTGTCCTAGACCCAGTACTGTGAATGTATGTCCATGTAAAATCTCTGAACACAAGTTATAGTTTATATAAATTTGCATTCCTGCTATATTAAATGTACATTTTTAAATGGTCATGAAATAAGTTCAAATTATAAAATACTTTTCAAACTACTAATTTAAAATGAGCTGTTTTCACAGAATCTCACAAGTCTTAAGATTTTATTGAGACAACTTAAATGTTTTATGTTCAATCCACTTAAATTTGTAAAAAGTAATGAGTTAACTTAATTCCTTCATGTTGTCCCAACACAAATCAATTGTGTGGAACTCAGCATTTTTTTACAGAGTAGGCATTATCCAATTTTGGACACACAATGTAAAATATTTTTATTAATCTATATTCATTAGCTCCCCCTATATTTCTACTCAGCTCTCCTAAAACTTTTCCGATTAGCTCGTAAACTGTAGACAAAATTATCATCTCTGTCCCCTTTAAATTTGATATGAAGACAGCGGCAGAATTCGGCTCCTCCCCGACTTTCATTTTTCATTTGATCAGCAAACCACAGCTGTGCAGAGCGAGAGAACAAGGTGTGTGCTTATCAATAAATTGTTATAAAATATGCTTATTTGCAGTTCTTTGCTATGAATACACTTGTATCACTTGTACCCCAATGTCATATAGGAGCAATCGGGTTTCCAATCTACTGTTTCCTCAGTGCTTACCTCATAATCACAGATGTTTCCTCCAGCGAAAATGTAACTCTGAACGAATATTTTACTATTTTTATTTCAAAATGAACTACGATTATAAAACACATTACAGTGCATGTGGCATTATCTATACCACAGTCATGCACAGAAAGGATTAAACAGTGACAGAACCACTTAGAGAATGTACTCATTTTAACTGTCACTGAGTCACTGACATGGAGATAGAAACACAATGTGTTGTCTTGTATTTAAAATATTACCTATAATATGATTCAGTTCGTGATATATGTGAATTAGTTAAAAATATAACTATTTTATATGGATGCCATTTAATTAGAAAAGTGGCTGTTTATTTATTAAATACATGGAAACAAAAATTGTACATCAACATATAAAGTGGCTTTTACTACAGTAAAAAGGTTTGTTGAGCCTATTTGGCTCATTTAGAACTCAAATGACTATGCACAACTAATACAGTGGAATACTGCTAGTTTAGCATACAACCCTACCATATTAGTCAAACATTTTTAGGTGTATTACTATTAAATGATTACATATATATATATATATATATATATATATATATATATATATATATATATATATATATATATATATATATATATATATATATATATATGTATATATATATATATATATTTTTTTTTTTTATATAAAATTATTATTAATTAAATAATTTTTTTCTCATACGGAGCTGAGCCCACCTAAAATGAAAATCCTAAAATCGCCCCTGGTCTTTGCTATGATAGCTTGACATAAACAAATACATCAAACTGTCTTTTTATTTGTCACGACAAACTTTATAAAAAAAACTTGTCATAAATATGTCATAAACATGATTGTCAAAAGGCAACGGTGGTACAATTTCTTATTAAAATGCCATTATAGCATTACAATACAAAAAGAAAATAACGATTGTAGCTTCCGGTTCATCGGAAGTGTCATTAATGACACTGTTCTAAAATTATTATGGCCTCATGACAATTATGTTTATTATACATTTATGACAAGTTATGCTGTCTTGAAATTAATCATATCAAGTTGTCATGACAAAGACAGGTTGTGATATATTTGAGTTTGTCAAGTTTTTGACATCTCAAACAATGTCATCTTTGCATTTAAATTGACATAACTGAGTGAATGATATAACAGTTGTCATAAGCATGCATAAGGTCTCATTCATATTCATAACATGTCAAGTAAAGTGTTACCGAGAAAACTATTCTATTCTTTTCTGACTATGTAGTCCATGTGCTGATGCAAGTAAACTATTTAAAGCTTGAAAAAAACATACATAAGGCATGACAGATGTATAGTAGCCTGACACTAGAAATTCATGACAGCTATTGATTAACCTTCAAGAGTTCATGCTGTATGTGGTAAAAACTGCTGTGTCCTAAAATATAAAGAGACATGTATGAAACACCATAGAGAGCTTTAGATGTTTATATATGTCAGTGCACAGCAGAAATTCTGGAGTTACCTCTGCAAACGTAGCTTGGCTTTGTTGCTTAAAAACCTATCTTGAGCATTTTATTTTAACCAAGAATATTCCACCACAACCGTAGTTCTTTTCAAACTTTAAACATGCAGTGTAATAAAAATTCAATCCCATTTGATTTAAATTAGCTTTTTAATATTTATATTATAACTACGTCAGTGTCAGAAATAAACAGAGCTTGTGCAAAAATGCCATAAAAATGAAAAATAAAAAATAAGGGAGCGAAAACAAATGCCCTGCTAAATTAAATCAAACAATTACAGTTGCCACATGAAAATGCATGAAAAGTATCAAGTCACAGCATTCAACATATAACATACAGCATTTTAACCAATCCCACACATTTCTGTTGATCTTATATACAGTTGAAGTCAGAATTATTAGCCCCCCTTTGAATTTTTTTTTCAGTTTAAATATTTCCCAAATGATGTTTAACAGAGCAAGGAAATTTTCACAGTATGTCTGATATTATTTTTTCTTCTGGAGAAAGTCGTATTTGTTTTATTTTGGCTAAAATAAAAGCAGTTTTAAATTTTATAAAAATAATTTTAAGGTCAAAATTATTAGCCCCTTTAAGCTATATATTTTTTTTCGATAGTCTACAGAACAAACCATCATTATACAATAACTTGACTAATTACCCTAACCTGCCTAGTTAAACTAATTAACCTACAGTAGTTGAGCCTTTAAATGTCACTTTAAGCTGTATAGAAGTGTCTTGAAAAATATCTAGTCAAATATTATTTACTGTCATCATGGCAAAGATAAAATAAATCAGTTATTAGAAATGAGTTATTAAAGCTATTATGTTTAGAAATGTGTTGGAAAAATCTTCTCTCCGTTAAACAGAAATTGGGGAAAAAATAAACAGGGGGGCTAATAATTCAGGGGGCTAATAATTCTGACTTCAACTGTATGTAGTAGCCAGTCAGAGGTTTAGGATTAGCAAAGTCCCTTTAAGGCAAGTCATTCCACTCTGCGGCCATCTTTGAAATGCCTCTCAGGCAGTATGCTCAGGCATTTTCTCCAAAACTCAGGCAAATTCTCCAAAACTGTTTGCCAAGCCTATGGTTATATAACATATTTTGAACCACCAATGAAATTAAACAACAACCGTCTCATAAGTTTCATTTCTAAACGTTCGAATTAAACAAATTCGGCACATTTTCAGGTTGCCCAAGCTAATGCGCATGCGCACTCGAAAAGAACAAGATCACGGCACCAACCTCATTTATGGTCGTTCTACAAATGATCATCCTCTGGATAATGCTTTGTCTGATCATGCTGCTCTTCGTAATTCACAACTTGGTCTTGATGGCGAATCTCCTCCAAAAATGAAAGCGACTCTTTGTTTACAAGTTTGTAGGCATTTGAGTAGTTCTGCCATGTGATGTGCGTTTGACAGGACTATACCCCGCGTTCATTTCATACAGATTACAAAACCAAGTTATCAAGTGCATTTGGCTAATTTTAAAAGTAGAGATTTCAAGCTTTATTTGGAAATATTTCTTATGTCTGTGAAGCAAGTATTCGCTGACATTCCAGTGCGTTTGTTGACCACTAAACTGTCGTAAAAACACATGTATAGATTCGAACTTCTCCCTCGGAGAATCATCAGTCTATATCAATCAATGATTGGCTCCTGTACTAGTAGGTGGGGCTTCATTTGCCATATTGACCGTTACACTTTTCCCCATTCAAAACTATACAAGTGACATGTCTTGTGTATTTTATAGTCTTTATAATTAGTAACAACTGAGAACACTAGAACACATGCTCAGAGACTGCAGTCTGCTTGTTTTTAAATTTTACTTAAAAACAACACCCTGTAAAGTAACTAAGTCAAAAAAAGGCTTCAGTTAGATCAGTGTTTGTCAACCACGTTCCTGGTGGACCACCAGCTCTGAATATTTCCATGTCTCCTTAACCAAACACACCTGATTCAGATCATCAGCTCATTTGCATAGACTGACGTGTAATGGTGTGACATCCAAAGGAGACATGAAAAACATGCAGTGTTGGTGGTCCTCCAGGAGCGTAGTTGAGAAACACTGAGTTAGATATTGCCCACTATAGTGTTTGCTGGACATCAAATCAAATTAATTGAAATTTAAGTTAAAACACATAATGGTTTAAATGGTGCACAGCTCTGGTTGGACAAAACCAAAAACAGTCAGTGAGTGGTTCAAAACAGTGCAGCAAGCTGTTTTTCTTTCTGTCCACCCATGGAGAGAAAGATTTCAGATTTAATATTGTGAGATTTGTTTTCTGTTCGATGTATCTGTTACAACGAAAGAGAAGTACCCTGAGAGAGACGTTCACAGTGGATCATAGCAAAGATGAAAGGACAGCAGGCAGAGCTGCTGATCTCTTCAAAAGCCAGACCCTTATAGCATGCTTCCTCTGCCAAACTCACATCTACAGGACCATTTCCTCAATCCTCTCTCCTTTCCTCTCTTGGCTCTCCAAAATATGAACGTATGCTGTGATCAGGCTTCTTTTTCAGTAGGTGTGTCGGGAATGGGTGAAGAATCTGAAGTCTTTGAAAAGATGAGATCAGTCAGATAAAAGTGGGATTTCTTTTCATCACGATGTGTTTGCTGCTTTGATTGACAGTTACCTGCTTGGCTGATCTGAAGGTTGACTGTCACTGGTTTTCCTCTGAAAACACTGTTGTGCAGGATTGCTTGAGGAATGAGGGAGAGGGAGAGGGTGCAAGTTTTCATTAAATTCTTTCCACAACATTTTGGGCGATAAGCTAGAAGTAATAAACATCACTAGCTAGGCATGGGACGATAAC
Source organism: Danio kyathit (assembly GCA_903798195.1). Lineage (NCBI taxonomy): Eukaryota > Metazoa > Chordata > Actinopteri > Cypriniformes > Danionidae > Danio > Danio kyathit. The sequence continues at coordinate 35,876,803 of LR812527.1, read as the reverse complement.
CATTTTCAAGGTATACCGCGGTTTGAAAAAGTCAAGGTTTTAAAATCACCAAAATTTTCTGTAATGTGTAGGATTTTTTATTTACATTTTTATTTTTATTTTTTTAAGACAACAATATCTTCAGCAGAAAATGTGCTGTTTATATTGTAAAGTAATCGGTGTTTTTGAAACAAATGAAGACAGCAGAAGTCAATGATTCATTGTAATTATTTATCCTGACATGTTTACTGCTCCAAAATATTTTAAATCTTTCACAAAATAAAATATATTGTGTTTAAAAGGAATTTTTTTTTTTTTTTTTTTACCCAGACATTTAAAAAAAACACTAGAGTAGTGAGCACAATAAATATCATGAAACCGTGATATTTTTATCCATGACTACTGAAAATCAGATGCATTTATTGTATGTGTAGGTTTGGATTAGAGGTAGCTATGTATAACCAAATTTTTGCCTTAGGGATGGGTGTATCGGAAAACGTTGCCAAATATTGACCGGCTTCAGGAAATCTCAGTAATCACAATCATCACAGCAGTAGACAAATAATTGTAAATAATTGCCCTTGCATGTCTGCTGCTGCACAGATTTGTAAAGAGAAATATTGGTAATCAGAATTAATGTTCACAGATTATGTTTCAAACCTGACAAATATTGTCTGGTGTCTCGTCCTCCATTATTATTGTGACATTGTTGTTAAATGCGGACATCATTACCTATCAGAGCAGAGGGAACATAAGCATTGCCCTTTATGTACATGATTGTACATTTCATTGTAAGCCCTAATTAAACAGTCATGATTCTACTTACAGAAGCTTTACATCATTTTCAAAAGTTCCATCTCTTTGATCTGAATATAAATGAGTATAAATGTCAGCACAAACAATCACATTGAGTCCCATTGCTCATAGGAACTTGAGTGTTTACAGGAAGCGTTTGGTTTATTAGAAGACACAAAGCTATTTGAGGAAGCAGTACTGCGCTGACATTTGAGTGAAGCAGCACTTGAGGCTCACAAATTATTGAGATGGAGTTTGCCAAAATGCTTAGAAGAGATCCTGCAGAATGTTACCTTGATAACGCTCAGAACTTCCGGTTCAATTTGAATGGATAATGACATGAGAAGTCAAAATGATTCATACTGAAAGTTTCATAAAAAACACTCTACTTATTCTAAACATTTATTTAATTAAGCGCTAATGCCAGCCTATTCAGATGTATGATGTCTTTTCTCAGCATTTGACTGTGAATTGTTTTGTAAATGAAGCACGGTGTAATGAAGAGAAACGTTTAAAAACCCAAAGCAGTCAGCTGTACTAGATCTGACAGCAGCTGAATGGCAGACTCTATTAAGTAATTGCATGAAACTTTGTCAGTGAATGGCTAATGGATAATGGTGCCAAAATACATATTCATGTGCAATAGGAAGGGAGCATCAATACAGTGTCCTATGCAATAATGGTATCCAGTCATAATAGTGGTCGTTTAATTATAAGCCTGTACTTAAAACATATTCATTTCAGAAGAGGGTCATAATGAAGGTTGAAAATAATGACTTATCTGTCCACGTATTTGATTTTTAAAGCATAAGAGAAAATCAAGGAACATTAAAAGACTAACTGACCTAAATTAAATGATACAGATTACCATTAACATATTAAAGGGCCATGAACCCCCCCCCCCCCCCCCCATCTCAGCAGGGTGTTGTCACACCTCTAGTTTGAAAAAAGTCAGGAAAGTGAGTGAGTCCAGCTTTGTTTAGGTGGGAGTGTCGAGTGGCGAAAGAGGGAAGTGTTTGCATGAAAAGGGAAGTTTCATTACACTTGTTGTGCACTACAGCTGAATTTCACAGCGGCTTCACAAACACAGATACACGGGAGATAGACACTAATTCGGAGAGCAGCATTTACAGCGGATCTGAGAGCAGTGTGGAAGTGGAGGAATAATATTGAAGTGATATTACTGTAAACTTAGTAACTAAATAATTTTGATTAAGACATGTATTTAAATACTCAAAGAGCACTGCTGACATTACTAACTAACTTTGCCATCTGAATAAACATAAAGAAAGAACATTAATTGCACACTTACCAAATCCGCAGAGATAGGACAATCAACATCAACTGGAAACGTGTCTTTTTTTAAAAGAAGATGAGTGGCAAATCCGGATTTCATCATTTGCAGATTTGAAAAGCTCTCGGGTAAAAAATGTTCCTTACAAACATATTTTTGTCACGTGTTAGCAGACCACTGTAATCCACACATGTGGTTCCAAACACGAGCTGTGCTCTCATCGTGGGGAAATGGAAACAAAACCTTCGTTGTGGCACATTTATAAACGCAACACTGATGACCCAGGTCTGCGAACAATTCTTCTTCTTCTACTTGTTTGAATTATGGTTGGCAACACATTGTGGCGTCTCTCTAAACACTGTAACAGGTTAAAGGAGTCTTTGAAGCTATGTCATGCATATTAATAAAGCTGCATCTCGTTCACAATAGAGCACGCTGATTGGTTCGAAGTCTTTCTCTTGAATTAATGAACAGATGTGCTGAAAACTCAATGACGTCCCTTTGTACCGGCTGGTACAGGCAGTTAATCTCCACGCTGGAGTTTACACAATGATCTCATCACCGTGAAGCTTCAAAATTTCTTTTTAAACCGGAAGAACCAATTTGCTCTAAACAACACAAAAACAACCAATTTTCACTTTTTTGTAAAATATGTTTCCTAATAGTGTTTTTAGCAACATGGGACATTTATATGACTGTCAACATCTCAAAAAATGTGTTTTGTTGTTTTGTGACCCTTTAAGAGTTAAATAATCACTTTAATGGTAAAAGTTTTTAAAAATTAGAAGACAAGGTTTACTCTCCATGATTAGGAGCTTCTCTTTTTGCCAAATGTTGTAGATTTCTGCACATTAATCAAGCATTCTTTATGTTAGACCTATACCTTTTTAATTAACAGGACAGAAACTTATAATTCTCTTACAGTAGCTGACAGCAAAAAGTTTTCACGGGACAAGTGAACAATGGCACATCCTAAAAGAAAGAGTGCGAAAACAAATCCTGCATAAATGTGTGAAAATGAACAGCAAATGCAATATTAATAATTAAAATAACTTTCATGTTGCAGAATGTTGCTGAGAATGCGCTCAAACCTCTTTTATCTGAGAGTATTAAAGTAGGAAAAATGATTCATGGTTAGGTTTTAATTAGCAGTATACTTTTGATATGATGTCACAAAGTATTTATAATGTTAATGCATTCTAAATAGTACATTATAAGAACATAAGTTATGTTATAAGTCTGTCCAATCTCTTGGTATGCTGGAAAATATATGGCTATAAATCCTGCCATTAAAAACTGTTCTGACGGAATGAGGACAAATCATATGCATCATCATATACTGTTTAAAATATCTAACAAAGCAGCACATCTAAGAAGGAACATATGATTTATGTATATGTAGTATCCAAGCATCTGTCATGAAGACACATTCATTAAGATGACAGGATGTAACTGCAGAACCAATTTAATAGTTTTTTTTTTTTTTTTTGCATAGACAAATAATCTATTAGTGACACAGGCCACAGTACAGATTTTAATTACTTTGTCCTAAGAATGATGACCCCCTTCCCCCATCTTACTTTAGCAAACTGTAAGCCATGCAGCACAATTATGAGCAGCAGACTGATGTCTTTTTAAATCAAAAGTCATGCTGTTTGGGTGTGACTTTAGTAATTGAGGACAACAACTGAGAGTTTGAAAACAGGTAAACAACAAATGAGATCATATAAATGTTGCTATCACATTGTTCCACTGAAACGCAGCAGCACACTGAACTCCAACCGCCTCAGGTTTCACCAGGAACCATGTGTTCTGGCGTAAGTCTACACTGTTCTCAACATGATTCATTTAATTTTCACAGGGGATTTGTTTTTGTTTTTATTAAATGTGAAAAATATAATATTTGCTAATATATTTTGAGAAGTTTGAGATCGGTTTAGATGACTGATTTTGCATAAATATAGAAATGCTGTAATATATATTTACTGTATTGTAGTAACTGTTGTTAACTTTATTTTATTTTTTTTATTATTCATACAGTATATCAGTTGATTGAATGGGGCAGCACGGTGGCTCAGTGGTTAGCACGGTTGCCTCACAGTAAGAAGGTCGACCCCTGCTGGATCAGTTGGGGTGTCTGTGTGGAGTTTGCATGTTCTCCCCGTGTTCACGTGAGTTTCCTCTGGGTGCTTCGATTTCCCTCACAAGTCCAAAGACATGCAGTACAGGTAAATTGAATAAACTAAATTCATTCCGCTGTGGCGACCCCTGATAAATAAAGGAACTAAGCCAAAGGAAAATTAATGAACGAATGAATAAGTTGATTAATTGTTTGATTGGTCGTGGTTTGATTGATTGATTGAGTTGGTTGGTTGGTTGGTTGATTGATTTATTTGGTTTGATTGATTTGATTGGTTGGTTGATTTTGATTGATTGATTGATTGATTGATTGATTGATTGATTGATTGATTGATTGATTTGGTTGTTTGATTTGGTTGTGTGATTGATTTGGTTGGTTGGTTGATTGATTTATTGATTGATTAATTTGGTTGGTTGATTTTGATTGATTGGTTGGTTGATTGATTAATTGATTTGGTTAGTTGATTGATTGATTGATTGATTGATTGATTGATTGATTGATTGATTGATTGATTGATTGATTGATTGATTGATTTGGTTGTTTGATTGATTTGGTTGGTTGGTTGGCTGGTTGGTTGATTGATTTTGATTGATTGATTGATTGATTTGGTTGATTGATTGATTGATTTGGTTAGTTGAATTGATTGATTGATTTGGTTGTTTGATTGAGTTGTTTGATGGATGTATTGATTGATTTGGTTGTTTGATTGATTTGGTTGGTTAGTTGGTTGGTTGAATTGGTTGGTTGGTTGGTTGGTTGATTGATTGATTGATTTGGTTGTTTGATTGATTTGGTTGGTTGATTGATTTGGTTGATTGATTGATTTGGTTGATTGCTTGATTTGGTTGGTTGATTGATTTGGTTGTTTGATTGATTTGGTTGGTTGATTGATTTGGTTGATTGATTTGGTTGATTGATTGATTTTGATTGATTGATTGACTGATAGATTGATTGGTTGGTTGGTTGATTGATTGATTTGGTTAGTTGATTTGATTAATTGATTAATTGATTGATTGATTTGGTTGTTTGATTGATTTGGTTGATTTGGTTGATTGATTGATTGATTGATTGATTGGTTGGTTGGTGGATTTTGATTGATTGATTGATTTATTTATTTGGTTGTTTGATTGATTTGGTTGATTGATTGATTTATTGATTAATTGATTTGGTTGGTTGGTTGGTTGATTTTGATTTGATTGATTGATTTATTGATTGGTTGGTTGGTTGATTTGGTTGATTTGGTTGATTGATTGATTGATTGATTGATTGATTGATTGATTGATTGATTGATTGATTGATTGATTGATTGATTGATTGATTGGGAGATATGGTTGTGCCCAACTGAGCCTGAGCCACTTTCATCAATTGGTTAAGTTTGTTCCTCGCCAGTGTTGCCACTGTCTTGCTTGGTTTGAGGCGATGGATTTGCTTTTGAATTTTGGCAGTGAAATTTAAACTACACTGAACTGAACTAAACTGAACTTCAACTCTGAAAACTGGACTGACACAGTTTCATTTTACCAGAACTTCTATGTTAAGCTGCTTTGACACAATCTACATTGTAAAAGCACAATAGAAATAAAGATGAATTTAATTAAATTTAGTTGATTGATTGATTGTTCGACTGAAATTTTGACCTATTAGTTGATTGAAAGGTTGATTAAATTGACTGTAACTTGTTTTCCTGTGTTAAAGAATTAAAAAAAATTGTTAAATACATTTTCCATAATAGATAGATAGATAGATAGATTTAGCCTGTTTACACCTGGTCTTTTCATGTCCTTTTACTGATTGGATAGCTATCCAATTTGTGAAAAAATCAGCTAAATGGAAATAAATCTGATCTTCAAATCTTGTGTTATGTGCAAATTTGACAAGGTTTTTGTCATATAGATACATTTACTTGTGCCTAACCATGACCTCCCCAAAACAAAACACTGTGCCTTTGCGAAAAAAATAAATGAAAAGCTATATTTTTCTATTATTTTTCTTCTGCATCCATAGAAATAGGCTATACAGTTGTGTGATGTGTCACGGTTGTAAAACTGCCGTTTGAAATTAATTTAGCATTCTAATTTTATCATTTAGTGACTGGTAAAAATAGACTGAAAAATAAAACTGAACAAGTCATCTAACACTTGTGAAATTGACTGTAGTATCCAGATGTATATTTAGATGCGTAGAATATATAGATACAAGTCTTAAATTATATACTGTAGATTTTTTTACAAAGTGAAATCTGACATTTTATTGTGATGCATTCATTATCTAAAAGGCTTACAGGTGTTTGTCTGGAGTTGATATGAATTTTCCATCTTAACCTTTGAAGTGTCACAGGAGAACAGAAGCAATTATTCTAACAAAGACCAAAAACTGGCCCTCATCATTCTAGGTTATGGATAAATTAGAAGTGTGTTTGTGCCTTAGCCACAACGAACAGCAATCACATCTGCTGATGAAACTCAATCAATCTCATCCATTTTTAGAATGACGTGCGAACACTCCCCTACAGTTTACTAATTAGCAGAAATTGTGGATTTGGATGCATCTAGTGGCGTTGCATACTGCTGCGAAAGTGCTTTCACCACTTCTGACATATTCGACAAATTACTCATTTACACTTACTTACGTGAGTTTGCCAGCAAGATCAAATCCATCGCTTTTTGAATGTGGAAAGAGATAATGGCTGTTCCCTGGGGCAAATGATTGCTATTATAATTAGGGGGTTATTAACATTTCTTACTAAATAGAAATGTATCGTAGCACGGCTAATTCAACTGCCTGCATTTAATAACGGTCTTTAATAATCAAAATATTTATTCACTGCCTTTCTCAGAGATTCAGTCAACTTTTTAAGAGACAGACATAACTGAGAGTCACGAGAAGCAGACCAGAGAGACAAACACACAAACTTTATAGAGTGGGTTATGGAAATAATACTGTGAGTTTTAATTGGAATTTGAAAGCACAGATGGAGGAGATGATGCAGAGACTCAATGGGAATAAGTTCCAGAGTTTTTATTTATTCATGTCATTCTGAAGTTCAGATTGAAACAGATTCAAAATAGTTTTTTTCATTCAGCATTACAACAAATCAGCCCCAAGCATGACTGGTATTTTGGTTAAACGATTGACGATATTTAGTTGACGAGTTTACTTTTAATTATACAGCACTGTACTTAAATCCGATGTATTTAGAATTTCAGAATAAAATATATTTTAAGTAAATCTTTGCAATGCCACATCACTAACCACACTTTTAGTAATCTTACAGTGTTTCAGAATTTTATATGAAGCTAACATTTATAGAAGAAAAACTCAACCCCTTCCATTGAATGGGCGTTATCAGCGGTTATCAGCTGATAGATATAGGCCAGTAGGGGCCTTCTGCCTGATAACTACTAATAATGCCCATTCAATTGAATGATAACATTCGAATCGGCTAAAAACATAGTAACCTTGATAAGAAACTGTTAATTTGCAGCCTCGTTTGAAACCTCAAAAATCCCCATTGTTGGTAGTCTTACTTTGTTCTCTGTCTCTGTATTTTGGGAAGACTTTATTTTTGGATTTCATTTCTGTTAGCAAATCTAAATTTCTTTTCCCAACTTCACTTGTCCAAGAAAAACGTTATTTATCTGGACACACCAAAAAAGAAAAGAATAATTTAAATTTAACATACATTGTCCCACCAGAGGACCACACCATGTTTTTCAGTAACAAAATTTATCAGGTTCCTGTTTTTAGAAATACTGTATATGGGTTTCTGGTTAATGGATATGGCATCCGCCATCCATTTGGAAAGGCTGCGATTTGTGAGGTCCAATTCTAACGGTAAATTCTTTGCAAAGAAAATTTTTTTACCTGCAAAGTATGTAATCAGTATTGTTTATTGTTCTGTTGTACCTAAAAAACCCTTAAAATAAAAGTATTTAAAAAAAAGAAATGTATGGATGAAAATGCAACGTCATGTCAAAAACCCATAAAACAAACACACACACGCACGCACGCACGCACGCACGCACGCACGCACGCACGCACGCACGCACACACACACACACACACACACACACACACACACACACACACACACACACACACACACACACACACACACACACACACACACACACACACACACACACACACACACACACACAATTAAGAATCAGAGTTATGTTTCACAGTATAAATTAAGCTACACAGATTTGGAACACCATAGGGGTAAATAATGGTAGAATGCATATAGCAAAACAGTCCCTTTAGCGAAGGGAAAGTAATTTTAGATACAGAGACAGACTTGAAATGAACTCATCATTGTTGTTGTGCAGTTGATGGCAATAAAATGAGCCAACATCTGATAGGCATATGATGGACCCTCTGGTTTCCTGAACAAATAGCAAAAAAAAAAACAAATCAAAAAGCCTTCAGAAATACACTGACAATACTTAATAAAAAGAGCAAGCCTGTCGTATCAAGTTCCCATAATGAAAGAAGTAAAAGCAGAGGGGCTCTATCTATCTATCTATCTATCTATCTATCTATCTATCTATCTATCTATCTATCTATCTATCTATCTATCTATCTATCTATCTATCTATCTATCTATCTATCTATCTATCTATCTATCTATCTATCTATCTGTCTGTCTGTCTATCTGTCTGTCTGTCCGTCCGTCCGTCCGTCCGTCCGTCCGTCCGTCCAAGCCTGCGATTAACTTTAATAAATGTTAAAATCAAATAAAAGCCTCTCACAAACTCTTGTCTGCACTTCTTAAAATTGTTTGATTTCTTTTTACATATTATCACAGTTGCCCTACATTGTTTTATTTCAAAGACATTCATTCCATTTCCTGTAGTTTCCAGGAAGTTCCCATTGAGATTACAGTTTTTTACAGTTGGTGCATTTCTCACAACACTATTTACATTTGCACAACCGTTAATGCATTTGTCAAAACAATTAGTACAAACTGCAAAACCTAGTTGATAACCTGCAAAAGTGTGTCACTTGTTCAAAATGGAAAGCTCATTCCTTAAAAGCAAGTATTGATGTCAATGAAAGTGTCAGTGTCATCAAGATGAAAAGTCCTGACACCATTGTTTATGAACAGGATAGTCAAATGGCTTTGTCATGTTTTCATTATGACACTTTACTCTGTACATTTTTTCCAACTATTTGCACAGCCATTTGAAAACTACAGTAAAGTTAGACATCACTGCATTTAGTCAGCTATCTGAATACAAGACACTAAATATGTATGTTTCACAGTTTTACAGCATTTGCTATTTACAATTCTAATTTATTCACAGCATTGTGCAAAAGAATAAACACACCCTTATTTACAACAAACATAAACTTCCTTTGGGTAGAGCTGTGCACAACTGTAAACAATATTGCAGTACATATTGGAACTGAACCTACAACATACACAGCTCTGTAAATCATTCAGATTTGGACAATTAGTTCAACATTTTTGCATGTAATGACTCAGGTATTGAAATGAGGACTATTAGTTTTATATGGAATGGCTATTCAGCATTCACAAGTTTAGTTAATTTTGACTGACATGACATAAGCAAATGATAATGTTACAAACAGCAGAGAGTTGTATAAAAGCAATTGATGCATGTCCAAAAGCATTCTCAATTTGTTCGAAGGAATGAGAAACTGCTACTATGATGTGCACAAATGACTAATTGTTTTGAGAAATGCATGAACTGTAGTGCAAATGTAAAGAGTGTTGTGAGAAATGCACCAAAGCCACTGAGAAAAACTGTAACATAACATAAATCTCTTCTTCAAGGGAGTCCTGGCCAAGATAACCTTATAAAATCATGTTATACAATTAGCCCACCTTTAAGACAAAGACGTTCAAAACATATCCAAGACAGAGGTCGTATATCACCCTCTTTAGGTAAAACAATAATAAATCTCATTAAGTTCACATTTTAATTTTTTTTCCAAAATTGACAAAGAAGGAATTAGGTGTAAGAGATAGAAAGTTATTCCACAACCAAGGAGCACAGTCACAACATGCAGACATTCAGTATACAGTAGCTGAATAAAGTAAGTGTGTGTGTGTGTGTGTGTGTGTGTGTGTGTGTGTGTGTGTGTGTGTGTGTGTGTGTGTGTGTGTGTGTGTGTGTGTGTGTGTGTGTGTGTGTGTGTGTGAATGGGACATTGTGTGGACATTTTCCAGGACTAGTGGTTGCATGAGTTAGTGTAATCTCAGGGCTGGCTTACGGCAGGAAGGGCATCTGCTGGTAAACATTTACCAGAGTAATTGTATAATAGCGAACCCTCATAGAGAATTGAGCAAGCCAAAGTGAAGTGAATGAGTCTTTGTTTGATTTTATTTCTCTCTTAAGACATTCATTTAGGTTGCCCTGCAAAGTGAGATCATGCCCGTATTTAGGTTTGGCATGCAATATGAATGATACAGTAGAAATCTCTGTTGTTGTTGACTTGATGCTGGTCTTGGAGTTCTTGTTTATGTATATGCACGTTTATTAAAATATAGAACCATTAAAATGCAAAGTTTAGCTCTTAGCATGTGTTGTCCTGTTCATCTGTTTGATAAAAATGACCCTGTGAAAATATGGATATGGACATTTACAATAAAGAAAACTGTGTTGAAAGTTTTCGAAAAGAAGCTGTGAAGATTTACACTAATGAGGTGTAGTCTGGTGCAGGGCATGAATGCTTCAGCTGGGAAGCGGTAGGAAAAAAACTAAAGGCATTAGACAAAACAACTCAAGGAAAAATCCTCTGAACGCATTTCACAACATGTGACATTTTCAAACTATTCAAGCAACTCTGAGCCATTTTGAATCTGTCCTAATTACACCACCTTTAAATTAGTGGGGCTTTTTTGTAAAAAGCTGATATGTTCTGGTAGAGACAGATACTGTATGACATATCCAGTATACTTGAGGTTTTTTCACACATGCAATTTCCTAGTGCTGATGCTTTTACCAGCCACACACAAAGTCATTGACTTTTAAGACTGTTGGGAAGGAAGACACACTGTGCCAGATAGATGCCGCAGTGCTGCCAATACTTTATTTGTACTGGAGCAATTTACACCCCTTCTTTTTTTAATATATTTTCAGATTTTCATCATTCAAATTTGAACAAAATGTAAATTTAAGAATTAATTAATAAATAAGAACAGTATAAAATACAGTAGCTTGCAAATGACAGTTTTTGTGTGATGTCATACCATTATAGGCATGTCTATTTGAAGGGCAAAACAAGGCTCAGACTAAATTACCCAGTATCCCTCTGGTTTTCCATCTGAACTTCTACACAATAATATTAATACAATAATAATAATTACACATAATACACAACCTTGGCTTCTTTTCTGTTAAGTTGCGGTAAACAAAACACAAATTGCAGGTTGTGGATTTTATTTATTTATTTTTTTATGTGACAAGCATTTTCATTTATTTGCATCTATTGCTGTTTTTTTTCAATATAGGATACATTCGTAATGTATTAAGGATTACAGTCAATTTAATTATTATAATTATTAATTTTTTTTTTCGTTATACACTACCAGTCAAAAGTTTGGGGTCAGTTTTTTTTAATGTTTTTTTTAAGTAAATTATATAACATTATAAAAATGTTAAATTGTTAAATATTTATTTGTTACTTTTTGTATGTAGTTTCAAATGAAAGAGTTACTCCAGTCATTATTGCTTTTATTACTATTACCATTAATAATAATAATATTATTATTATGAATAATAATAATAATAATAATAATAAAAATAATAATAATAATAATAATAATTATTATTATTATTATTATTATTATTATTGTTAATAATAATAATAATAATAATAATAATAATAATAATAATAATAGTTTTGCAAAAACGCTTAATGGGCCATCAGAAACACCAGCTTCCCTTATTAAATCACCACCAAAATATTACAGCATATAGGCCTCACCATCTTTGTCTCTAACCAATCAGATCTCGGTTTTGATCTTTAGGGATTTCTTCAGGATGCTGACAGTGTCATCATTGATCCTCTGCAAGCCTCCTTCCTCTCCCTCACTTGTAAAGATTATACCTGTGGATGACCTTCCGGTCACTGCTGAGCTACGGGCTTCTGTTTCTCCACGTCAGTCTGCCAAAGACATTTATCAAGTCATTCTTCATTCATCTGCTTCAAGCAAGTATCAGTAACTGTCTTTTTACAGTAACTCACTGTTTCTGATATTTGTTACCAATGATGAGCAAAATAATTCTGGTTTGTTTATCCATCCAGCTGCCTCTCATTTTCAATTCAATTCATGTTTGTTTCTATAGCGCTTTTACAATGTAGATTGTGTCAAAGCAGCTTAACTAGAAGTTCTAGTAAATTGAAAATATATCAGTCCAATTTTCAGAGTTGAAGTTCAATTTAGTTCAGTTCAGTGTGGTTTACATTTCACTGCTGAATATCCAAACAAGTCCAAACCAAGCAAGCCAGTGGCAAGGAACAAAACTTCACCAATTGACGAAAGTGAAGGGGAAAAAGCCTCGAGAGGAACCAGGCTCAGTTAGGCACAACTATTTCTCCTCTGGCCAAACTTCTTGGACAGAGCTGCAGTCTAGGCGCCAGAGGCTACAGTCATTTGATTCCACATTGACTGCTATTTAATTTGAAGCAGGTGTATAATAATTAGTAGTGTTTTAAATTGATATTTTGAACCTTTATGAGCTTTTTTCTTCTTTATTGTTAAATACAAATGAAGATTATTGCAGAATGCTGGTTGCGGGCACCCATTTACTACCATAGTAGTGAAATAAAAATTACTATGGCAGTCAATGGGTCCCAGCAGCCAGCATTTTTCAGAATATCTTCTTTTGCATTCTGCAGAAGAATGAAAGTAAAATAGGTTTTGAACAAGTGAAGGGCAAGTAAATGACAGAATTTTTGGGTGAACTATACATTCATGACGGTTGTATTAAAAGACCAAATTCATTATATGCTGCATTGATGATGTAGTCTATATCCAAGCAAACTGATTCATTCAGAATATGAACGAAAATATGTACAATAAGCATTTTCTCTTAGAAAAGCATTATAAAGAAGATGCTGGCTTTGCTAAATACTGTATGGTGTATTGACTGTGCCTTCATATTGTGGGTTCTGCTGCTTGTAATATAGTATGCATCATCAATAAATTTTACATTAAATTTGGTCCTTCAATAACACTAGCTATGTTTACATGGACAATTTTAGATTCACTCAGGTTGAAAACTTTCAAACGATGTCTCCAGTGTTAATGCAAAATAACACAAATGGTTGGTATGCATATTCATACTGTATGTCACAAGCTTGATCTTCTGACTTGCACACATTGCACAAATGTACTGTAGTTTCCTGCTGTTTCAAGATATGATGTGCATATACTAAATACTTATTTGTGACCCTGGACCACAAAACCAATCTTATGTTGCATAGGTACAGTATATTTGTGGGAACAGTCAAAAACACGTTGAACGAGTCAAAATAATTCATATTTTATGCCAAAATAATTATAATATTAGGTAAAGATCATGTTTGATAATTTTTTTTCTTTTTTTTCTGATAATATATCAAACTTAATATTTGGTTAGTAATATAAATTGCGAAGAACTCAATCTAGACATCTTTAAAGGTGATTTTTCTCAGTGTTTTGAATTTTACAAACTTTCAGATTCCAGATTGTTTTATCTCAGTCAAATATTATCTAACCCTAACAAAGTACACATCAATGGAAACTTAGTTATTTCGCTGTCAGATGATATATACACCTCTTTTTCCAAAAAAAAAAAAAAAAAAATTCTTATGTCTGGTTTTGTGATCTAGGGTCACATTTTCTTTTCTCTTTTTAAAATACTGAAGGTGTCCTACATGAGATGGTGTGAGAAGTCTGATATGATGCAACAGAAATTCTTGACAATTTCAAGTTCATTAACAACCACTAGTTCTGTGCGTTGTACATATTTATGCCATTTCACATATGCAGAAGTTTTCAGTTTCAGTTTTAATCTAATGGAGTGTTTACATGATTGGATTAGAAAAGGTTTAAATCTCCCCTTACATTCAGAATGACTTTGCGAATGCCATTTTAATAGAATTTTGTCAATTCATTCTGGCTGACATTAAATGTGAATTTTTTATTTACTTCTAATTCATATTGAGCTTCTAGTCCAATTACACATGGATTATTTGGGTCTATGTAAATGCAGCTGCAGTCTGTTATTACATTAAAGGAATAGGACGTTCAATCAAAAATGAAAATTCTGTCTTCGTTTACTAACTCTTCACTTCTTCCAAACAAGTTTAAAGGTTCAAGACACCCTGGAGTACTTTTTTTGAGATTTTAACAGATTTGTGTGTGTTGAGCATCATTTAAGACAACGTTAGCACCTGTCAGCTTTAATTGTGGGGAAAACTGGATAATTTTGAACTTTTGTCATCTAATTTTATTTTCCCGGTTTTAAAGAATTTTTGGGGCGGGATCAAAATTGGTTACGTAGCGCACATCTGCTAGTCGAGTGATGACGCGTCGGTTTCTCATTATTATTCATAGTGGAGTTTTCTTATCCTATGAGAAGACCCTGCTTCATAATTATTTATGAGAGCATATGTTTCCGAAGCCAAGGCAGACCTGCCAAGCTGTAAGACCCAATGACTGGGTGAGACCCCATCTGCTCACGGCACGGGTCGTATGTCTTTGTTTCCACAGGGTTTGTTGCATGTTTTCCCCGCGATGCTGTCAAGGCCGATACAGCAAAGCTGTTGGTTTGCAGCAAGCATTTTTGTTGGGAGACCTGTACAAGAATTGGAGAATGATGGACTTTGTCTTTTATCAGTTGAGTTCATTACTATTCAGACACATCATGCTGCTGTTCGCCTATGTTTAAAATCATCCAGATTACTAGCAGGGCTAATGGTTGGAATAGACATGGCAAGAGACCTACTGTACTGCTATCCACTGTGTCTGCATTCAGACACAGGGATTGAGGAGGAGAAAAGTCCTCCTCATTTATAGCGTTTATATTAATAAAATTATCTTTGTGATGATATAACAAATTGTGGTTATGTGTATATGAAATTACAAATAGCATATATAGCAGGACATTAAATTACTTACTGTTTA
Organism: Danio kyathit; assembly: GCA_903798195.1. NCBI lineage: Eukaryota > Metazoa > Chordata > Actinopteri > Cypriniformes > Danionidae > Danio > Danio kyathit. Next base: position 35,861,449 of record LR812527.1, on the reverse strand, counting down.
TTTCTTTGCATTTTAACTCTGTAAACTATAAAATAGTGGGTCTCTTGAACCGAAAGAGGGGGGTTTCATGGCCCTTTAAGGTTTTTTTTTGTTATGTTGAATATATTTTCAAGAATCTTGGAAACCTATAACATGTAATTTTTTTTGTCTTGTGAGAGGTAAATATTCGTGACTTGAAACAAAATAAAATTTGAAATGAGACAGCATCTGCTGGACACATACTTTTCATTTAGTTTCTGTAACACACAATACTAACAACGGAGTTGGGGATCCAAATGCAGTGTCTTTATTTACAAGAGTAGTCAGTCAGGCAATGGTCAAACACAGGAGCAAACGGGAACATACAAGGCAATCCGAAAGAGTAGTTGAGTCACAGGTGAAAAGATCGGTTCAGGTGGCCAACAGCAAAAGTCAATAAACAAAGCGAGGGTTTGGAAACATGGCACGGAAAACAAAACAAGGAAACTGCTTTGTGATGCTACAGAATAACTAAACTAAACAATGTGAATGATAAAGTGAAGTGTATACAGTGCTCAGCATATGCAAGTACACCCCTCACAAATCTATCTTTTAATTTCATATTTTTAATAGGAAGCTATACAATAATATATTTGTGCATATACATTACAGTAGATTAGTCAGTACTGAAGCCAAATCTGAAGCTTATCTAACAAAATAACTTAAGATACCGGTCCACAAACTAGTACAACCAAATTTATATGTAATAGAAAAATATTAAATACAAATGTAAAAAATCAAGAGAAGACAAAAAATATGAAAAATTTAGTTAAAATTTTGTAGGTTGTAATTTTTTTTTTTTTTTTTTGCAATATTTAGCTTGAATTTAATTGTATTATCTTTCTATTTCTAAATATGTTTGGTAACTAAATATAATTTTATTAAATATATCTGTTTAATAAATCTGTTTTGTTTAAATGCACCAAAATACATTGCCTATATTCACTGAGAAATTGATAAAAATGGATTCAAAATGGGGTCTACTGAGCATTCTATATAGTCTATGTAATGAGTGACAACGAGCTACAGCTGTGCGTGTGTGATTGATTATTGTCAGCTGTTGCAGGAGTTGATGGGTGCAATGAGTTATAGTTCAATGGGTTTGTAGTTCTGCAGACATACGGAATGAATCTCCAGCGTTGATAACACCACTGGCGATCGTGACAGTTTCATTTCAAATTCTTGAAAAGGCCTTTAGTATTTCTAAACAAATAGCACTTAAATGGTTGAAAACTACAGTATTAATGGATGTCATGGACTCTGACATTATAAAAAATAGATTAGTATAATATCTTTAATGTTTTTTACTCACTTCAAGGTTTATTCACAACAAGGTTTAAAATCCAAAAATAGAATATGAATATAAAATCATTGTCTGTGAAAGGATCCATCTCATGTTGTAATTGCATCCGATGAGCAGGCTTTTATGAATTTTAAACAAAGCTAAGATTGCACTCCAACAACTCCTTTTAAGGTGGTGCATGTTGTGAAGCTCATTATTTCACTTCCATAAAAAGGAAATGATTCTTCATTCAGGCAGAAACAGAAGACAGTCTTAAGATTCTCCTGGAATTTAAACTTCCTTATGCTTATTTAAATGTAAATCCTTTATGTTTAGGAAAAAAATAAGTAAATCTAAAACTGCAACAGTGCCACAAAGAAAGGGAATTTTCCAAGGCAGAAAATTTTGGTCTTGACAGATTTTTGGGCAGATTACTGTGCATGAATGCAAAGAGTATATTCAGCAAAAGCAAATACAGGATCACAACAAAAAGTGCAAAAGAGCAATAAATATGTAAATATGTTCTTTGAGCAGCCTTATATTTACAACACAGTGGGACAGAGCATCGTCAGAAATGGATTTGATTATTCATTGTACAATTCTCTCCAATTTCATGTTTGCTGGTGATGATTATTGTTGACGAGTTTAATCTGAATCGGGACATTTGAATAGACTCCAGGGGCATCAAATGTTTCTTCTTTTGTTTGTGACTGATATACAAGTAATGATCTCCACCTGAGACCATAAGTAATTGAACTGATATTGCTAAATCGAACTTCCTCTCAGTCCTGACAGAAGAATTAAGCTGATTTGTTCCCTGTCATAATCCCTGACGTGACTTTTATTCGCATACCATCTCATAAGTGTAGATAGGCTGGCTTTCATTAAATATTTTCAGCCACTTTTGGATCAAGTCAAATACATATTTAACAGCTCGGGGAAAACTGAATATGTGCTCAGTCTCTGAAATGGTTAAGCGGCGGCCTGTCGCTGCCTCTTCAAAGAGATTGAATCCAAGTGATAAGAGTTATGCTGAAATCCTCCACAGCTCCTCTGAATACCTAGTGTGCTGTGCAACATAGTCTGTTGGCGTTTTGCTCCACATGGATTTTTTTAATAAAACGATTAACCACATTTTATATGTTTACTTTTCTAGAACACATTGATTGAATTAATAAGAAGCTTTCACATTTGTTTACTGAGATATTGAGTAGAACAGATGTAGCTAAATAATATCGAGTTGAAAAATATGTGGCTAAATAAGCAACATTTGGGAGTTGTATTTACAAGCTGGTGTTTCAGCACCGCGGACAGTTCCAGCACACAGCTTGCTATTGCTATGCAGCTTTCAGAACCCTAATATAGTGATTTTACTTTTCAGTCATTTAGAATATCCTCTCTGGGGTTTGAACTGTGCCACAGTAGATCTTTAACCATTAGATTTGACAGCACATCTCTGATCTCATGTATAGCCAGCAGTGCCTCAGAAGAGAAAGTCCCTTGAGATGGATGCAGTTCTGAGTAGTTCCCTGCTCCTTTGAAGAACATCGGTTACAGTAATCATACAGAACCGGGGTCAGCAATCTATGGCATGAATGCTGATATATTCCAGGGCCCCCACACAAGTCTTTTAAACTTCAGAAATGAGCATAACAGTGATTCAGAGTAGCTTTTAGCATTGTAGTAAATTCCCATAGTGAAAAGTATAGTGGAGTAACATATCTAAAATCTTTTATGGTTTTACATACAGCACTTTAATGCTATTTTGCAGCACTTTTAGAGTATATAGTTAATAGTAATCTATTGAAGTACTTTACTGAATCAGTTAGTTTAATATACTGTATAGGACTAAAGCCTATTATAAGAGATTCAGACAAAAATAGACACATTTTTAAAGCTGAAACCTGACAATCTATGAATACCTCCCAACATAGCATTAATCACTAACTTGTTTATTTGATAATAGTGCAGATTCTTAATGGGTATACAGTATGCACAGCTAATGTTTTTCAGCCACTGATAAACTTCCGGTGTAAGCTTAATGTGACTATTTTCAATTTCATTAGGTTCCTTTTACAGCATCAATGTTGTAATTTAATAAAAGTAAATAAACTGCTAGCGCCGTCAGTATCAGGATAGTGCAGAAACTCTATTGAAAATACTGGGGTAAAATAAACTGTCATATTTTAAGACATGGTGGTAAAAATAGAATTTAATGCAGTGCTTCTTGTCAGTCTGAGACCCACTTCACATCTTATATCTATCAGAAAGTGATGATCATTAATTTTTAAAGAAATCAGACTTTAAACGTGGCAATTTTATAAAAAAAAGACAGTTCACCATAAAAGCTGAGGGTGGCTGACTGAAATTAAAAGTCTGTGGTCATATACCCCATTCAATGTTTAAATTTGACTTTAGATATCCATTTAGAAAATCTGATATACAGTATACATTACAAAATGACTTTTTGGGGGACCATTTAATTGTTTTACTGTATGTTCAATGCACTTAAATTTATAAAAACGAATAAGTTAACTTAATTCCTTTCAACACAAATCAATTGTGTGGAACCCATCATTTTTTTTACAGTGTAGCAATTATGCAAATTACATACAGTAAATGACATACAAGTTCATGTTTTGGATTTAATACAATGTATATTTAAAAATGGCTCTTTACATATTTATTTTTTTATTTGTATCTAATCTTCAACATTTATATATTTAATTGTGTTTATAGCAAACTAAAGCACAAGCTTCCTTTCTGTCTAAAAGGTTGAGAATTATTATGCTGAGGAAAAACACTATTTTTTTATCCTTTCTCTAATCAAATTAAGAGAAAATTTGCTGTATACCAACATAACCAATGAATCCAAAGTCCTTCACACATATTTCTTGTGTTCCAGTTAAGTACAAGCTATTCATACTAGAATTTTAAAATAATTTTGTGCTTAAAATTAATAAGCTCCTTTAATCGCCTTGCTCCCCTTTTGTTCCCTGGATCAAAATGCAAGAATGTAATGCCTCATTTACTCATAGGTTTGTGTTTTCAATTTTCAGTGAACCTAAAATGTAATAACCCAGTTCATCCAAACTTATGGCATATATGGTGGGTAATTATTCTAGTTTAATAATATGAATCGAAAGATAGTCGTATAGTGACATAAAACAAATTGCAAATAATCAGACGACACTATGAATCAATTAACCACTTAATTTAAAGCTGAAGATGTTATTTTTCTCCTTGATTATTATCTCCGTACTTCTCTCTAAAGAAGCCCACTATTTGAAGACATCGCGTTGATTAATACTGCTACTATGTTGCTTTGTTTAGAGATGAGCGGAAGAAAAAAATAGATCCTATCCAACACAACAGTTTGCTAAAATGACTCATTTTTCACTTCAGAACATATGATGTGTGTTTTTTTCGATGTAAAATTAAGAAGGCACAGATTTAAGCAATTACTGGTGATATTACTGGTGTAAAACGAATCAATCCTTGCTCAAACCGTGAGCATCGCCATACTATCGATATTTCAGGATCGATCCGCCCATCCCTAGCGTGTGTGTGAGAGAGACTGTATGAGTGTGACTGGTGGAGAGTCTCTCTCTCATTCAAGTGCCTGTTTCACTCACGTTGAGTCAGTCACCAGAAGTGGTCGAGGGATTTCATCGTGGACTAACTTAGATTGCAAACTTTTCAAGCTGCTTTTAAGTTTCCGTGAAAGAGATGTGAGCGCCTTTGAACTTCGTAAAAGAGCGACATCGCGTGAATCCGCGCTTTGCATTAGACACCGAAGAAAAGATTTCGGGGAGATTTAACGATGCTTTTCACTGATGACATGAGCAGATCATGGTCGCCCGCAGTTGTGAGGAGATACATAACGTCTTAAAGGAACACTATTGCTTGTTATATAGACGGCGTTACCTCAGAAACATGAGGGATTGTCTCTTGTGGAACTTCGTCAAAGTAATTCTGTTCTGGACGTTAGCTGACGCTCAGGTAAGACTTCAGGTCTGTAGAAGGTTGACATTATTGCACATTTCATCCTCCGCGTGGATTAGTTTGGTAAATTATAGGCTAAACGTAGCCTATTAGAAATGTTGGTCCCATCCCATTTTATATTAAGTTGTCTTAATTACTTTAATTTGGTAATTCACTTATTGTGTACGTTTTTTAACATAGCTGCTGAGATTATATTTAAAAATCTGCATGTATTTACTGTACATATGTAACTACATTTATAATTACAATGCTGATCCTTACACCCTAACCCACTCTTAAACCTACAGTACTCATACCATTAAAGCTGCCTCCATCCATGTCTGTATCTCGCCTCAATAGCACCAGAGATGTTGTGCAATATAATACGAGCACAATAAGTACATAGCACTTATTTATTTGATGTAAGTTTGAAGGCATTTGATATAAAGCGGTAGCGAAATGACCGAACACAACTTAGACTATCAAGTCCAAGTGTTTTATGCCAGCTTTTGTGAAATCATTGTAGTAGTTTATGGTGAATCATAATTGCAAACAATTCATTGTTTTCTTACTCGATTTGATTGAACACATTTAGACCATTTTATATATAATTTAAACACTCTTAAATTGTAGATAATTATTTTTTATAGAATTGTTTGTGTGTGTGTTTTACATAGGTTATTAAATATTACATGATGCTTTTGTTTTATTTAACGGAGATTACTGTAAACTATAATGTGCATGTATTTTGTTGGTGTTTAGACTTGTAGTTTATATAGTCTACATACTGTACTAGTTGAGTTTGTGTAGATTTACCCATAAGAAGCACATGCAGTTGCAATCCAATGCAATTAGATACGGACAGATCTTGATTAACTTTGAAACGCAAGTGAATTGCCAACTACTGTGCATGTATCCTGCATTTTCTCCCCTTAAATCTCCATTCAAAATATGGCATGCAACAGTGGAGGTTTTAGATGCAAGCTTTGTGTGTTTATCAGCTCTTGTAAATCTAAAAATCCTGATTATTATATTTAGTTGCTGCTCTTTCCACTGTAAAATGTGTATTTGAGCATCTAAAATATGTATAATGGAAACATCTTATTGTCAGTCAAGGTGATATACTTTACATGACTGAATTAACCTGACCATATTAGTTGGAGATAAACCATTTTATGCATGATTTCCATATTTGCACTTTTAACAGTGAACATGGAATGCATATGCGAGCAGTTTTTTTTTTTTTTTCTATTATACTGCTTGTTTTTTGTGCATTGTTCTCTCATTTTCTGTAACTGGTGATCATTGAGCAGTAAATGCAGTCACTTAAGTGAGCAGATGTCCTCTGGGTAAAATAACACATAACACACTTGAGTGGTTTGTGGTTTTATTTATGCATTAATGAACCAAATAAATTGTGTATTGCCTTACTGGGTGATTACGGTGTCATAAATACCTGTGGGATTGTGCCACTATACTGCCACTTCAATCAGTCTGATCTAATCAGTATACCATGTGTACTTTCAAAAAAAAAAATGTTGCTCATTTATGATCTAAGCTATCGCAAATCTGCAGTAATCATCACAGCATGATTTAACGGGGAATGCTTTGAGAGATTTGTTTGTCATAAGTGTTAACTTAGTGTTGTTTTGCAGGTCACATCCTTCTGATGTTAATGAGTTATTACTTTCAAACATCAGAAACGTAGTGCCACTACACTGCCAGCAAATTACCATGACAAATGAGCATATAAAAACCTCAAAGAAAACTTTTCTTTTCAAGTGTAAGCTCTAAAAATAGATCAGTCCACAAATATGTTTATGGACAAATACACTGAAGATTAGGCAGAACAACAAAGCCAGAGTGTTTGCTTTAGTGATTATGCTTGTTTTGGCAAAAGGGTTCAGGCTTGTCTTTCATAGGCTTTGAGTGTGTTGTAGTTTGTGGTTCACTGATAAAAAGTAAATTCAGTTTTAAAGTTGTGGAGGGGGTTGCACAGTGGCTCAGTGGTTACAACTGTCGCCTCACAGCAAGAAGGTCGCTGGTTCGAGTCCTGGCTGGACCAGTTGGCATTTCTGTGTGAAGTTTGCATGTTCTCCCCATGTTGGTGTGGGTTTCCTCCGGGTCCTCCGGTTTCCCCTACAGTCCAAACACATGCGTTTTAAGTGAATTATATAAACTACATTGTCCATAGTAGGGCTGGGTGATTAATCGAAAAGTAATTGAAATCGACGTTTAGACCCTATAATCGATCTAATTTTTTCAGGTCAAATTTTTCAATTACTTTCCCTATCGCATGTGGAGTCAAGTGACCTCGCTCTATTTACACTTTTGCGTTGAGCACAGCGTATGATCTGGCGCAGGCTTCACACGGTCCCATATCCCTCACCGTGACTGACGCCGAAGCTAATCTCTCAAAAAATTTAACTACACATCATAACGACACATAGCGCAAGCTCTGTGATTGATCAGCTTGGTATTGTTGACAAATGTGGGTGGCACGGAGAGGGCAAAAAATAAAAATAAATAAAATAGTCGTTCATTATTAAGTTAAAATTAATAAGTTAAAATTAATAAGTTAAAATTAATGAGTTAAAATGTTCAATTAATTGAGATTTTAATTTTAGGCCAAATCGCCCAGCCCTAGTCTATGATGTATGTGTGTGAATGAGTGTGTATGGGTGTTCCCCAATACTGAGTTGCGGCTGGAAGGGCATCTGCTACGTAAAACATATGCCGGTTCATTCTGAAATAGAGACTAAGCCAAAGGAGAGTGAATGAATGAAGTTGTAAAGGTTTTTTTATTGCATGTAATTATTTTAAAACTCAATATCTTGATCTAATTTTTGCCAGCTAAATCTGAAGATCAATCTGAATGACTACTATACAATTTGCATATAAACCTAAGCATTACTTTTACAATTAAAATGTCCCAAAAACAAGATTTAACTTACTGACAAGTCAACGAAGCAGATGAGAAGGATGAACATTTATAGAAACTGCAAAATTAAGGCAGTTAAACCATTGGACATGAAATGCTCAATGGGGCAAAATACAGGTGGAGAAGAGAGGATTGTTGAAATTATGGTGAAACATTAGAAGTTAAACCAAGAATTAAACCACAAGGAACTGTTTAATATATCGTGCCACCATTTTTTTTCAGAACTGCAGCCTACTTGGAGTCGTCAAAATTACAATGCATAAAGTTTTATGGTATCAAGGTAAAAAATTCTGAAACATGATCCCTACCTAACAATTATCACAAGCTGATGTGTTATGAAATAGATGAAGACATGAAAATAGGATAAAATAGTTTTATGGACAATTTTATGGACCAATAAGTTGGCAGTGACTCCTTTGAGGTACGATGAGGCAAGGAAATCATTTTGTGAGGCTGATGCTGACAATGAACAAGACAGACTTTTCGGGGGAGGACATGGAGTTAAAAAGAACTTTCAAACCTCACTGCCATGTTCTGGACTAGAGAAAATGCTGCTGGTCATTCAATCTTACAATTGCTTTTTGTAAGAAAGAAAATTTAGTCTTCATCTATTTTATAGTTTGATTATTCTTAATTGAGGGTCATGTTTTACGATTCTTTAACTTGTACTCCAAGTAGGTTGCAGATTGGGGAAAACTGTATTGCACACTTCTTGAGGCCATTTAACATTTTGGAATGAAACGTCTGTCATCATTTACTCATCCTCCTCTTGTTCTAAAGCTGCTTGAGTTTCTTTCTTCTGTAAAAAAAAAAAAAAAAAAAAAAAACAGCCATTGGCTTCGTATTAGAGTAACAGTATTTTTGGTTTCTATGTCAGTGGCTGTTTATTTTCAACAACCTCCGAATATCTTGTTCTGTGTTTAACAGAAGGAAGAAATTGCTAAAAAGTTTAGAACCACTATGTGTGAGTAAATAGTTAGGAAGTTTTCCTTTTTGTGTGAACTGTCCCTTTAAACCTTGTTTTTGTGTCATTTTATCTACAAAAGGAAACCTGCTTAATTATGAACTAATTATAAAAGCATTTTAATTTTCAGTCCTTATTAAAACTTAATTGAGTAATCACTTACAAATGATTAAATATAAAATTGGTAGGATTTAAGACTGATATGGTTTGCAATTGGCATGTGGTTTGGAAATAATATGATCAAAATATCAACTTGCTAATTATACACAAACTTGCTAATTATCTCACATAACTGCATATTTTTTAAGGAGTCGTGATTTATTAAAAAAGATTCAATTTCTCCTTTCCATGCTGCCCTGATTGGCCCAGGCTTCAATTATTATTCAACCACACAAGCACCCATTATCGTGCCAATTTTACCTCATCAATTTAAGCCCAAATCTGACGATGAAACATTGGAAGAATTAGCTGATCATGTTGAACCTTCATCTCCATAACAACTTGGACAGGATGTTTGTTAGTCATAGGTTTGACAAATAACCGATCAAGCTTATGAATTCAATGGTCAATCAGATGCTTTCAGATTAGTTACTGATGAAAATGCTGGAGTTTTGTTGAGTCTGTCGCCTTACAGCAAGAAGGTCACTGGTTCAAGTCCAGGCTGGGTCAGTTGGCGTTTCTGTGTGGAGTTTGCATGTTCTCCTAGTGTTTGTGTGGGTTTCCTCTGGGTGCTCCGGCTTCCCTCACAATCCAAAGACATGCGCTATAGGTGAATTGAATAAACCAAATTGGCTGTAGTGTATCACTGGGATGTTTTCCAGTGATGGGTTGCAGCTGGAAGGGCATCCGCTGTGTAAAACATATGCTGGATAAGTTGGTGGTTCATTCCACTGTGGCGACCCCTGATCAATAAAGGGACTAAGCTGAAGGAAAATAAATGAATGAATAATTTCGAGAGCATTACATGCTTATGGTTGACAATGGCTGGTCCTGCATTAGCGATCATATGATTTACCATTCAGATGAATTGAAACGTACATAACCAGATTTCCTTACCATCTTCGTTTTGAAGAGTACCCCATTCCACCAACATCCCACCCACTAGAATTAATCCAGGACAGGGCGGCACAACAGCTCAGTGGTTAGCACTGTTGCCTCACAGCAAGAAGATCACTGGTTCAAGTCCCAGCTGGGCCAGTTGGCGTTCCCTGTGCTCGCGTGGGTTTCCCCCGGGGTACTCAGGTTTCCTCCCACAGTCCAAAGACATGCAGTAAAAGTTAATTGAATAAACCAAATCTGCACAGTATATGAGTGTTTTACTACCGGGCATTCACCCCATAAACATATGCTGGTATACTGTAGTTGGCAGTTCATTCTGCCGTAAAAACCTCTAACAATCAAGGAATAGGTTGAACGAACAGGTTCTGGGGAGCTCTTGAGACCTACCTGAGCTCAGACTCCCCTCTCTCCCAATGAAACTGGAGGGAGCCCCATGCTCGAGGATCTTCTGAGCTCTAGGCTCTCACTCGGGACAGCATGCCAAACATGCTTTATTATCAATCATCAGCTAAGTGTGAACTCTTGAAAGACAGATCCATGTATGTCAGTTACAGAAGTGAAGGCAAGGCAAGTTTATTTTTATAGCATATTTCATGCACAATGGTAATTCAGAAGAAAATAAAAATATATAAATATAAGAAAATAAAAAACAAAGATTAAAAATGATTAAAAACAGATTAAAATGTGTTAAAACAGTTTTTAAAGTGAAAACTAAAATGTCTGGTGACTTATTTCACCAGTTCTTTATCAGTTCATTCTTTTTGGAGAAAATAACTATTTGTTTTGCACTTACATTGTTTTTACAACTTTACAGACCTGTTACTGTCACAATCACCAGAGCCATAGAACTACAAATCTGCCATTATTTGGACTACAGATCCAGTCATGCACCTCTCACATGCACCTGTTCCGGATTCCGCTGATTGCACACACACACAGCCGGAGGATCATTACAGACTGATTACAAGGAGTATTTAAACAGCACACACACACACACACGCATCAGTGCTGAGTCTTGTTTACTGTATTTGTGACATTACGACGTGTTTTCTTAGCCTTGCCTTGCTGTGTTTGACCTTTTGTCTTGTTTTATTGTTTATGTTGCTTGCCGCCGGGACTGATCAATCATCTGTTTATGATTGCGCCTTTTGGATGATCTGTATGTACCTGTTTGCCCCTGTGTTGACTGTTGCTTGCCTGACCAATCTCCTAATAATCGCTGCATTTGGATCCGCACCTCAGTTGTCAGAATTCTATCAAATTACAGTTACATATACAAAAAAATATTATATATGCTACAATGTAAAAATATCCGTAAATTAGCAGTTTTCTGTATTTTGTGATTCATGTTTTAATTTAAAATTTTTATTTATTTATGCTTTTGAATTGCATTATGGGAACTTGATTTTTTTTCAACAACTTTTAACCTTGAAAAGCAAAAAAAGTTACATTTATTAACATGTTTCAGTGTTTCCTCTAGGATTTTTTCCAGCTGTGGTGGCAGGCTTTTTTTTTTTTTACACAGATCTGCCAACTATTTTAAAGACAAATATTACACGCAGTATCAAGTTGAGATCGCATTCATGTAATACGAGCATGCAAATCTCTTTGCTTGCGCGCCGATTTCCTCTGTTCGTGCACAAAACGTCTTGCACGCCCTCAAATATACTCTGCTCAAGTGCAGATCTTTATGTGCGCTGTCAAATAAACACTGCTGAAGTGCGATTTAGTGCGTTTTTGTGTGTTTTGCGACATTAATGCGTCCTGAAGTAAAGTGAAACGGTTATAAACTCCAGCAAGATAAAGTCATTGTATGCAGAGCCAATGAGCTTTATCAATAAAGTATACTTATATGGAAACTGTGTTCATCTTAACTGAAAGCTATGCCGTGTTTGCTGGCCTCACGCATTACACAGCTGTCAGTCAGTCAGTCAGCATGTCACCTTAAAGGGTTGAACAAATAGCGCACAGCACTACGGTTACAGAAAAGTTTGCGCTGTTTAATTCACTTACCTTTCAATATGTTTTGGTGCGATTATAACTCGCTATAAAAAACACGACTGAATGTTTTAAATGCGTTGTAATGTAGCCGTGGCGGGATGAATTTTGGTGTGGCGGCCCGCCACGGAAGAATGAATGTAGCGGAAACCTTGTGTTTAATAGTTTAAAGTGTATATTGTGTGGGTTGGTGTTGTAAATTATGCAACAAAAACCTTGTAATAAACTGAAAGTACATTTTCAGTTGTTTTACATACTTATTTCAGTACAGTATATAATATTTCTTATAGATTATATTATTCAAACGACTAAAATGTCAATAAAAATCTCTTTGTTAAACTGCAGAATCTAATTTTCAACATCAAAAGATTACAGAGCAGTGATCAAGGTCCCATAATGCAATTTGTGAGTCAAAAAATAGATGGAAACTGTTAATTAACAGATATTTTTTAGAGTGTTTGTGAAAGAAAATATTGGGAAAAAAGCTAAATTTGGGGACTTTAAATCTGTCCATCATATGAAGCAATAATGTCTCTTTGAAAGACTTTAAATACACTATTTTGTTTATTTGTAGATATTTTTTTTATCTCATCACGAATGTTCTGAACATAGACTTTCAATAGAAAAATTTCAATATCTCAGAGTTCATAAAAATGTTCTGAAGATAAATGGAAGTCACACAGGCTTTAAATGACATGAGGCTGAATCAACAATCACAGAATTTTTAGTTTAGGGGCAAAATAACCTTTTAAGGCTTAGACCAAATAGAAGTATTGCACCTTTTTTCTGTACAATGCACATGTTTTTCACTCAGTTCCTTGACATGAATATCAACTGTAATGATCATGTACGATGGGCTGCTTTTGTGCATCAACATCAATAATAAAGTTTATTTTGCACACCACTTTGATTCAAAAACAATCCTGATGTCCTAGCAAGTACATGCAGGGAGCTTTTACTCTACTTTTTAATTGTTATTATTTGGCTTATTTTTGTGTATGGACAATATAGACAGAGTTTTGTATTAAAGTACAATTGAAAAACTCAATAGTCAGTTTTCTCTGAATGCAATATCTGCCAGACATTGTAATTAACTCACACTCAGTTAGTGGACCAGCATTACTATAACAATCAATCTAAGAATATGTATTTTTCCCACACTGCTTTAAACACTTATTGATCATACAATCAGTAGTTTGGAAATCCCTGTCAGTTATTTTGAAATGGACAAGCATATTTGACCATCTCGCTCTCACTAATGCTGTCAGTAGTCTCACTGTAGCTAATGGAGCTGCATGACTGTTATTTAATTATATACTGCAGGAGAACCATCACTTGTAGACTCAATAGCACAGCTATAACTGGACACATTCATAGACATATGATTTCCTTCACACTGAGTTCAGTTATGTATGCCAAAATGTTAAAAATATGTGGCACAATCATTTTCATATTAGTTTGACTCATAATGTCAGTGTAGTGAGTTGGCTGTAGAAATTAAATGAAGTGGAAGACGAGATATTATACATATGGCTTGCTATTATATTTCTGTTATGTAATTTTTTTCAACATATTAGGTAGTTTAAAGGGCATAGGTGTATCTCCAACCTAGGTTCATTCTGAAAACATAGCGTTATATACATTTCTGGAGAGCGCCAAATATGCCCCAGGAGCTACTTTTTTTTTTTTTTTTGCAGTTTTTGTTTTCCGAATCCACTAGAGTGCCATTCACACCTGCTGTTCTTGCGTAAATCCACCAGAGCCCGCTGTCAAACGATTGAATGACTGACTGACTGACTGACGGAATGCCTGACTGACTAACCGATTGACTGACCCACCCTCCACCTTCCCTAAACCCAACCAATAGTGTTTTCAAAAGCACTGATTGACTCGCCCAACCACTTCCCTAAACCCAACCGAGAGTTTTAAAAAACAATCCAGAAAAGCCCTCGTCTAATTTTTACCACATTTTCAGATTTTACCACATTCTCATCATGTTACTTGTTTATTTTTTGGCTTCTGTTTCTGTCTTACCCAAAAAGCACAGCGCCATACCGCCCCGTAGCGTTCGTTTTGAAGACGAAATGCAACCATACATACTCCTGCACTGTAAAAACAAATCTGTTATTTTGCGTTTTTTTTTTTTCAGCAGCTGAAAAAAATAACAACTGTTAAATTACAGAAATTTACTTTAAAATAACGGCTGTTAAATTACAGAAATTTCCTATAAAATAATGGCCGTAAAAATAATTCCTATAAAATAACTATAAAATAATTCCTATAAAATAACTGTCGTTAAATTACAGAAAATTTCTTACAATTAAATTTCCGGAAATTTTCTGTAATTTAACGTCTGTTATTTTAAGGTAAATTTCAGTAATTTAACGGCCGTTATTTTACGGTTTTTTCCGGCACCCCAGCTGCCTGAAAAAAACATAAAACAACAGATTTTTTTTTACAGTGTGGCTACATAATTCAAGATCTCCAGAAGCGTATATACAGTAGGGCTACGTTTTCAGAATAAGCTTGTGTTGGTTATCTCTGAGTAATAAACTTAATTTAAACATCATATCTGTATACAGTAGATAATGCTTGGCGTTGTGTGTGCTTATGATACGACAGTGGTTCTTAAAGAGATAGCTCACTCAAAAATAGAAATTCTTATCTTTTACTCAGCATCGTTCACATATTTTTTTTAATTTAATGAAATTAAATTTTCTAGTCATCATAACTTACGTCAATTAAACTGACTAAAATATTAAGTTAAACTTTGATTAACTTAAAAAAAAATGTTGAAACCTGATTAACTTATTAAAATAAGTAACAGCATAAAAATATTTGCTGTCTTTGTCATAAATTTTTTTACCGTGTGTGCATGGTAAGTTTTTAACTTTCATAAAGGCCACTTTTATAATTAACTTTATAGACAAATTTACTTCTATTCACAATGACAGACATTTATATTGTAAAAAAATTAGTGCGCCAATTAGTTATCACAACTTAATATTTTATCAATATTTCTTAGTAGTATCTGGATTGAAAATATTGTTTGACATATTGATTGATTGTCATAACTTGTATATCAACGTTTTACTTGGCTGAACTTATTAGACTTAAAAAAAAAGAGTCAGCTGAACTCATATATTAGTTAACTTAACTTTAAACATCTGAGCTTTAAATAGTACAAATATGTGCAAATGAAAACGAATAAATAACTTATTTAAAACTATGTCAATTATACAGTGTATTAACAGAATACTCATGCAAACTAAGTCTATTCAGACATACTTTGCTCAGACAAAACACATTTATTCTGGGAAAATTTATGCACGTTTATAAAAACTCCTGTTATAATCAGAGATTCGAGCTCAATCTCTTGCTCTCTTATTTTGTGAAGAGTGCTTCTTCATAAAGATTGAATGTGTAGGCCTGTAATCAGTAATTCATTCAAAAGGTTTTTGCTCTCTCAGTTCAACCAAGTACAATAAAAAGAGCAAATGCAGTGCTAATTGGGAATTGAGTGATGAAAGGATTGTTAACCAGCTTTGATCCTGAAGGTCATAAATGCCAGTTTGATTTTCAGCAATAAACTGCAAAAATTCCCCCCAAAAATCTGGCAGAGTAGGACGTGATCTTAAAGAGTACATCAAATTAAATAGGCTCTTGACAACTTCTGACCAATTCCATTCAAGATTTAAAAAATATTCAAAGGCAACACATTAATGGGTGTTTTTTTTAGTTATCATAAATGACTTATTTTTGCCCATCTGCACTTTCATATCCTCTTGAATAATGGCTAATTTACAGTGTTCGAAAGTCTATCTTGACTTTGCACGGCTGAGAAAATTACTTTAATTGAGGAAGGATATCAGGCAGAAATGACACCTCCAATACCCTTCTGATACATTGTTACATTAATTGAAAACCTTTCTTTTATCATTACAGAGAGAGAATGGTTTAATTTATTTCATTTCTTCAGGGTATTTAGAAGAACAACTCTTCACACTCCCTCGCAGATTCAATAAGCAACCTGAAATGAGACAGGGAGAGAAAGTCACCACTAACCCTTTGATAACCACTCCAACACACATTCAGTTGCACATAATGCACTTCTTTTGAACACTAGAGGGAATGGAACTATTGAATAACATGTCATCCTTCACTCCTGCTGTTCCAGTCCACATGTCTTACTGGCTTCAATGGACAACTTGAGAAGGACTTTTCTCTGAGAAACTCAAAGGTGTTCTGTTCCATTCAATGAGAAGGAATGGAGTGAAAGCACAATACGATAACTTTGAGTGAGCAACACATTTTAGATATATATAGTGCATCCAAAATGAAAGATTTACACTGCAGATTTACTCATCCCAAGGCCAACCAGGACATCGGTGACTATCTCGTATTTCAGGAGATCATTAATAAGAAATTGCAGTTGTACTTTTGGTCCTTGTTGATTTCTGAAATTAAAAATACTTACACAGGTAACACAAAGTGCAAGACTCTTGACAATATATTCAGGTCTTATGAAATGAAAGGAACTGTCTTCACTTCATAAGACATCAGTATGTTGTCAATAGCCTCTGGGATTAATTATTATTGTTTTGATTGAGGAGAAAAGAACTTTTCAAATCAAAACTAAACTTGAAATTTGTGAACATTCTGAAATTTATGACATAACAGAGCTTCGTTTGCTGAATTGATGTGACTTTTGGTTTGAAACAAAGTCTTAACATAAGTTTCAAAGCTTCAGAATGTGACAAGGACCATGAGTTCAGCTAAAAATTAATGTCGCTTTAAGCTGTATAAATGTGTCTTGAAAAATATCTAGTAAATATTATTTACTGTCATCATTGCAAAGATAAAATAAATCAGTTATTAGAAATGAGTTATTAAAACTATTATGTTTAGAAATGTGTTGAAAAAAATCTTCTCTCTATTAAGCAGAAATTGGGGGAAAAACTAAACAGGGGGGCTAATAATCCTGACTTTAACTGTACATTGCATTATTTTGAACAATTAAAATGTCAATAAAAATCACTTTGTTAAACTGCAGAATTTAATTTTCAACATCAAAATTTATCAGAGCAGAGATCAAGGTCCCATAATGCAATTTGGAAAGAACTTGTGAGTCACAAAATACGGAAACTATTAATTAAGAGATATTTTTTAGAGTGTTTGTGAAAGAAAATATTGGAAAAAAAGCTAAATTGGGGGACTTCAAATCTGTCCATCATATGAAGTAATCATGTCTCTTCCAAAGACTTTGAATACACTGTTTTGTTTATTTGTAGTTATTTTTTTTTATCTCTTCATGAATGTTCTGAACATAGACTTTCAATAGAAAAATTTCAATATCTCAGAGTTCATAAAATATTCTGAAGATAAATGGAAGTCACACAGGCTTTAAATGACATGAGGCTGAATCAACAATCCCAGAATTTTTAGTTTAGGGGCAAAATAACCTTTCAAGGCTTAGACCAGGTAGAAGTATTGCACCTTTTTTCTGTACAATGCACTTGTTTTTCTCGCAGTTCCTTGACATGAATATCAATGGTAATGATCATGTACGATGGGCTGCTTTTGTGCATCAGCATCAATAATAAAGCAAAGTTTATTTTGGACACCACTTTGATTCAAAAACAATCCTGATGTCCTAGCAAGTAGATGCAGAAAGCTTTTACTCTAATTTACTTTTTAATTGTAGTTATTTGGCTTATTTTTGTGTATGGACCATATAGACAGAGTTTTGTATTAAAGTAATGAAAAGGAATGGAGTGAAAGCACAACACGATACTTTTTAGACATTACACATTTTAGATATGTATAGTGCATCCAAAATGAAAGATTTACACTGCAGATTTACTCATCCCAAGGCCAACCAGGACATCGGTGACTATCTCATATTTCAGGAGATCATTAATAAGAAATTGCAGTTGTACTTTTGGTCCTTGTTGATTTCTGAAATTAAAAATACATACACAGGTAACACAAAGTGCAAGACTCTTGACAATATATTCAGGTCTTATGAAATGAAAGGAACTGTCTTCACTTCATAAGACATCAGTATGTTGTCAATAGCCTCTGAGATTAATCATTATTGTTTTGATTGAGGAGAAAAGAACTTTTCAAATCAAAACTAAACTTGAAATTTGTGAACATTCTGAAATTTATGACATAACAGAGCTTCGTTTGCTGAATTGATGTGACTTTTGGTTTGAAACAAAGTCTTAACATAAGTTTCAAAGCTTCAGAATGTGACAAGGACCATGAGTTCAGCTAAAAATTAACTTTAGTCTTCTCTTAAACAATGAAAGTCATGTACAGGGCTCAAGACACATAATTTGGTATAGCGCTGCACATGTAATATCAATTATTGTCTTGAAAGTCACATTTGACAGACAGTAGCTTGAGTTGAGAGTTCAGTAGCAGGAGTGTGAGCTGGGATATCATATCTTGTATAGTACATTTGTACGACGCGGTGGTGCTGTGGGTAGCACTGTCGCCTTACAGCAAGAAGGTCGCTGGTTCGGGCCCTGTCTGGCTCAGTTGGCATTTCTGTGTGGAGTTTACATGGTCTCCCCGTGTTCGCATCGGTTTCCTCCGAGTGCTCAGATTTTCCCCACAAGTCCAAAGACATGTGCTATAGGTGAATTGGGTAAGCTAAATTGGCTGTAGTGTATGTGTGTAAATGAGAGTGTATGGGTGTTTCCCAGTACTGGGTTGCAGCTGGAAGGGCATCCGCTGCGTAAAACATATGCTGGATAAGTTGGCGGTTCATTCTGCTGTGGCTACCCCAGATTAATAAAGGGACTAAGCTGAAAAGAAAATGAATGAATAAATGAAAATAGTACATTTGCATATGACGATAACCAAAGAAACCTCACTACCACACATAGAAAAAAAATATTCATTGGATTTAATAATTGTTTTTTTTTTAAGTTACGTGGTTATAAACAATTTATATGGCTGAATAAAAAACTATGTTCAACATAATTTGTTTAAATTCAGCATATATAAATTGTTTGCGATGAACCAATTTTGGGCAACCCAGTGGCGCAGTAGGTAGTGCTGTTGCCTCACAGCAAGAACGTCGCTGGGTCGCAGGTTCGAACCTCGGCTGGGCTGGGTCAGTTGGCGTTTCTGTGTGGAGTTTGCATGTTCTCCCTGGGTTCGCGTGGGTTTCCTCCGGGTGCTCCGGTTTCCCCCACAGTCCAAAGACATGCAGTACAGGTGAATTGGGTAAGCTAAATTGTCCATAGTGTATGAGTGTGAATGTGTGTGTGGAAGTTCCCAGAGATGGGTTGCGGCTGGAAGGGCATCCGCTGCGTAAAATCGTGCTGGATAAGTTGGCGGTTCATTCCGCTGTGGCAACCCCGCAAGGGACAAAGCCGACAAGAAAATGAATGAATGAATGAACCAATTTTTTTTCTGTGTAGTTAAAATGTAAAACATTTGTTATAACAAAAACAATAACCTAAAAACAATTAGCATGAAAACAAATAAACTAAATAACATAAATTATTAACAAACATATAATAACTATATTGCATTACCACTGAAATCTTCTAATCTGATTGTTGTTGTCCAGTGTTATAGAACGTGTCCCCCTCAGTGCTGTATAGAACGCTGCTGCTTTATTTGACTTTGAAATACTTTCACATTTGCTCTAGTCTTTTCTTTTTTAATCTAAGCTAATAAGTGGTCTCATAAGCAATAGAATGTCATCACTTAAAGAAGGGGTGCCCAAACTCTGTCCTGGAGGGCCGGTGTCCTGCAGAGTTTAGTTCCAACCCCGATTAGACACACATTCAATGATTTATGCTAAGCTAAGCTAAAAGTGCTCCGTGTCTGGCACGAGCACTTTTAGCTTAGCTTAGCATAAATCATTAAATTGGATTGGACCATTAGCATTGTGCACAAAAAAATTCAGAGACTTTTAAATTAATGTTCCTCTTTAAAGCTTGACTCTTGATAAACAATATACAGAAAAGTTGCATTTTCTTTAGTTTGATAACTTTACTCTCATTCCAGTATAATAATCTAGGAATGTTGCTTCCCTATCATGGCTGCAGCAGGCAGGGCTAGCTCTAGGGTTTGGCTGAATAGGGAAATGCGAGGTCATAGGTCTCAAACTCAATTCCTGGAGGGCCACAGCTCTGCATAGTTTGCAAGAACCCTAGTCAAACACAGCTGATCCAACTAATCAAGGTGTTCAAGACTACTGTAGACTATTAAGCAGGTGTGAGTTGGAGGTGGTTTGACCTAAACTATGCAGAGCTGCAGCCCTCCAGGAATTGAGTTTAAGACCATTGTGCTAGGGGGTGCTGTTGATCCTTAGGGATGTTAAAATTTGTGATTTTTGATTCTAATATTTTTTTAAATGACCTATTCAATCTATTGGAAAGTAAAAATGAAAGACTCCTTTTGTAATTTCTACATATGTACAGTAAAGGGACCATCTGTTGCTTTGTGTTGGAGAAAATGTGGTAAAATTGGAGATCATACCCACATTTTTGGGACTGTCCTAAGATTCAAGAATTTTGGAAAAATGTTAAAAAAGAAATAGATAAGATATTAGATATAGAAATACCCCTCGATCCAGTTACAGTATGTGCTTACTGAGAGCACTGTCCAAAGAAATGTTTAATGAAGAAAACAGATTTGTCTTAAAGATATTATTACTGGTTGCAAAAAAAATTATAACAGTACATTGGATGGAAGAAGGTTCTCCAAAGGTGGCTCAGTGGATTCAGAGACTTAAACAGGTCTATGTAATGGAAAAAATGACTGCATGTCTACAAATGAAGACTGATATTTATCTGAAGAGGTGGAAAAGTATTACGACATATATAGATATGTATATTTAGAGGTTACTTAACCTATCACCACTGTAATTTGAGGTAACCACAATGTAACTTGATGTACAAATGTATCCCCTGAAAAGTAATGATGATACAAAACCTTTTTATTTAATTATTTATTTTTATTATTTTCTTATAATAGATTTTTCTATTCCCTCATCTGTAAGGGGTTAAATTGTTGGGAAAGGGGTTGTTCTGTAAAAAATATATCGAAAAGTCTTAAAATAAAAAGTAAAAAAAAATAAATAAATACCTGTATTACCTGTACCAGTATGAATGTATAAAATTACAAAAAAGAAATTGTAATGGCGTCATGATGGTATAATGGTGCAGCAGGTAGCACGATCACCTCACAGCAAAAAGGTCGCTGGTTTGAGCCCTGGCTGGGTCAGTTGGCATTTCTGTGTAGAGTTTACATGTTCTCGCTATGTGTGAGTGTGAGTGCTCTGGTTTCCCCCACAGTCCAAACTCCAAAGACACGGCCATAGTTTGTGTGTGAATGCATGGGTGTTTCCCAGTGTTGCGCCTGGAAGGGCATCCACTGCGAAAACATATGCTGAATAAGTTGGCGGTTCATTCCGCTGTGGCGACCCCAGATTAATAAACTAAGCCGAAAAGAAAATGAAATGAAATGAAAAGGAATTGTTCCACAAAAACAAAACTATTTTATTGCTCTCAGGCTCACCCAGTTAGACGCATAATAAATCCTCTCTCATGTTCCTACTCCATGAAGCTGCACTTACACATACTATATATAGTAGTTACCTGACTGTGATGATAGATGCAAGATAAATAATCACCATATCAAAAAGACCAAAACACTCTGGTACCCAGGAAAGAAAAAACAGAAGTGGAAGAGAAACGGGACAAAGACAGAGGTAGTGTTATGTAATAATAGAAGAAATAAAGAAAATGAAGTAAACATGAGTGTAATAACACAGTGTGTAGATCACAGACTTTTTTTCTTTTCACATGACAACACAATTTCCCAGTGATGGGTTGCTGCTGGAAGGACATCTGCGTAAAACATATGCTGGATAAGTTCATTCCGCTGTTGCGACCCCCGATTAATAAAGGGACTAAGCCGAAAAGAAAATGAATGAATGATAACACCAATATTTTTACAATACAGTTGTGTAGTATTTGACACTTCATGGTGTTATTAATTTCAATGAGTTAATTAGTAATGCATGTATGTAAGTGTCAGTGGATAATGGTGACTATAGAATGCATTATTCAAGAAAAAAATGCAATAATATGCTAAGTTATTGGGTTGGATGCCTTCACAGCTAGAGTAGCCTTTGACTGACAATCGAAGTAGATTGAAGAAGCAGCATCACAACAGCAAAACAATTAATAACCACAAAACAGGACATATCATTCTGGCACAGATAAAAAAATAAGAAAACAGGTGAAGAGGGGAAAAAAAGCAAGATAAACTGAGAAGATTAAAATAAACAATTATGGTTATGGCGCCAGGTAAAATCTTGCCTAGGGCAGCAAATTGGAAGCAGGAACAATGATATTATGCAGCATGATCCTTGAACTGTTCAGTAATTTGTTAGTGGGACTAGAACAACCTCTTACAAATGTTTGTTAAACTGGTGGAAAAAAGGTCACCTTTTAGCAGTGGTGTAAAGTACTTGAGTAAATGGACTTCGTTACTTTACTTAAGTATTTTTTTGGCTACTTTGTACTTGTACTGAGTATCAAAAATATAAGCAACTTTTACTCTTTACTTGACTACATTTTTGATTGAATATATGTACTCTTTACTCCACTACATTTGAACGGATGCTTACCGTTACTCATTACATTGTGATTGTGCACGACAAGTCAGCATCTTTATCCACCACAGCTAATTTGTTGGGCGGATGATGCGATATCGCCATCTGCAGGGTGCTGAAGGTACTGTATGCTGTTTATGAGCTAAATCATGTGAACGTAATTTAGCAGCTTGCCTAATACCAGGTGTTTAATTAGCGACATGGCTGCAGCCAGTGATGAAGCCGAAGCTTGAATTTATATGTAGTTTACTAAGTTGAAAAATAACAGTGCTCCTCTTTGCTTAATTTTAATACAGAGAAAACATCTTAATCAATTGAAAAACTACTCAAAATAAAAAAATATTGCCCCCCTCTGATACTGAGAGATGAATCACATCAAAGTCAGCTCTGATTTTTTTTACTACGTTTTACTACGTTTTTTTTTTTTTTTTTGATAAATTGTTTGTGCCTGTTTTGAACATTTGAGTTTGACTGAGACTTTTTGTTCTATTTTTTAAAAATATTTTGTTCTGCCATTTTGAAACATTAAGGTGTTAAATTTAATTTATATATTAGGAAAATAAACCTTTCTTGGTGTTCTTTGAGCCTACATTCAGTATGAGTAAAATACTTAAGTTCTTTTAAAATCGAATACTTTAATACTTTTACTCAAGTCTTATTGGAATTGGTGACTTGTAACTTGTAATGGAGTAATTTTTACAGTAAGGTATCTGTACTTTTATTCAAGTATGGTTTTCAGGTACTCTTTACACCTCTGCCATTTAGTCACAATTTGGAGCCCTGCCATACATCTTGAATGGAGTCCATTAAAAGCAATTTTTCTATTTTTGGTGGTCTATTCCTTCAACTGATGCCAAACGTGTTTTGTAAATGCAAATGACACCCTCACACAAATCTCTCTGATGTCTTTAGAAGATCTATTACAAAATAAAGAATCAAAATGAGATCTTTTTTGTTTTTTTTCATATAGGCTGGAGAAGATGGCGAGATTACAGCTGAAGAACAGGTACAAA
This sequence comes from Danio kyathit, assembly GCA_903798195.1. Taxonomy (NCBI): domain Eukaryota; kingdom Metazoa; phylum Chordata; class Actinopteri; order Cypriniformes; family Danionidae; genus Danio; species Danio kyathit. Next base: position 35,837,542 of record LR812527.1, on the reverse strand, counting down.
TGCTGCTGGATGCAAAGCTGCAGTGCCTGCAAAAAGTCTCCACCGATGACCCTGCAGGTAGGCATCATTTTCCCCTGAATGCTTCTTTCAAACGGCTTTTAATTAAGTGGCCTTTTCAGTTCTCTGCTTCATTCCTATTGCCGCGCAGCAACTAAAGATAACCTAGAGCGTTCACCAAAAGTATGACCATCTTCACCTCTGCCAAAACATGTTTTCCGTGAAGCTTGAATGAGTCAGCTCACTCCTATAAATGAGGCTTGTAGAGGTAAATGAAGTAAACTGAAACGGACAGCTAATGAGCCTCCTTCAAGACCTTTGTTAGCTGCATCTCTTGGTGAGGTACGGCAGTTTGTTTATTCATTTAGCTTTATTGTAAACTTGTCATGGCTGAACGTGAAAAGAGAGAAAAAAACAAGTTGTGACTCACTTTTCCTGGCAGTTTTATTAGTGGTGACCTGGCAGCTCAAAAAAAATATTAATTTGGCTCACTTCCGTTTCCCTTTTATCTTAACATCACAGGTTATAGGGTTATGCGTAATTTAGGGAGATGAAAATAATTATGCTTTGTACAAGGAAATGGTGTGTGAAGGACGTGGGTGCAATGATTGCTTTCTACCGTACAGAGCACATTTAGGGACAAATTTAATAACAGCTTCCTTTGGCTTGGAAAAAAAAACTATTTTCAAGACTGCACAATTTATTGTTTCAGCATTGATATATTACAATCTGCACATCTGTAATAGTAAAATTACAGGATCCGTGTGGAGTCTGGATTATAGTTGATGAGCTCCACGTGTAATAATAGAGTCAAACATAATATTATCTGAATGTGGTTTTAAGGTCTGTGACTGTGCGAGCATTTGAAGAGGTTAAAGTAATCGGGCACAAGAAAATGTAAAGTTTATAGCTTTAAAATTAATTGTTATTGTAATTAATTGTAAGATTAATTACACACAACATATTGTTTCAGTCTTGATGTCGTATTGTGCGAGTCTGCAATAGTCACATTACAGGATCTGCAATATCATGTTGGGATTAATTTAACATGACCTATTCTAATAGTTTATAATAGTGTGAAAGATTTTCATTTAAAGACTGGAGGATTTTAGTTTTATTTTAAGGCCTGTGATTGTAAAATTTAAAGTAAATTTAAAGCATTTGAGCACAATAAATGACACAGTTTTCCACTTTAACAAAGTTTATGTTTAGAGTGAAGACTATATGGTGTTATTTTACATTTGATTATTGGGTTTCTGAACCTCAAAACTGTTAGACTAAAATCTCTATTGTTTTCATCAAGGTTATAATAGTTTTGGATTTTTAATAAGTTTTAGTTTTTATTTATTTTTGACTTTGATTTCAATTTCAGTTACTTTTAATTCGTTTTTAGAGGTAGATTTACTACTTTTTATTAGTTTCTATATTTTGAAATTGCTTAGTTTAATTTTTATTAGTTACTTACTACTAACTTGAATATTAGTTTTTGTTTGTTTTTTGTAAATTAGGATATTTTTTAAGTGGAAGATTCAAAATCATCAGAACAAATATTGTTAAATAAAAACTCAACCAAAGATAGGCTACTTTTTTTTTTTTTAAGTACACTACCATCTACCCATTCTCAAATTCAGATTCAACAACCCACAAGATAGCAGCCTTAAGTAAAATATGTGTGTAAAGTTTCTTCTGAGGTTAGATACACAGTAGTGATGGGAAATTCAGATATTTAACGCAAACCGGATTTTTTGTGACAATCTTCCCAAGTTTGGTCTCAAGAAATCACAGTATATACAGTATATAGTCAGCAATCATAATTTCAGTCAATTAAAACATCACCATGATCTGAAAAGTGTATTAAATTATGTTTTGTGACGCAACTGAAGTATGGTTCACTTATTTAAATTCCATTACGACTTTCTTTCATGAAATAAACTTACGTTTCAACAGATCCTCTCATTTAAGCCCTCGGTTTACCCGCGCTGCAGTTCAAGTTTGCTTCATTAACAGCAGGCTGTCATGTACTGTTTGTGTTCACTTCACCTGCTGAATCATGCATGCGCAGTATTATCGGTTGACCGCTTCTCAAATTTGATCTTAATGTACTGTTCTAAAGCTGAATAACTCAGTATATATTGGTTTATTTCGAATCACAAGGGGGTATCAGGCATGTTAAAAAGTACTGTAAGTAGCTTGTGGATAAGTGCTTAACGTTATTTCAAATGATTCAGTTTGATTTGGTGAACTAGTTCAACCGGGTCATTTAGAAGATCCGGTTAAAAAAAGGGTTCTTTCGTGATTGTGATCACTAATACAGAAATAAAACCCGTTATTGGGCACAAATTTGTTAAATTAATACTTTTAAGTGTCTGCTCGAGTCATATTTAATGTTGTCACCATGCTGCTCTCGTGTCTACTCATTGTTTTTGTTGCGGGAGCAACAGCGAGGGTGACTGGAGAAGGACCGGCTTGATCTGGCCAATGGCATCAGGATTACAGACTCTGAGGTGCTGTATGGTCAAACACCTGGCAGCATGAAGTAAATAGATTTACTTCTAAAAGGCTTACAGTATGTATTAAATACATTTACAAAGATGAAAATGAAGGACATTTTTACTAAAATTTAAGTTAGTTTCAATTAGTTTTGTATATACACAATACGGTTTCAGATAGTTCTAGTTGTTTTTAATAAACTCGTTTTTATTTTTATTTCAGTTAACGAAAAGGTTTTTTTCAATTCTAGTTTTCATTCTTTCGTTCGTTTTCTTTAACTATAATAACCTTGAATTTCATCTGTGCTTTAATCTATTTTGTATAATTTTGCATATTTTATCCAGATGCACTCACTAAAGACACTTTAAGAAAGTGAAACATAAGGGGTGAAAGGGCTTGAACACTTGGATTTTTTGCTTGCTGCTGACATTATTGCAATAAATGCATTTGTAGGAGTTTCCCTTTCATAGGCAGAATTGTAGGAGAGAATTTAAATGAAACCCACTATTTAGATTTAATATTAACATTGTTTTTTTTTGTGCCATTAACTGCTGACTTTCAGTTTATGAATCACAAAGGAACACTTTTGGATACATAACTTCTATAATATTAAATTAAAGGACAAAGACTCACCTACAGCTGAGTAAATTAACAGGTAATTTTCATTTTGGGGTGAGGTATCTTTTTCCCTTGGCACTTTATTTTGTAGCTCAGAAAACAATGTTAAAGATGTGCTGTCATATCTTTTTGTTAAATTATATTAATTTAGGGGGACGCAGTGGCGCAGTAGGTAGTGCTGTCGCCTCACAGCAAGAAGGTCGCTGATTCGAGCCTCGGCTGGGTCAGTTGGCGTTTCTGTGTGGAGTTTGCATGTTCTCCCTGCATTCACGTGGGTTTCCTCCAGGTGCTCCGGTTTTCCCCACAGTCCAAAGACATGCGGTACAGGTGAATTGAGTAGGCTAAATTGTCCATAGTGTATGAGTGTGAATGAGTGAATGAGTAAAACATGTGCTGGATAAGTTGGCGGTTCATTTCGCTGTGGCGACCCTGGATAAATAAAGGGACTAAGCCGAAAAGAAAATGGATGGATATTAATTTAATTCATCACCACATTTACCTTTGTTAGATGAATTTTTAAGTGCAGAAGTTTTCAATGGGAGTTTTCATGTCATTATTTTGCATGAGGGCAAATATTTCTCAACAGGTTAAATTCTTCATCATACCTACAGTATCAGATGATTTGAAAATAAGAGCTTTGATTCATACAGAACACCACTGACAGGAGTGCCAGTGCACTTTTGTGGAAACATAATTAATGTGACTACAACTCTGAACTGCAATGCCTCCCAAAATGTAGAAATGCACAAATACTAGAGTGGAGAGTAACACTGCATGTTCTGGCTAGCAGGAGGTTGTATAATTATTGGAACAAGCCTGTTGACATGTCGAGGTGCATGCTCTCAAGGTTGAGCTTGACCTTCAGCCCTCGGTTCCCAATTAAAAAAAAAGTCTACTCCAAAGCAGGGCCAACGGGCACACACGTTTCATGAATTTGCTAACTTTTTTAACAAATGGATACAATTGTACATTTCTGTTAATCTTAAATATGGCACAAAAGAAAAATGATGGCAAATTACAGAACAGCACAGGACTTTATTCCGGATGAACAGTTTGAAAGCACTTCATGGTCTAATGTTTTCAAACTGAACGCTTCATTACCTCTGCGATCTGATGTTGGATGAAATCTGTGACTGCTGGACACACTCTGTTTAAACCACTGCTGATATATTGAATCAGTCCAACGGCCTGACATTAATTTCATCATTTTTTTTCATCTTATATTTCTTTTTATTATAAATTGCTTAAGGTCAAAAAGAAAATCACATTGATTTCCATTCAGTACAAGTTCAGCATTCATAATTTTATTAAACACAAATACTGTATGTATCATTTCTTTCACATCATTTCTTCATGATGTGCCAATGTGGGTTAAACTCGTAGGCGCTCATGCCAGTTGGACAGAATCCAATATCCACACAACACAAAAAAAACATCACCCAAAGGTGTTCAAATGACACTGAGCAATATTTCTAACATATTTTTTCATTTAGCAGCTTTTATCCAAAGAAAGCATGAATGATTCATTGTGACAGTGTCTCATTTCATGTTTATCATTCTGCTGGATCTACTGTAATTACCAGGAAGGAATGAAAACGTGTGAGACGCTTATGTGGTGCCATGTTATTCTGCAAGACTGGAGGATTTCACTGGTCACATCTGAAGTTGTGTTTTAGTGAATTGATGCCTCTGTTTTGTTCTGCTTTTAGTTGGTGTGTGTGTCCCAGAGTGGGATGGTCTGATATGTTGGCCACAAGGCTTCCCTGGGACTCTGACCAAGACACCCTGCCCTGGATACATCTATGACTTCAACCATGCAGGTAAAAAAAAAGTCCGAATTGTGATGATACAAAGTCATAATTAAGAGAAAGTGTCACGATCATCAGAGATCTTCACTTCATAGATCGCTGGTCAACTTGCACTCTCACTCAAGGGCTACAAATCCGCCATCAAATGGACGACAACTCCATACATGCATTCCGCTTACACACACATGTTCCTCATCCTGACTGATTGCACACACACCACCGGAGGATTGTCAAAGACTGATTACAGTCGGAGGGGGCGAGGTTGTGTACAGCAAGACCCACTGACAACGGGGTTTGCTGGACCACCCATCACAACAATCATGCTGGCATTGCCATCACCCCCGTCTCCTGCAAATAAGTTACCTGACAAGATGGCTGCCAGCACACCGCCAGAGCTGCCAGAGTCGACCCCGCTGCCAGAGTCGACCCCGCTGCCAGAGCTGCCAGAGTCGACGCCGCCGCCAGAGTCGACCCCGCCGCCTGAGTCCCACGAAAGGCCCGAGCCGCCTCCTGAGTCCCATGAAAGGCCCGAGCCGCCGCCTGATTCCCACGAAAGGCCCAAGCCGCCGCCTGAGTCCCACGAAAGGCTGCCAGTGCCATGAATCTTCCCAAAGCTGCCAGAGCCATGTTAACCACCGCAGCCCCATGATCCAGGGCCACTGCAGCTCCACTCTCCAGGTCTTCCGCAGCTCCACTCTCCAGGCCTTCTGCAGCTCCACACTCCAGGCCCTCTGCAGCTCCACTCTCTGGGCCTTCCAGAACTCCATGTTCCAGGCCCTCCGCAGCTCCACTCTCCAGGCCTTCCGCAGCTTCATGCTTCAGGTACTCCTCCGCTGCATGGTTCTGGCCCTCCATCTCTCCCCCTGTTCCGCCTCCGCTCCACCTCTCTCCTGAACTGTGGTAGGAGCATCTGGAAGCCACTCCTTAAATGGGGAGGGGGGGGGGGGGGGGGAAGATGTCTGTCACGATCATCAGCGATCTTCACTTCATAGATCGCTGGTGAACTTGCACTCTCACTCAAGGACTACAAATCCGCCATCAAATAGACTACACCTCCATAGATGCATTCCGCTTACACACACATGTTCCTCATCCTGACTGATTGCACACACACCACCGGAGGATTGTCAAAGACTGATTACACACAGTATATAAGCAGCACGCACACTCACTCCAGTTGCCGAGTCTTGTCTACTGTATGTGACACTACAACGCGTTTCCTTTGTCTTGTTTTGCCGTGTTTTTACCCTAGCCTTGTTTATTTAGTTATCCCTGTCTGCCGCCTGCCTATCGACCTCTCGCCTGTTATTGTGACTACGATTCTGGATTGCCCTCATACATCTGTTTGCACCTGTGTTGACCCTTGCTCTTCTGACATCCTCAATAAACCTGCATGTGGATCCGAACCCTGTTGTCAGCGTCACATCCCTGGGTATAGAAAGCCAAAATCTTTGTGATATCCTTAGAAATCTTTGTGATGTGGTTTCCTTTAACCCAGATTAGGCATAGTCCTAGACAAAAATTGTTAACTGTTAATTCGGTTAAAAGAGTAACCGAATTAACAGAAATAATTGTCTTAGACTTGGTCTAGTCCAGAATTTAATAGGCTGATTTCCTGGAGAAAGACTAGAGCTACTTCAGGACTAATTTGACTGTTAAATTCAACCTGTCAGGATACATGTTCAACTTCAGATTAATGTCATTTGAAGGGCACATGGATTACATGGACTATGTCAATAAAGACCAACCTTTAACTACCAGCTAGACAAACACTTGCAGACAGAAGTACATGGGAAGAACATAAAAACTCTACACAGAAATGCCAACTGACCCAGCCGGGACTCTAACCAGTGACCTTTTTGCTGTGAGGTGACAGTGCTAACCACTGAGCCACCGGGTCGTCAAAGTATAATATAATAAAGTATATTATAGTATCATTATGGACCTTTTAGGTACAAATAGCAATTTTTTGTTTCAATCGCATACTCTGCATCTGTTGTTGGCCAATTAGAAAGAAGAAAATGGTGCACACACTGACGGTATGAGGCAAAAACTCCACAGTTTTTTTTTTTTGTAGTGTCCACACGACCACACCCAGAGTTTCCGAAAATCATCACTCTGGCTGGAGTTTTTAGAATATTTCGGTTTAGTCACCTGATACTACATTTTTGTGTGGACAAATGGCCAAACATGTACCTGAAACAAACAAAAATACATGAGTTTGTTTGGACAGGGCACAACAGTGAAAACATGGCTAATTGGTACCTTTTGAAGGGACAATTTACTGGACTCTTGTGCTTTTAATGATTCCAGATAGATTAAGGACATTTTAAGCAAAGTGACACCAAGAAAATGTTTGAATTTTTATCCTGTATTAGTGCTAAAAATATTATTTAATTTATGTCTTCATTTGTTTGTTGATTTCTAATTGTATATTTGTTATTGAAATTAATATACATGAAAATAACCTTGGTTGCTGACATGGCATTTAATAAAAAATACATTACATTACATTAACTTTTGAAAGGGTACTTCCCCAGTGACAGCTTGTGTATATTTTTCTAAGAGTGTACTTGTTCACACAATTGCTTTTAAAGGTGATATAATAAGCCTGTATCAGGGGTATCAAGAAAAAAAAGCTTACAGGTATCTTCCCAGTTTTTCATCATTCTCAACTCATCTCTGTACTGAGGCATCTCTTTTCTTTTATTTAACAGCTGATGTGTGCAATTTATATTCAATAACAGGAAATATTGAAACTGTTCATAAAGGTTCTTTGATCACACTCTCTTTTCAGCTGCCGTTGCCATAAGCTTCTTAACTGCATATAATTCTCTGATCTGATTTGTGGTTTTAAATGAATCAAGTTTATTTTAGTCTAGGTGTTAGCAATATGTGCTTAAATTGTGTTTGAGAAAGCTACTTTGAAGCTATTATTTACTAATCTAGATTAAGGTGTATTTTAAACTATTTCTGGCAAAGCGCACATATATCTCACAGTCACAAATCTCACAGTTTTGACTCATAGTTACAGACAAAAGTCTGAATGTTTAACAGTGGTTTTGTTATAGAAGTTTATTATAGCAGAAGTGTATTAATTATGTGGTTTTAGCAGATTATTTAACAGTTTACCCACTGTATGACATGTTTAATTCGTGGCTTGAAACTACAATAGCCATGTTTTTTTTTTTTTTTTTTTTTTAGAAATCCCTGGTAAATTTTCATAATGGCTAGCATACTGTGTGCACTTTGTGGTTTGTCAGACCTACTATACTTCTGATCAAAGCCACTGAAATCTTTTTCATTCTTTCAGGACACGCATACAGAAGGTGTGACTCTAATGGTTCCTGGGTGCTGGCAGAGAGCTCAAACAAGACCTGGGTCAACTACACTGAATGCATCAAATCCCCTGAGCCCAACAAAAAAAGAGTAAGCTAGATTACCATCAGCGCTCTTCAGTGGACCAATATGCTCTTCCAGTGGCTTGACTCACAAAACTCTTTGTCCTCACAGCAGGTCTTTTTTGAACGGCTGCACATCATGTACACAGTCGGCTATGCAGTTTCTTTCAGCTCTCTTCTAGTGGCCATCTTTATTATCGGATATTTCAGGTGAGGAACTGACTGTCTGTTTGATGTACTTCATCTTATAAACACTAAGAAAAAGACTTTAACTGATGCATCAGATAGTGTTCTTACACACTGAACTCTAATATTGTATTTCTATTTCTATCTAAATGTAGTTTTATTTATGTGAATCAGCCGTGTTTTCTCTCTCTGTGCTCCATTAGCAGCTCATTGAACGTGTTTTGAGTTCACAGAGAACATGCCATTCACTGGGACCTGCCAATATTCACACAGAGTAAAGGAAGCGACTGCTGACATTTTTATTTTATTTTTAGTTAAATATAGACCACTGAAAGAAACACAAAGACCTTGATTGAAGATGTAACTGTGATTTGAGATCAGTAATAAGCGGGACGGTTTTCAAAATGTATGCATTTAAAAGGTAATAGTACAAAATGTCAATATTAATAGCACTGCAGGTGAGATGCAGGGAACAAAATAATGGCTAAATGTGTTTGTAGCTACGCACAACATCTTACATGAGAAAGGTGTGGAATGGAAAATGTTATTTTTCCCTGGTTCTTTTATGATTGTTGACGTAAATTTTTTCATACCATTTTATTTTTTAAAAAACAAAGTCTAGACTTTTAGGTCAGAATAGCTTATAAAGTATCTCCTGATGTGCATTTTCCACTAAACATATATATTAAATACTTATTTTGAACACCTCCACCTCCAATACCTGGTGAAATTTACTTGCCGTACATTTTTTACAGGCTATGAACGCATAAACATTTTCCATTGCTTCATTAAAAAATAAATAAAAAGTTTGAACAAATTAGTAAATTTATCCATTTATTATTATTATTATTAGGGATGTACAGATCCAATCACGTAATCTGAAATCGGGCCAGATCACATGGTTTCAGACTCTATCGGAATCGTACGTCACCTCCTGATAAGTCATTTACAGTAATTAATCAGATCTTGAATATATATGTATGTGTATATATATTCAATTCACCTTTATTGGTATAGTGCTTTTACAATGTAGATTGTGTCAGAGCAGCTTCACATAGAACATTGTAGTAAATTGAAATCGTGTCAGTCCAGTTTTCAGAGTTTAAGTTCAGTTCAGTTTAGCACAGTTCAGTGTGGTTTAATAATCACTACTGAGAGTCCAAACACTGAAGAGCAAATCCATCGATGCGCAGCTCTACAGATCCCGAACCATGCAAGCCAGTGACGACAGTGGCGAGGAAAAACTTCACCAATTGGCGAAAGTGAAGATTGAAAAAAACCTCGAGAGAAACCAGGTTTAGTTGGGCACGACCATTTCTCCTGTGGCCAAACGTCTTGTGCAGAGCTGCAGTCTAGGCGCCGGAAGCTGGAGAAAGCTGGACCTCAGCGAAGACTCGTCTGTCCTTGGAGCCTCACAGGAATCAGTCTCATGCTCTCCACTCCACTATGACCACCACAGCAGCTGCTCAGGATAGGGCCTGGTCCAGGATTATGAAAACCTTGTGATCATCCTGTTGCTGGTCTTGGATCGCATCAGTGGTGCTGCATAGTCTGAGGGCCTCAGGATGAGTATCCCCAGGTGGAAATAGAGAATAAAGAGAATAATTAGCGTAGCTGCTGTTTATAGTGTATATAAACGAGATGCAAAAACCTGTTTGGGGCACAACATGCGTCATACCGCTAAGTGATGCATTGAGTGTATGCTTTACTAAAAAGATAGGTTTTTAATCTAGTTTTGAATTGCAAGAGTATCTCTGAGCCTCGGACATTATCAGGAAGGCTATTCCAGAGTTTAGGAGCCATAAATGAGAAGGCTTGACCTCCTTTACTCGACTTTGCTATTCTATGTACTACCAGAAGCCCTGAGTTTTGAGATCTTAAAGAGCGGGTTGGATTGTAGTGAGACAGAAGGTTGGTTAGATAAACAGGAGCTAGATTATTTAAGGCTTTATACGTAGGTAAGAAGCAATATTTTATAATCAATACAAAACTTAACAGGCAGCCAGTGTAAGGAGGATAAAATTGGGATGATAAGATCATATTTTCTAGACCTGGTAAGAACTCTGGCAGCTGCATTTTGTACTAGCTGAAGTTTGTTTATAGAGGATGCTGGGCAACCAGCGAACAGAGTATTACAGTAATCCAGCCTAGAAGTCATAAAAGTATGAACTAGCTTTTCTGCATTTGAGATGGATAGCATACTTTGTAACTTAGCAATATTTCTCAGATGAAAGAAGGCAGTTTTTGTGACATGGGATATAAGATTTTCAAAAGTTAAATTGCTGTCTAATATGAAACCCAGATCTTTTATAGTAGAGCTAACGCTAACTTTGTATCCCTTTAATTGCAAGTCGAGTTGTGAGATCTGCTGTGTACAGACTTTAGGCCCGATAAGTAATAATTCTGTTTTGTCTGAGTTTAAGAGAAGAAAATTGTTGGTCATCCAGTCTTTAACATCTTTAATATACTCAGTTAGCTTAGACAGTTCAGACATCTCATCAGGTTTAGTTGAAATATATAATTGAGTATCGTCTGCACAGCAGTGAAAGCTGATCCCATGTCTTCTAATAATGTTTCCCAGGGGTAGCGTGTATATTGTAAACAGCAAAGGGCCTAAAACTGATCCTTGAGGCACCCCGTACTTTACTGGCCTGACTTGTGAAAGCTGTCCATTCATATTTACAAACTGGTAACGGTTTGCTAAGTATGACCTAAACCATTCAAGAGCCTGTCCTTGGACACCTGTAGAATTTAAGCGATCTATGAGAATATTGTGCTCGATGGTGTCAAATGCGGCACTAAGATCGAGTAAAACTAAAAGCGAGATGCACCCCTGGTCAGCAGCTAAGAGTAAATTGTTGGTTATTTTCACTAATGCGGTTTCTGTACTGTGATGAGGCCTGAAACCTGACTGAAACACTTAAAAAATACAGTTTGTCTGCAGAAAGAAGCATAATTGGGCAGAAACAACTTTTTCTAATATTTTAGACATAAATGGAAAATTAGAAATAGGCCTATAATTAGCTAAATTGCTGGGGTCCAGTTGTGGTTTCTTAATAATAGGTTTAATAACAGCTAGCTTGTAAGGATTTGGAACATGGCCTAAAGATAAAGAGGAGTTGATAACGTAAAGGAGAGGTTCTCTTATAACAGGTAGCAATTCTTTCAGTAATTTTGTTGGAATTATATATATATATATATATATATATATATATATATATATATATATATATATATATATATATATATATATATATATATACAGGGAGTGCAGAATTATTAGACAAATTAGTATTTTGACCACATCATCCTCTTTATGCATGTTGTCTTACTCCAAGCTGTATAGGCTCGAAAGCCTACTACCAATTAAGCATATTAGGTGATGTGCATCTCTGTAATGAGGAGGGGTGTGGTCTAATGACATCAACACCCTATATCAGGTGTGCATAATTATTAGGCAACTTCCTTTCCTTTGGCAAAATAGGTCAAAAGAAGGACTTGACAGGCTCCGAAAAGTCAAAAATAGTGAGATATCTTGCAGAGGGATGCAGCACTCTTAAAATTGCCAAGCTTCTGAAGCGTGATCATCGATCAATCAAGCATTTCATTCAAAATAGTCAACAGGGTCGCAAGAAGTGTGTGGAAAAACCAAGGTGCAAAATAACTGTCCATAAACTGAGAAAAGTCAAGCGTGCAGCTGCCAAGATGCCACTTGCCACCAGTTTTGCCATATTTCAGAGCTGCAACATCACTGGAGTGCCCAAAAGCACAAGGTGTGCAATACTCAGAGACATGGTCAAGGTAAGAAAGGCTGAAAAACGACCACCACTGAACAAGACACACAAGCTGAAACGTCAAGACTGGGCCAAGAAATATCTCAAGTCTGATTTTTCTAAGGTTTTATGGACTGATGAAATGAGAGTGAGTCTTGATTGGCCCGTAGCTGGAACGGTAAAGGCCAGAGAGCTCCAGTCCGACTCAGACGCCAGCAAGGTGGAGGTGGAGTACTGGTTTTGGCTGGTATCATCAAAGATGAGCTTGTGGGGCCTTTTCGGGTTGAGGATAGAGTCAAGCTCATCTCCCAGTCCTACTGCCAGTTTCTGAAAGACACCTTCAAGCAGTGGTACAGGAAGAAGTCTGCATCCTTCAAGAAAAACATGACTTTCATGCAGGACAATGCTCCATCACACGCGTCCAAGTACTCCACAGCGTGGCTGGCAAGAAAGGGTCTAAAAGTAGAAATACTAATGACCAATGACATGGTTCACGTGATCTGAACCCCATAGAGAACCTGTGGTCGGTCCATCATCAAATGTGAGATTTACAAGGAGGGAAAACAGTACACCTCTCTGAACAGTGTCTGGGAGGCTGTGGTTGCTGCTGCACGCAATGTTGATGGTGAACAGATCAAAACACTGACAGAATCCATGGATGGCAGACTTTTGAGTGTCCTTGCAAAGAAAGGTGGCTATATTGGTCACTGATTTGTTTTTGTTTGTTTTTCAATGTCAGAAATGTTTATTTGTGAATGTTGAGATGTTATATTGGTTTCACTGGTGAAAATAAATAATTGAAATGGGTATATATTTGTTTTTTGTTAAGTTGCCTAATAATTATGCACAGTAATAGTCACCTGCACACACAGATATCCTTCTAAAATAGCTAAAACTAAAAACAAACTAAAAACTACTTCCAAAAATAATCAGCTTTGATATTAATGAGTTTTTTGGGTTCATTGAGAACATGGTTGTTGTTCAAAAATAAAATTAATCCTCAAAAATACAACTTGCCTAATAATTCTGCACTCCCTGTATATATATATATATATATATATATATATATATATATATATATATATATATATATATATATATATATATATATATATATATATATATATATATATATATATATATATATTATATTAACTCTTTTGATCACCAGCCACTGTGTCTAGTAGTTTTCCAACATTACTAGCCATTTGCCATTTTCAGTAGCCACAATTTTGTTGTTGGGAAAATATATTTTATATGCATAAATTTGACTTTGGCATGCTAAAATTACATGATTTAAATTATGTGTTATGTCCACATGCCTCTAATTTTATTTTTTTTAATTTCACATGGCTCAACACTAAGATTTTTTTCTCTGGCCACACTAAACTAATTATTTTCTTGCCACAAATATTAAAAAAATGTGTCAAGACAAGCAAAATATAGCTGTATACATACACTTTTTATTCAACAAAAATATTCTTTAAAAAAACAATTGACCTTTTAAAAAACTATTCTCATTTATCTAAAATTAAACACAGTAATTTGTCCAGGCTAAAGGTCCCAGATCATTAGGTAACTAGATAAATGAAGAGTTAATCTCCTATTAAAGCAATGTTATTGTAAAGGATGAAAATAACTTCAAGCAATAGAAAGCAGGTAAAAACATTCTGGGCACGATAGTGAAAGGATAATCAAGTGCACACTGTTAATGTTAAGCCCATTAATAATCTGTTCAAAGAATTAGTTTAAATAATCAGATAGAAAGGACATACACGAGCACCATTATTTTCCAGTCTATTTCAAAGAGAAATGATCGCACCAGTTCCATTTTCAGGCACGGTTGTTTTGTGCAAGGAAACAGGAGCTTTTAACGCCAATCTCATTCGGTATTCACGTGCTTTCTTTTGCTTACATGAAAAGTTATCAATCGTGCTGCTTCTTAGTGTCTAAAATCACATTTGCATGCATATTGACAAACAATCTTAAACTAACATTCTAATCTTTAGGGACGAGGCAGCTCTGGCAGTTTAAAAATTATTTTCAACCAGCCATAGTGGCTAGTGAGGGTGTGTCTGTCTAACCCGCTACAGCTGAAATCTACCCGCATTTGGGGGGCTGGTGGGTGTTAATGTCAAGCCGTGATTATATGTTATATATTGTTCACACAAAAACAGCAACATGTGCGATATGACATCACTTTGTTGCAGAGAAGCTATAGGTTGAATTCTGGCAAAGTAGGACACGGAAGCAGCTTTAATCGTAAATCGCGAGTATGTCTGCGTTCTGGAGGTCTTATAAAGTTGATGAGACTTTTTAGTGTCAATGCAAATGCCCAGAAACAGGCTCAAACCTGACAAAGTAGAGATGTTAGTTTTCATTAAGAAAAACATACATTTCCTTCTGTGAAACTTACTACTGTGATGACAGTAAGAGTTAGGAGTGCAGTTCCTAAAAGCACATTACTGGTTTTGCAAACACTGTTTTTTTTTTTTTTTTTTAATATTTACTGTAAAATACAAAAGTGAAGAATTTTCGTTATTCACAGAAGTGCTCTGTTTGTTAACAGAGTTGTTGAATGTTAAAATAAGGTGAATTAAATAAAAATAAGGAACATCCTGGATCTATTTCTTTGCTTTTCTTTATCTTTTTTATGTATTATGGAAGTATCGGATTGGGTTTCGAAATCTATAGATACTCAAATCAAATGACTTGGACTCGAGGGCCAAAAAACCTGATCGGGATATCCTTAATTATTATGTTATAAATAGCATTTACTGCAAACTGAGTTGCTCAAGAGACTCAAAACTGTGTGGTAAAAAACATTACAGTGCAACGCATCAGATTAAATATTTATGTAATTACAGCGCAATCACTAAACCATACAAAATCTGTCTCCACCAAAGAAAAGCAATGATGTTATTTTTCTTGCTTGGCATTAGATAAATAAAAGATTTTTTTCAAAACAGCAGCTATGAGATGCTCTGTGTGTAAACTGTGGATGAGACTAGATAAACTGTGATGAAAGAATCACACCCAGACTGCAGTATGACTGTATTCTTATGCACTTTGAAGTGTCTAATGCAGTGGACTGACTACATCAGTGCCTGACAAAATACACCTATCCACACATTTTCTTCTAAGGTAACATTTTAAAAGTGTCAGCTTTTGTTGTCTTGAAGTACAGTAGTCAAGGCTACTCTCAAAACATAGTGCTGTTTCTGACCCTTATGTTCAGAAAAACACAGAAGACTTTAGTTCTCAAGACTTTCAAGAACCAACAGAATGTTGTATATTATATTATATTATATTATATTATATTATATTATATTATATTATATTATATTATATTATATTATATTATATTATATTATCCAATGTTTAGTTCTGATTCTTAAAAGTCTTGAAACAATATATATACACACACACACACACAGTGTGGGCAACAGTACGGGGTCTTCGTTGTCGCATTTTGTGCTTCAAAATGCACCACACATTCTCTATTGGAGACAGGCCTGGACTGTAGGCAGGCCAGTCAAGCAGCCAGGACTTTATGCGTGCAAAATGTGGTTTTGCATTGTCTTGTTGAAATATTCATAGGCATCCCTGGAAATGAAGGCAGCATATTGTGCTCCAAAATCTCTATCTTTCTTTATGGAACATTGTTTTTAAACATTTCAATATAATAATTCAATATTCAATACAATTTCTTAAGTATTTTTTGGCAAACTGTCAATCCTCTGCCCATGTTTGCTCCTAAAGGACTAGAACTTTCTTGAATGCTACTTGTGTACCAAATCATAATTACAATAACCTGTTGACATCACCTGTTTCAAATCACATAATTTAACCAATTTACCCGATTACTAGCCCTCAATCACTCCTGTTCCAACTTTTTTTAAAATGTGTTGCAAGAACCAAAATTGGAATACGTGTTCATTTTGAAAAAAATTTAAAAATAGTCAAAATCACCAGGAACACATTATGTTTGTTGTATTGTCTACAATGAAATACAAGTCAAAGTAAATTTAGAAATCACTACTTTTTAATTTATTTGCATTTTCCACACTGTCCCAACGTTTTCTGATTTGGCGTTATAAAATAATATAATATAATATAATATAATATAATATAATATAATATAATATAATATAATATAATATAATATAATATAATATAATATAATATAATATAATAGGGGCGACGTGGTGGCGCAGTAGGTAGTGCTGTCACTTCACAGCAAGAAGGTCGCTGGTTTGAGCCTCGGCTGGGTCAGTTGGCGTTTCTGTGTGGAGTTTGCATGTTCTCCCCGTGTTCGTGTGGGTTTCCTCCGGGTGCTCCGGTTTCCCCACAGTCCAAAGACATGTGGTATAGGTAAATTGGGTAGGCTAAATTGTCCGTAGTGTATGAGTGGGAATGGGTGTGAAAGGATGTTTCCCAGAGATGGGTTGCAGCTGGAAGGGCATAAAAACATGTGCTCGCTAAGTTGGTGGTTCATTCCGCTGTGGTGACCCCGGATTAATAAAAGGGACTAAGCCTAAAAGAAAATGAATGAATGAATAATATAATAGGTAACACTTTATTTTGATGGTCCATTTGAGTATTAGTAGACTGTCTGCTTAATATCTGTGGTTACTGCTGCTAAACAGACATTTAACTCCCAATAAGAAACTTTGCAAGTACATGTCAACTTACATTAACCCTAACCCCCACCTAACAGTCTACTTATAATCTAATGAGAATTAGTTGGCATGTAGATGCAATGTAACTTAAATTCAACAAACAAACCATAAAAATAAAGTGTGACCATATACTAAAATATAATATAATATAATATAATATAATATAATATAATATAATATAATATAATATAATATAATATAATATAATATAATATGATCCACACATTCACTACATGTGTGTGTGTGTGTGTGTGTGTGTGTGTATATATATATATATATATATATATATATATATATATATATATATATATATATATATATATATATATATATATATATATATATATATATATATATATATATATATATATATATATATTGTATAATTAATTGTTATGTTATGCATCAGACTTGGGGTATATTTGTGAACAGATGGTCACTGAGTGTATTGGTATTGCATTCAGTCTATGTGTGTCCCTGATGACAACATAAGATGAGAAGGATGTGCACAGTAGAGAACAGATTGAAAGCGAATGCGTTCACTACATATAAATGCAGTACATTGCAAATTAAGTGGTGTCTGTGATAGTAAACTACAGTGGCCCTAAACATTTTGTCTTCATTAGCAGTCCCTTAGCATTATGTTTAAATAACACAAGTGCAGTATTCAGGATGAACTAAACATTTTCTTATTTCTCCCAAAGGCACATTATCTCAGAGTCTCAGATCTCTGCCATTGTTTTCATACTCTGTCCTAACATGTGTTTTGTGTATTTCTGTGTGTCTTCAGACGACTCCACTGCACCAGGAACTACATTCACATGCACCTGTTTGTTTCCTTCATGCTGCGTGCCTCCAGTATCTTTGTGAAGGATCACGTGGTGCACACTAGCGCCGGGCTGCAGGAATTTGATGCTGTGCTCATGAATAACTTTACTAATGCCGTGGATGTGGCACCAGTGGACACTTCACAGTATGTGAGTCAATCTTTTAGCATTAAAAATTTATCAAGTATCTTATGTGGCTACATTTAATAATATGCAATGGATATTTGTATCATATTCTGTCTGGGTGATATAGTTGTAATTAGGATTTTTCCAAACATATTCTTTGAGCTGTGACAAATTTGAAACAGGTGGATGGGTGGATAGATAAATTTGATGATAATTTGTCTCTACAAATAACTATTTTAAACAACTTCTTTCAATATAATCAAGGTGACCACCTGCTTGCACGAAACCATGGAGACATTTGTGAGAGACGATTCAGAACATAATGTTTGCTGTGGTGTAGATCTTGAACCGTGTCTGTTTGAACAGGAATACACAGAATTATATGAATAACAACACTCGCCTGCTGCAGCCAAGGTATGGCAGCAAAGTTCCTTGATTATTATGTTGGAAAGAGTATAGATCTTAATTATACTGGCCTAGAATTTTCATTTTCCATTGTTCTTAGTGCACAATCTAACTACAGAAAAGTCAAACTTTAAATAGGAAAAATTATTGAAAGTCTTTGATTATTTTCGAGCAAGATGCTTATGGTCTAATCCGATTCCATTATCTATGCTAAGCTAAGCTAAAAGTGCTCCTGCCAGACCCAGAGATTGGTTGAATGGATTCTAAAATGGTAAAAACCCATCTGTTTAACTCTAGGCGAGCTGCAAAATATACCTATTTTCAAAAAGGTTGAGTCTTCTTTTAAGTTGGAAGCAAAGTTTTGGTGAAATTTTATTATGTTGCAGTTTTTCTCAGTCGCTTTGGGGCATTTCTCAGATCAGAATTGAAATTTGCAAAACAGTAATTGCATTTCTCAAAACAACTCGGACAAATACAGTAACAAAACACCATGGATTGCCTGCAAAACCCAGTTTCTTGCTCAAAAACATTTGTCAAAACTAAATTTTTCTACCAATGAACATGTCAGTGCCGTCAGAATGACAAATCTTTTGGGGTGGGGGGTGGACAGATTTAGAAAATAAAGTCTAATGAAAATTTATAAAAAATGCATTATGACAAAATAATATGACCACATGTTCAACCATTGTTCATATAAAGACTTTTACCATGAACAAACGATTAAATGTTGTGGTTGGTGAGATGTTCAACAGAGACCAAAATAATGACATAAGCAATTGATAACAGAGAATTGCACATACTCATTTGCATGGATGCTTTTTTGATGTGAACAAGTAACACAATGTGAAAATTGAACAGATAGTTTTGAGAATTTTTTATCTGAGAAATGGACCAAAGCAACTGAGAAAAAAACTGTAAATTAAGCTACTGTATGTGATCTAGAACTCGATTTGTTTTCATTAGTGGTGGGGGAACCATCGATCTAGCATAGTTTTGCAATATTTTCTGTAGCAATACTGTATCAATACATGGACACTAATATTGATATTTTGTCAGTGTTTTACTATACTATTTGCAGTCCACTGCAGTAGGTTTGGTTTGTTTTTGTTTTTTTGAGTGGTGGGGGGATTCCAGCATGCAGTAAGTTATTAAAATAGAGATGTGGCATCACAGAAAGGTGCATACAACTTTAAGACATTAAAAAAAAAAGTGTTGGTCGGTTTGTCTGCTTGCCAATCCTGTATTGCACTGCAGCAATAAAACTGAAGTAAGATAAGCAAATTAAGAAAAGTTTCTGTTTATTTAAAGTTTATACATTGTTAAAAACGTTAATACATTGCAATATATTGCAGAATTTCACAGTATATTGTATCGTGGCATAAGTATTATGATAATATCATATTGTGGGGAGTCTGGTAATTCCCAACCTATTCTTTATGACTAAAATTTTTAAATGAAATGTCACGCAAGATCATTGAAAGGCAAAGAAGGTGAAAATGAATCACAGAAGTTGGTATTTTTCAAAAGTATTAATAGAAAATTGCTTTTCACCTGCAGTTTTAAAAAAATGTGCTGATTTTTCAGTATGTAAATGATTTTTAATGCAGGAAGAACCCTGTGTGGATATGAACATGCAGAGAGACAGTGATGGATGGATGGATGGATGGATGGATGGATGGGATGGGAGATGGGAGACCACATGGGAAAGCTAGGTTGCTGCCGGAAGTGGTGTTAGTGAGGCCAGCAGGGGGCGCCCAACCTGTGGTCTGTGTGGGTCCTAATGCTCCAGTATAGCGACGGGGACTCTATCCTGCTCAGTGAGCGGCGTCTTTCGGATGAGACATTAAACCAGGGTCCTGACTCTCTGTGGTCATTAAAATCCCAGGATGTCCTTCGAAAAAGAGTAGGGGTTTAACCTCGGCATCCTGGCCAAATCTGCCCACTGGCCTCTGTCCATCATGGCCTCCGAACCCTCCCCATATCATAATTGGCTTCATCACTCTGTCTCCTCTCCACCAGTCAGCTGGTGTGTGGTGTGCGGTCTGGCGCAAAATGGCTGCCGTCGCGTCATCCAGGTGGATGCTGCACACTGGTGGTGGATGAGGAGATTCACCCCAATATATAAAAGCACTTTGAGTGCCCAGAAAAACGCTATATAAATGTAAGGAATTATTATTATATTTGATAGATAGATAGATAGATAGATAGATAGATAGATAGATAGATAGATAGATAGATAGATAGATAGATAGATAGATAGATAGATAGATAGATAGATAGATAGATAGATAGATAGATAGATAGATAGATAGATAGATGGAAAGAAACAAGAGCAATAAAACAACAAGAGAAATAATATAAAAGTGGACACAACAATAGTGCAGATACAATTAAGTATTAAAAGCCATCTTAAATAAGTGAGTTTTGAATAATGTAAGGGAGTCAATGTTTCTGATGGCAGGTGGTAGTGAGTTCCAAAGCCGAGTAGCAGAGCGGCTGAATGCTCTGCTGTCCATGGACGATAGATGAGTGGAGGGAGGAAGATCTCAGGGTTCAAGAGGGAACAGCAATGTGGATGAGGGCAGACAAATATGGAGGGGCGAGATTGTGGATTGCTTCGAATGTTAACAGCAAAATTTTAAAATCAATTCAAAAATGAACTGGTAACCAGTGAAGCTGCTGCAGGATGGGGGTGATGCGATGAGAAGAAGGGGTTCTGGTGATGATATGGGCAGCTGAGTTCTGGACCAACTGAAGCTTATGGAGGGATTTATGAGTGAGACCAAAGAGAAGGGGGTTGCAGTAATCTAAACGAGATGTGACAAGGCTATGGACAAGAACAGCAGTGGCATGGGGGGTAAGAGAAGGGCGGAGTCGGTTAATGTTGCGTAGGTGGAAGTAAGCAGACCCGGTGATGTTATTGATGTTAGAATCAAAAGATAGGGTGCTATCAAGGATGACACCCAGACTCTTGACCTATTTAGAGGTATAAATGGAACAGTCGTCAATAGAAAGAGAAAAGCTGTCAGTTTTAGAGATTGTTAGAGTGGAGATAGATAGATAGATGGATGGATGGATGGATGGATGGATGGATGGATGGATGGATGGATGGATGGATGGATGGATGGATGGATGGATGGATGGACGGACGGACAGACAGACAGACATATGAATGAATAGATGACGTCATAGTTATGGATTAGTTAGAAAGACAGACAGACATAGACCGACAAACATATGAATGAATAGATGAAGTTATATTTATGGATGAGATGGCTGAGATGGACAGATGAACAGACAGATGTAACAGATGTAATAGGTGATTAACACATATGGAAGACTTTCCTAAATAATCGGCTTTCTGTTCCAGACACAAATCATACAGTGTGCGAAATCTGCCAGTTGAATTAGTAACTCATGAATAGCCAGGAACACTAATCATTTTAGAATATCATAACAGCTTGAAGACTGCATAGAGGCACAGCGAAGTGTTAAATAAGTCTGGAGGAGAGGAAATTGAAGGAGGTCAATTTGGGTCCAGAGTGAAGTGACATCTATGTGAGGTCTGACTCCAATTCTGATTACGGTGGAGAATAAATATTTTAATGCCAGCACAAGGTCGCACCCCGCCATGACACTTGGTTTGGCTGAAATTGTGGAACAAAATGTCAAAGATAGAAGTGAAAGGTTATTGTATTGCAAGAAGTGCTCTATCTCATCTTTTGCAATGTGTACTGGAGGGCTTTTGTTTCATACCATCTCCAATCTCCACCCTAAAGCTCGCTCACAGCTTGTCTGAGTGTTTCATTATGCTCTTCGCCCACAACACGGCCAGCCTCAACAATCTATGCATAACGGTTAAAAAAAAAAAGCTCACTTGTCCCCGTTTGCTGTCTTTAGGGAAGGAAATGCTTATCCATTCCCACCTACACTCAGACTCAAACTGTATTGGTGCCCATTGCAGAACACCGGAAACTCCTGTTGACTTCGCCCTCAGCTTTTTATTCAAACAGCTGCAATGCAGAAGATAAAAGCAATGGATCCAACATTCAAGGAGAGGATTTTGCAGCCAGTTGTTTAGCATCCATAGCTGCAGTGTTTATGTTAGGTGCAAACAATGCGTCTGCAGAGATCAAAGACAGACATACTAGGCTTTGATCTGTTTGTTTACCTATAATATGATGTAACTAACTGTAGTGCGCTGCGTTTTCTATAGATCAGTGTGCCAAACGGTCATACCAATAGGTGGCTATTGCTCTCAGATTTCACATTTTGAGAAACCTGCAGGATATTTCCTGTCCTTTTTCTGTAGCAGAACAACATGACAGCAGAACCAGTTTAGAGGCAAATATTAGTAATGTGCTTAATGCATCACACAACAAATACTGATTTGTGAAGATTATTTTTATGGACAATTGGCTTGCTTGTCATTCATTTTTTTGTCCTTCAGGTATGTAAAAAAAAAAAGGTTATTATATTATATTATATTATATTATATTATATTATATTATATTATATTATATTATATTATTCATTCATTTTCTTGTCGGCTTTGTCCCTTGCGGGGTCGCCACAGCGGAATGAACCGCCAACTTATCCAGCACGATTTTACGCAGCGGATGCCCTTCCAGCCGCAACCCATCTCTGGGAACTTCCACACACATTCACACTCATACACTATGGACAATTTAGCTTACCCAATTCACCTGTACTGCATGTCTTTGGACTGTGGGGGAAACCGGAGCACCCGGAGGAAACCCACGCGAACCCAGGGAGAACATGCAAACTCCACACAGAAACGCCAACTGACCCAGCCCAGCCGAGGTTCGAACCTGCGACCCAGCGACGTTCTTGCTGTGAGGCAACAGCACTACCTACTGCGCCACTGGGTTGCCCTATATTATATTATATTATATTATATTATATTATATTATATTATATTATATTATATTATATTATATTATATTATATTATATTATATTATATTATATTATATTATATTATATTATATTATATTATTAAGGGACTAAGCCAAAAAGAAAATGAATGAATGAATGAATGAATATTTTTTATATTATATTATATTATATTATATTATATTATATTATATTATATTATATTATATTATATTATATTATATTATATTATATTATATTATATTCATTTTTAGAATGTAAGGGCATTTTACACATTCTCGTACAATATCAATCTTTCGGATGAGACGTTAAACTAGGGAAGCACTGATACCATTCTTTTAAAACCGATCCCGATACCAAAATTCTGAGTATCGACCGATACAGATCCGATCTCGATACCGTGCCATTTTTTTTTTTTTTTTTTAAGTAGAATATAGTTTCTATAGTTCAGGTGATAAACTCAAATATTATATCTTCTTTAATAAAAATAACAGACCTATAGACCTACTAATGACAGATGACACAATCTAACTAAAATCATGATGCTTGCTGTAAACTAGGCTTCATTATTTGAACATTCGTTATGACAATGATCTGTTGTGGTCTAGCTTATGTTTCCTTTTTTACTATTAAGTTTTTTCTTCTGTAAATCTGTAATAGGCTACCACTATGACCCTAATCATTGGTAAAATAACCAGCCTTTTAGCAAAGCCTGATATTTTCCTGCAGGTTTGATGCAGACTAAACTAAACTGTCTAAGGCCAGTTTTACTTAGTAATGACAATCCATATTGTGCCCGTCAGTTTCACTTTTATTAATTTAATCAACTACTTTGACCAAAATGAGCCAGGCTTTACAAACTATACGAAGCACTGAAAGTATTCCTCTCAGAAGCATAGGTAGGATGAGAAATCAGAAATTAATTGTGAGAATAATCTTACGGAGCGGCGCACACGGAGCGGATGTCCTTGATGCATCACTGACACACCTCCAGTATCTGCAGACACTTTCAAAACAGCAGCAAAAAGGGAATAAATCAGTGCGTTGAGGATCTATCCAATGTATTATTGAGCCTTTACTAATTCTAATGTTGGGTATGCGATCTGCTGATCTAAAAGACACAACGAAATATGATTTAGAAACCGCAATGAACTCCTTGTTGCAGGTCAAAATTAACCCATTTAATGCAAAACTAAATGCATTTCTCCACTGATTATTTATATTAACAGGAACAAATTGTCTTGGAGAAAGTTTTTCGTGTTGTCATGAACACAGTTTGAATTGTGAATGAATAGAGAATGATTGACAAGCGCGGTGGCGGGAAGCGTTGAACTAATCATGAATTTAACCACAGATATTCATCTGTGCTTCACATTAAACTACAGAATGGCTTCAGAACATTTGGAATATAGTAGCGATACATTACAACTTTCTAGTGCCTTATAATAGGCTACCTTCATGGCTTAGTTGACTTATAAACACAGAATATAGCACACGCCCAGGATCGGATTTGGATCGGTACCAGCTGGTTAATACCTGATCCAGCAAAAATATGAGGTATCGAACCGACTTGAATTCTGACTCTCTGTGGTCATTAAAAATCCTAGGATGTCCTTTGAAAAAGAGTATAAAAGTTTAACCCCAGCATCCTGGCCAAATTTGCCCACTGGCCTCTGTCCATCATGGCCTCCTAACATCCCCATATCATAATTGGCTTCATCACTCTGTCTTCTCTCCACCAGTCAGCTAGTGTATAGTGCGGTCTGATGCAATATGGCTGCTGTCGTGAAGCTGCTCAACTATAATTTAGATTCAACATTGCAGATACTGAAATGCCAAAAGAAACTGTACGATTGCCGATAAACGTAATCGATGCTGAAACAATATATTGTGCAGCCATGGTACGATTCTTAAAAAAAAAATAATTCTGGCAGTGGACACGGACATGCATGCGTTCCATTTCAACCATTAGAAGTTTTTTTTTGTTAACTATCAAAGCAAAAATAAAGTAAAAAGTTAGTGTTTTTTGTTTAGCCAGTACAATAAAAGTTACGGGCATTGCCAGTGTTGTGCTTTTAATCCTGCCAGAAAGTTTCATAAAACCATTCAAGTCAATGCCTGCTACAAAATTATGATAATGCATTGTGGCAGATGTACAGTAGAGTGACTCATCATTTGGTGTCGCATTATAATTTTATGCTATTTTTCAGCTGTTTTGTCATGTCTTGATTTATTATTGTTATATGACCAAGGCTACTGTGATGTGCAAATTTTAATAGTAGAGATTACTTTATTTTTCAACCCATTATGCTTCTCTTTGTAATGTCTGAACCGGAGGGAAAGCTGCACTTTTCCACTTGCTGCATTCAGTATTTTTCAATATTTTTAATATCTGGGAAATGCGTCAAGCGATAAGAATAGGAAATTGTTCACGCAGTCCTCAAACTAATTGGACAGTGAGTCTTTTATAAAGAAATGATGATAAAGAGATTTAAAGAGACCTAAGGATTTCAGTACCTATCGTTTTTTTAAATTTGATTTTCAGGTCCATTTCTTCTAAAAGTACCCTCCTGAGGTTGCTCAGGTCTTCTGTAACATTTTTATTTGTATAAGTCTCCCTACTGCTTCACTGTGGGGGTCTGCACTCAACATTGTGTTTCCAATCAGTGCTGTTTAAAGAAGGCAGAGATCTTCGAGAGCCAGAGACAGACAGGGCAGAAAGTTTGAGGTGTTTAGGTAAGCCATTCAGATCCTCCAGGTGTATTGACAACATAATCTGCACACCTTGCTTTCCTGCGGCACCTCTTTGATCATCCGTCAGAAAGGCTGAAACTCTCACGGTTACCCCTAGTTTTTGCCACTTTCATGTGTCTGTTATTGTCTATGCTCGGAATAGTGGCTTCTTTCACTGAGTTGCTACATGTCCCAACCCCAAATGCATCACTCTAGGGAAACAGTAAGAATAGAAGTGAGCATTAAAGGGATAGTTTACTAAAAAAAAAGAAGGTAAGTGTGGTAATTTACTCAGCCATTTGTCATTCCAATCTTGTATTTTGTTTTGTCATTCTGTTAAACACGAAAGCAGATATTGAGCATATATATGTATGTTGATGCTGCTCTTTTAAAGTGTGTTCACAACAAGAATAGTAATATTAATGATAACTAGGCACACACAGAATCTGTGAGCGCAGAAATTCGCAGATTTCTGCAGATTTTTAGTCAATAATTGAGTCTATGTATTTACTTGTGTAAATTTATATTTATTCAGTTTTTTAATTAATTTCACTAATATTATTGTAATATAACAATAGTAATATTAAAATGTTCATATGATTTATCTACAATACAGTTTGTAAATTAATATTTTCTGTCGTTTAGTAGAGATATTATATGAGAGACTTGCTTTGTTTACCAAATAAGTGGATTTGGATGGATTTGCATTGTAAACATTAAATAAAAGTAAACAATTTCATATAATAAGTTTTTAGTTACGATATTCCCAAAGTAATTCAGCATAAATCCGCAGATTTTTACTAAATTCTCAGCAGAAATAGCAAAAAATGTCTGCAGATTCTGTCTGACCCTAATGATAACTAATCATGAAAATAATATAAGCAATAATATACATTTTTGTACACTAAGTAGTTTTATCTTCTAAACAGAAGGTTTATAAAACTTTATGAAGCAGTGTTTTAAAAGCGGGGTGACGCGGTGGCGCAGTGGGTAGCGATGTCGCCTCACAGCAAGAAGGTCGCTGGTTCGAGCCTCAACTGGGTCAGTTGGCATTTTTGTATGGAGTTTGCATGTTCTCTCTGTTTTGGCGTGGGTTTCCTCTGGGTGGAACTTTATCAAGCTAGAATTGGAATTGGATCAAGCTAGATTTTGATCAAGCAGGCAGGCTATTATTGATCGGTCCTGGTGTTAGGGATTTCAGCAAACTCCTAATCCTGGCTATTTAACTAAAGCGTGTAACTCATCCTGCACCAACTCAATGATAATCCTTACTCAAATCATGCAGATGGTTGAGGAAAGCTGTGCTGTTAGTTTTCTATGTGATCAGATTTGCAATTAATGTATTCCATGCTAGGTGATAAAACAAGTTTAAATATTGCATATACTGTAGCCTTACAATGAAGGGGAAACAATATCTTGGGACAGCAGTGTCATAGTGGCAATTTTTTTTTTGACTCTTATACACCATTTTATATACGTACAGTCAAACCTAAAATTGTTAAAAAATAATTTTTTAGTTTTTTTATTAATATGTGAAGAACACTGTACAGTATGTCATGGTTTATGGGTCTGTGTGTTCTTCCTGTATGTGTTGTGGTGTACGTGCGAGGGTGGGTGTGTCTGTTTATCTTTTCTTGGTAGTGTGCATTCTGATCAGCTGACCTAATCAGAGAGTCCCAGCTGATGCCTGTTTTGTGGGCTATATATTCAGTCTGTGTTCACTGCTGGTTATCAGTCCGTTGTTGTTTTCATGTTCCTGTCTGTGTAAAGTCCAGGTTTTCTCTCTAGCCTAGACCGTCGGATGACGTGTTCGTTTAGACCTGTGGCAGCTCTCTGTCCTTGACATTCTACTAGTCTCTTTATCCTTTTGAACACTTTAAGACTTATACTCACTGTTGCACTTCATTAAACTATCCTTCACTCGCAGTTGAATTCTCCCGGTTTCTTGTGTGACACTGTTTATTTATGTACGTGAGGATACCAAAATAAAGGACACTGACATATTATATCCAAAAAAATCTTTATACACTGGACTAAAAACAAATAAACACAGAAATGGAAAAATATTGAATTTCAGGTCTTCATGAACCATGAAACAAAGTATTGGCAGTCATGTTGGCAAAAAGTATTGACTATTATGTTAATAATGGTATTCTAAAAGTTGTTTACATTTTTTTGGTTGATATTAATCCATTGCATACTGTGCATTTCTATCTAAATTATCTGATATTATCAATATGAATTTGTTTGGACATAGTTTAACTCTGATCAGTCAAGTTCTTGTCATGTTTTTTTCACCATTTCCTAAACTATATAGAATAAACAGTGATACTCTGAGAAATGTTAAAGGTGTGTGAATAGTTTTGGGTTTGACTTTATGTAGAGTGGTTTCATTTATAATACGACTGTATGACTTGCTTTAGGTCAATTTTGCAAGGACTAACAATCAATGGTGAAAAGTCACAAGCGGAGGCAGTTTCTCTGTGATTGGCTCATTATTTCCCTGTTTATTAACTAGCAACTGTATGTCATGATTATACCTGATCTGCAAATTAGCCTGACTTAATAGATGTACTAATTACAAAGTAAACAACTTGACCACCCACACACCACTTCTTTGAATCAAAATTAATAGATTATTGTGAGTGAGCAGGCTTTGAGTGTCCACTCTAAACAAGAAAATAAAGACAATATTGGCTTCATGTGACCTTCATAGCATTTCTTGTTTACCAAATATTTGAGGTTTAATGGACTTAGAGAAACAACATGCAAACGTCGCTAAGCAAAGCTACACAAAATATTCTTGTTTCTGTATTATTATTATTATTATTGAAACAATGCAAATTTGTTTATTTTAATGTGATTTTGCTTTAATACATTGAAAGCAAAATTGATAATGGAGCTAAAAAGTTTACAGTATGAGTCATTTGTTGTAGTGTAAGGCAAATTATGTTTCAGTTGAATTGCTTTCAATTTTAGTTATCATAGTACAATTGCTAGTGACAGGCAAAATAAATGACATCTAACAGGCATTTAAAACTAAATGGATAAACTCAAAAGAGACAGGAACACCTTTTGGAGTTAAGTTAAATATGGTTCAGAAACTTTTCTCTTTAATTTCTTTTCTCCTTGGTCTCATTGAATTGTTTTAGAGGGTTTTTAGAGAACCCATTTCTTTTTTGATTAGATATTTTGCAACCAGAGTGAGTGTGAAACTTTAAGCAAGACATTTTTTGACCTCCCAATCATTAATATCGATTATGTTCAAAAGGCAAAATGAAGAAATGTTTCTCACAGAAACTGTTAAAATTCTTACTTCTTTTTAACACTTTCATAAAATCAGTTGTCAAGACAGACATGCATTCAAAGGTTCAGTAAGATTTTCATAATGCTCTTTATTCATTCATTCATTTTCCTTTCGGCTTAGTCTCTTTTTTAATCTGGGGTTGCCACAGCGGAATGAACCGCCGACTTATCCAGCACATGTTTTACACAGCAGATGCCCTTCCAGCTGCAACCCATCACTGGGAAACATCCATCCATTCACACACATACACTACGGACAGTTTAGCCTACCTAATTCCCCTATATACTTGTTGGGGAAACCGGAGCACCCGGAGGAAACCCACGCCAACAGGGGGAAAACATGCAAACTCCACATAGAAATGCCAACTGACCCAGCTGAGGCTTGAACCAGCGACCTTCTTGCTGTAAGGCAAAATTGCTACCTACTGCGCCACCGTGCAGCCCATAATGCTCTTTATGTTATATTATATTATTCATTCATTCATTTTCTTTTTGGCTTAGTCCCTTTATTAATCCGGGGTCGCCTCAGCGGAATGAACCGCCAACTTATCCAGCGTATGTTTTACGCAGCGGATGCCCTTCCAGCTGCAACCCATCTCTGGGAAACATCCTTACACACACTCATACACTACAGACAATTTAGCTTAGCCAATTCACCTGTACCACATGTCTTTGGACTGTGGGGGAAACCGGAGTACCCGGAAGAAACCCTCGCGAATGCAGGGAGAACATGCAAACTTCACACAGAAATTCGGAGGCTCGAAGCAGTGACCTTCTTGCTGTGAGGCAACAGCACTACCTACTGCGCCACTGTGTCTCCTATATTATATTATATTATATTATATTACATTATATTATATTATATTATATTATATTATATTATATTATATTATATTATATTATATTATATTATATTATATTATATTATGCTGATTTGTTCTCATAAACATAAAAAAAACACTGCAGCTTAATAGTTTTATGGAAACCATTGTAATTTTCCAGAAATCTTATCAGAATTCTTATATTATCAGCATGTTAGCAGAATTTATTCAAAATTGTAATTGTAACTTTTTAATTGCAACTTGGTAGTTGGTTTTCCTGTCAGTTTTGATCAAGTTAATGCATACTCAGAAAATAGAAGTGTAATTTCCTTTAAAAAAAAGAATATATACAGAAAGAGACTTTTTGACATATCTAGTCTTGTTTGAGAAGTTGTAGAGGTTTTAGTTCCAAGGAGTTACGACACCAGGCAAACCACCAGGGCCAAAACTTTAACTTGACTGATCACCTGCTGTCTGAGCTGTCGAAGAGTCCTGCTCCAATTTCTGATCTATTGCAGGTGAAGATTGAACTGCGTCACAGGTAACATTTCCCAAGCAGCTCCTTGTACTGTGACTTCTTTCCCCTCGCCACTCCTACAGTATCACTGTTAGTGTATGTGTAAGTCAGTGAGACAGACAAACTCTTTTCAGCTGCTAGCCATAAGCTACTTAGTTTATTTCAATAAGAAAACATTTGGGATTTAATCATTCATTCTTTACATGTCTTATTGTCAGTTCTACTAAAAAAAAAGCAGTAGGAACAGACAACAGTGCCTTTTAGCCACAGCTGCTCTAGCCCATTCTGCTTATCTGGCTGTTGTTTGTATCAGTCTGTCACAGTGGAAATGAGAATGAGCCACTTCCCAACTTTTCACCAACTTTCAAAACTTTTCCTCCTTCACCATTCCTACCCAGCTTGGGACTCATCTGGAAGCAATCCTGCTCCATTAATCGTGTCCAAATCCAAGTCTTCTTTATTGCTGCTTATTCTGCCCAGCTTCAAGACTCCATCAGATTTTAACCACATCCAGATTTCTGGCTCCCCCAAGCTCCACCTCAGGCCTCAGAGCCCAGTCTGTGGATCAGTTGGCTCCCGCTGGCTTCACCAACATGTTTTGTTCTTCTGGCTTCATCTCGGACCAATATCACCTTTGGTTTTATCTTGGTCTTCCTGCCCACCAGCTGTGCACCAAGCTTCACGTTACATATATTTTCTTGTTTGGTTATTTCTGATGAAGGAGTGGTATTTTTAATTGGTTTGACCAATTAAAAATTGTCGGGCCAACAAATAACTCAATTGCGACAGGTAACTCAAATTGTCAACGAATTTAAATGTGTATTTCTGCGCAGCCTCTTTACATAGATACAGTAGATCCATCATTTGCGTGTACACGTGAAGCATGGCCACCTACAGCTGACAGAGAGAGACATCAGGCAAACTCTTCATCAACCTGAAAGGCTTCTTTCTGAACGACCAACATGGCCTAGTATCCATGAAGAGAAAGATTGTTTTCGAAAGGGCTTCTGCCAAAATTGGAGAATCAGAACTAAATCCAGTTTAAATTCTGAATCAATATCGGAATTACTTTTACACGCTGGAGGGAATTGAAAGTATGCAGTTTAAAACCACAATCAGAAGGGTGACACCATAACTGAAATATTATTTTTAGACAGGTACTGTATGTTTTAAAACTATTTTAGTCACGCAAAGCTTATGTTGATTGTGTTCTTTTTTATGAATAGGTTTATATGTATGCCGCTTTTCAGCCACTAAAAAATGTCCAGCAAAAGACTGACTATTTTTAAGTTCATGGGGTGTCTTTTACAGCATCGATAACATAGTCGGTTAATTAGACCTAAGCATTCATTTAGTTCTTCAAGTGTAAAAGGAGATGAAAACAAGCAATGTACGAGGATCAGCGAGCACAATTAAAAATTAAATCACTCGTTGTCTTGGTGTAGCATAAATGTAATGTAAAAAGATGTCAGGGTATTTCTGTTTTTAGCACTCCTTTTTTCTGATCTGATTTTTATTTAGTTGAATAACGAAACATAAGTAAGTAGCGCTCTTCCTCCTAACCAGCTTTTATATTTATATCAAGTTTTATTTATATTCGCACATTCGTTCATTTTTGAACAGTGACAACCTGTGACATGCTCCCACTCTAACGGTACAGTAAATATTCAGTCTGAAATAGCGTGTAGGTATGACTATTATATTATTAAAGAGAAAGTCAGAATGTGCGAACATAAAACTAACTTTACCCCAATGCCAGTTTTGGGAAATATAATTCCTGCACCCGCTGGCCTGTCAATCACTACTGAACAAAGTGTGTGTCTTCATAGAGTTTTCTAACTGGTGAATGACATGATCCAGTGTATATAAGGTTGTCTATAGTCATCAGATCGTCATCTATTTGGTGCACATTCATGACTTAAGGAGCCATGGCTTTGGATGGCAGGGGAGGGATGTAAATTTTCAAAGCTATTATGCTAACGATAGCATTCTGGCAGATCACCTACTGCACCTTTAAGCCAATAAAACAGTTCAGAGGGCGTTGTCTAGTCAAAATATGACATTATAAATAATAGATAATATTGGAGTTTATTCTTTTGATTTTCCACAAAAGACCACAGAAAAAGTATATCATTATTAACACATCATCCACCTATAACTGCTTCAGAAACAGAAGTTGTCCTTCAATAATACCTAAAAATAGAAAGTTGTCTGGGAGAATACCAAGGGAAAGGCTAGGCAAAGCCAGTGTTAAAAAGAGGTTTGATTTGTTGGTCACTACATTACACCCATTTGTGTTTTGATAACTTGACAGGCTATTTTCAGTGTAACGGCCATATAATTATTCCTGAGAAAAAGTATCTAGGGAAGGAGAGAATAGAGAGAAATATGCATCATCAGTATGGTTTGATAATGTTTTGGTTTGTGATGTGAAATCTCTTTTAATTCAGTTCATTGGTCTGGAAATGGTTTATGGTCATTACCCTGACAGATCTGTCATGGCATTGAGCTAATAGCTCATTAAAGTGCAGCGTTTCACCTATACCATGCAGACTGCAGTGAAAGCTTATCATTTTGTCACGGTTCTGCTGTCCTAAAGAGTCTTTCTGTCATTTAATACTGACAACATGTCATCTCAAATGAAGTTAGTGAGCTAATTATTCTAAAGGTAGATACAAGACAGTGAGCACTTCTGTAGAATATAAACGAGAGGTGCAGTTCATGCTTTGTTCCTTCTGTGGCACATAATTACAGGGAAATTCAGTGGCACCCAATTCTAATTTGCCTCTTAAAAAGTGAAAAAATTTTCATATTGTCTTCTTTGATCTTCCTTAAGACTAAAACTTCATGCAGGTTAAAAATAATTAAATATAATTGTATTTTTCAGAATGTAAGCTGCATTTTTTTTTCTTTTGAAATGCGCTGCAAGTTGTTTTTTGGAAAATATGGTTTTGCAAACATTTGTTTTGTTAAGCTTTTTGAATTAAACACTCTTTGATGTTTATTTATGAGCCATTCGCTGATGTAGTATATTCAAAGAAACAAATAAGGACGTTTTAGAGATCTGCTTTGTTTTTGTTTTGCTCTTCTCTCTTATGTCATTCTGAACCGAGTAACCTCAACTGAGAACCGTTTTCAAAACATTTCAGCATTGCTGGCCTCCAACCGAGACTAGAAAATAAGTGTCACATCTAAAATATTGCTTCCCAGACAGTATATTTACTGAATGACTTGGAACATTTGGCTCTATTTATTTGAAACCTCTTTTTCAGATGGGATGTAAAGTGACCGTCTTGCTGTTCATCTATTTCCTGGCTACAAACTACTATTGGATCCTGGTGGAGGGCTTGTACCTGCACAGTCTCATCTTCATGGCCTTCTTGTCGGACTCCAAATACCTTTGGGGTTTCACTTTGATCGGGTGGGGTGAGTATACCAGAGTGAATGTGCTGGAAGAGGCAATTTGTCAATATTCCCGCTTCTGTGGGTTTGTAACATATCTCTGTAAATGAAAAGCTGCTGTCGCTGGTTTTTCTTTTGCTGGAATCTGGTTTGGTTCACGGACACTTGCATGACAAGTAAATGTACTCTCCTCAATGAACAAGGCCAATCGTTTTTCTTACATATTTTTTTTTCATTGTGTGTCTTCTTGTAGCTGGCTGATACTGTATACTACTGCATATGTGTGAAAGTGAAAGAGACACTATAGCAATACTTATAAAACGATTCAAAACCTTGAGTCAGTAACATTGCTAAACGTTTATTTACAAAAGAAGTGCTTTAAAGAAACACTTGAAAATTCTGTTACTGCTTTTATTAGGTGTGAGCTTGATTAAAATGTTATTCAATAAAATCTTTATTCCAATTTTTTTTTTTAAAATACTGTCATTTACAGCGTTTTTGTTTCTTTCAGACGATGACAGATGTCAGACGTCATAGTGCTTTTACAATGTAGATTGTGTCAAAGCAGCTTAACATAGAAGTTATAGTATATTGAAACTGTGTCAGTCCAGTTTTCAGAGTTGAATGTCAGTTTAGTTCAGTTCAGTGTGGTTTAATTTGCACTGCTGAAAGTCCAAACACTGAATAGCAAATCCATCGATGCACAGCTCCACAATTCCCAAACCAAGCAAGCCAGTGCTGAACAACACTTCACCAATTGACGAAAGTGAAAAAAAAAGAGAGAAACCAGACTCAGTAAACATCATGGTTTTTGTACCAAATATTAATTTCTTAAATTTCTGAAGTTAAAATATTGATATTGCATTGTCTGAAAATGTTTCAAACTATTTGCAAGTAGGGATGTACACAATTATTCGATTAATCGAACCCATCAGCGACAATCGAGGATGAAAACGATGATCGATTGGCTCTAAAATTAAATTAGTTTCAATCTTTCTGATTGGTTATGCTGGTATTTGGGCGGTAGTTTGATATTTGATTGGTTATGGCTGCAGGGAGTTGCGGTCTAGAGAGAGACCTGAGCGCAGATGGAGTATAGGGGGTCACACACCAGAAGCGCTGCATCCCGCCACACATCGCATTTCAGAATTCTAAACGTAGGTTTCTATCAGGGTACACAGCGTTGCCCAGCCACTACTCAGGACACTGTTCATATTTCTGCCGAGCCACAGAGCGCCATCTGAATAGTTTCATTTTAAATACCATGCAAATGTGTGCGTCTGGTGTGTGATACTTTTAGCTGTCATGTGCGCGCCGTGTCTTGACACTCTTTTCGGCGAGGACTAGCCTACGGCATGACTGTTTCACCGGGTGACACCAAAATCGAACGCTACTTCAGGGAGCCATGCATCTCTCTAAACCCGGATCCTTTATTGTGGTGCAAAGTAAATGAGTCTCGATTTGCAAGGCTAAGCCCCCTTGCCCAGTGGTACCTGGCTGTTCCTGCAACTTCTGTGCCTGCTGAATGCGTTTTTTCCACCGCCAGTCTAATTGTAAATAAACTTCGCACTCGGCTTTCATCGGAGCATGTAAACCGACTGATCTTTTTGAATAAAAATATGTAGTCCTTCCTTATGTTGAGTTTTATTAGCCATGCATGATAAAATATTCAGGCTGTTTTTGTTTTAAGTTTAAGCAGCATAGTTACATTAGGCCGGCTTTATTTTATTTACCTCCACCGACTGATCATTTTGAAAGAAATGTTATTTTACCTAATCTTTACGTTAGTTTACGTCAGTATAGCTGTGGTAAAAAATATTCAGGCTATTTTTAATTTAAGTTAACGCAGCCAAATTATGCTAGCTTCTAATTTTAGTTAGGCTATGTGCTACAGATGCGCGGATCAGCTGAAATGTCACCCGAATCCACTCCTTCATTCTAATCATCCACCGCCACCCGCCCGCACATACTATTTTATCTGATATATTTGGATATATATATCCGCACCCGAGCCCGCACCCGATCGACACGATTCTTTGTTTTAAGCATGATGATAGGTAACTGTGGATCGTTTGTTATTAACAGCAGAATCAGCTTTTAGATATACTGGAAAAAGATAACAAAAACTGTGTCACTTCAGCCTAAACAGCAGCTATGTTATGTTTACTTGGCCTTTTTCTTTGCACTGTGCTTGGGCGTCTCATTTTCACATTCTGCAAAGTCCACTCTCTGCTTTTTTGCTGGTCAACTGCTATGACCCGCGACCCACCCGCAATTAATCATAATGTTTTTTTTTATTACCCGACCTGCGGATTATCCGCAGCGCCCGCGGATATAACCGCCATCCGCGCATCACTGTGCTACTTAACAGCCGTTTGGTTAAGTTTTGGTGAAACTTTATTCTTGCGAACCTTTTACAAAAAAAATCCACATCCACATCTGTTGTGATGCTGCTGAAGTAAAATATTGTTTTGGTAAAAATGTCAGTTAAATAAAATAACTGAAATGCAGAGTATCATGTGTGTTTTTATTGTTGTTGTGAACAATATAGAAAAAGGTAGGATATAGTTTTAAAAACGGATCCAAAATATTTATAGAAATAATAAGACATATTCATCTTTCATCTTTATCTTTATTTGTATAGTGCTTATACAATGTAGATTGTGTCAAAGCAGCTTCACATGGAAGATTATAGTGAATTGAAACAGAGTCAGTTCAGTTTTCAGAGAATAAGTTCAGTTCAGTTTAGCTCAGTTCAGTGTGGGTTAATCAAATCAAATCAAATCAAATCAAATCACTTTTATTGTCACATCATCAGCAGCACGTGTGCTATGATGAGTGAAAAGCTTAGGTGCTGGCTCCAGACAGTGCAAAATACAGACAGTGTAAATACAACGACAGTGCAAAATACAGACAGTGCAAAATACAGACAGTGCAATATACAGACAGTGCAAAAATACAGACAGTGCAATATACAGACAGTGCAAAAATACAGACAGTGCAGGATACAGACAGTGCAATATACAGACAGTGCAAAAATACAGACAGTGCAATATACAGACAGTGCAAAAATACAGACAGTGCAGGATACAGACAGTGCAGTATACAACAACATACTCACAAAAAAACAAGACAATGTAAAATTGGCAATGTTGACAGCGATACGTAGGCAGTATTGTTTTAAGTATGGATTTGTTAAAGTGCAGTGCATGCTACATCTTGACGGTGTGCAGTGCGGGGTATGGAAGAGTTTGTGTGGGGTGTGTTAAGTGTTCATCAGCCTGATAGTCTGAGGGAAGAAACTTTCCTTCAGTCGGCTGGTGCGTGACCGGATGCTGCGGAACCGTCTGCCTGAGGGTAGCAGAGAGAAAAGTCTATGGCTTGGGTGGCTGGAGTCGCTGATGATTCTCTTGGCTTTCCTCATGCACCTCCTGGTATAGATGTCCTGGAGGGAGGGAAGCCCACCTCCTACTACACGTCCAGCAGTTCGCACGATCCTTTGTAGACCTTTGCGATTGCTGCTGGTGCTGTTTCCGTACCAGGTGGTGATGCAGCCAGTGAGGATGCTCTCCACAGTGCAGGTGTAGAACGAGCGGAGGATGTGGGGGCTCATTCCAAACCTCCTGAGACGCCTGAGGAAGAAGAGACGTTGTTGTGCCTTCCTCAGCACTGCGTCTGTGTGGGCAGTCCATGTCAGATCCTCAGCGATGTGTACTCCAAGAAACTTGAAAGTGCTGACTCTCTCCACTGGTGTCCCGTTGATGGTGATGGGAGTGTGTTCTCTCTTCTCTCTCCTGAAATCCACCACCAGCTCCTTGGTTTTGCTGATGTTGAGTGAGAGGTGGTTTTCCTGACACCACTGCGTCAGAGCGTGCACCTCCTCTCTGTAGGCCGTCTCATCATTATCGGTGATTAGGCCCACCACCGTTGTGTCATCAGCAAATTTAACGATGACATTGGAGCTGTGTTTGGATGTACAGTCATGTGTGTACAGGGAGTACAGGAGTGGGCTGAGAACACAGCCCTGTGGAGCACCAGTGTTGAGGATCAGTGTGGATGAGGTGATGTTGTTCATTCTGGCCACCTGGCGTCTGCTTGACAGGAAGTCCAGGATCCAGTTGCACAGAGAGCTGTGTAGGCCCAGAGCCTGGAGCTTCACCACCAGCTTGGCAGGCACTATGGTGTTGAATGCTGAGCTGTAGTCCACAAACAGCATTCTCACATATGTGTTTTTGTTTTCCAGGTGAGACAGAGCAGTGTGCAAGGTGAAAGCAATAGCATCATCTGTGGAGCGGTTGTTTCTGTATGCAAATTGCAGAGGGTCAGTGTTAGCGGGCAGTACAGAGCAGATGTGGTTTTTAATCAGCTTCTCAAAGCACTTGCTGAAGATGGGTGTCAGTGCAACCGGACGCCAGTCATTCAAGCATGTGGTTTTAGCTGATTTCGGTATTGGCACAATAGTAGCTGTCTTAAAGCATGTAGGAACCACAGACCGAGAGAGCGAGAGGTTAAAGATGTCCGTGAAAACCCCCGCTAGCTGGTGTGCGCATGCTTTAAGTACGCGTCCAGGGATGCCATCTGGGCCCGTAGCTTTTCGGATGTTCACGCGACGGAAAGATCTCGTTACATCCGCTACAGAAATGGAGAGTGTGCTGGCGGTTTCTGTGTCGGCCGCGGGAGCGCGCTGTGTGTGTGCGCTGTCCTGGGCTTCAGAGCGGGCGCGTTGTGTATGTGCGCTGTCCTGGGCTTCAGAGCGGGCGCGCTGTGTATGTGCGCTGTCCTGGGCTTCAAAGCGGGCGTAGAACGAGTTGAGTTCGTCCGGGAGAGACGCAGCAATGTTCACAGTGGCGGATTTATTACTTTTAAAGTCCGTGATGTAATTAAGTCCCTGCCACATGCTCCTTGCATTATTGGTGTTAAATTGACCCTCTACCTTGTCTTTGTATTGACAAATCACTACTGAGAGTCCAAACACTGAAGAGCAAATCCATCGATGCGCAGCTCTACAGATCCCGAACCATGCAAGCCAGTGGCGACAGCGGCGAGGAAAAAACTTCACCAATTGGCGAAAGCGAAGATTTAAAAAACCTCGAGAGAAACCAGGTTTAGTTGGGCACGACCATTTCCCCTATGGCCAAACGTCTTGTGCAGAGCTGCAGTCTAGGCGCAGGAAGCTGGACCTCAGCGAAGACTCGTCTGTCCTTGGAGCATCACAGGAGTCAGTCTCATGCTCTCACTCCACGATGACCACCACAGCAGGATACGGCCTGGTCCAGAATACATTGGGATCATCTCGTCGCTGGTCTTGGATCGCATCAGTGGCGCTGCATAGTCTGAGGGCCTCAAGATGAGTACCCCCAGGTGGAAATACAGAATAAGGAGAATAATTAGCGTAGCTGCTGTTCATACCACAAAATCAAAATCATACCACAAAAGGAAAAACATGTGTGGGGCACATCATGCGTCATACCGTTATGTACTGGACTGAGTGTATGCTTTGCTAAAAAGATAGGTCTTTAATCTAATTTTGAAGAGCGAAAGTGTGTCTGAGCCTCGGACATTATCAGGAAGGCTATTCCAGAGTTTAGGGGCTATAAATGAGAAGGCTCGACCTCCTTTACTCGACTTCGATATTCTAGGTACTACCAGAAGCCCTGAGTTTTGAGATCGTAAAGAGCGGGTTGGGTTGTAGCGAGACAGGAGGTTGGTTAGATAAACAGGAGCTAGATTATTTAAAGCTTTATAGGTAAGGAGTAATATTTTAAATTCAATACGAAACTTAACAGGCAGCCAGTGTAAGGAGGATAAAATTGGGGTGATATGATCATATTTTCTAGACCTGGTAAGAACTCTGGCAGCTGCATTTTGCACTAGCTGAAGTTTGTTTATAGAGGATGCTGGGCAACCGGCAAACAGAGCATTACAGTAGTCTAGCCTAGAAGTCATGAAAGCATGAACTAGCTTTTCTGCATCTGATATGGATAGCATACTTCGCAATTTAGCAATATTTCTCAGATGAAAGAAAGCAGTTTTTGTGACATGGGATATATGATTTTCGAAAGTTAAATTGCTGTCTAATATGACACCCAGATCTTTTATAGTAGAGCTAACGCTAACTTTGTATCCCTCTAGTTGCAGGTTGAGCTGTGAGAACTGTTGTGTACAGGATTTAGGCCCGATAAGTAATAATTCTGTTTTGTCTGAGTTTAGGAGAAGAAAATTGTTGGTCATCCAGTCTTTAACATCTTTAATACACTCAGTTAGCTTAGACAGTTCAGACATCTCATCAGGTTTAGTTGAAATGTATAATTGAGTATCGTCTGCATAGCAGTGAAAGCTGATCCCGTGTTTTCTAATAATGTCCCCCAGGGGAAGCATGTATATTGTAAACAGCAAAGGTCCTAAAACTGATCCTTGGGGGACCCCGTACTTTACTGGCCTGACTTGTGAAAGCTGTCCATTAATATTTACAAACTGGTAACGATCAGCTAAGTATGATCTAAACCATTGAAGGGCCTGACCTTGGACACCTGTAGAATTTAAGCGGTCTATGAGAATATTGTGGTCGATGGTGTCAAATGCGGCGCTAAGATCGAGTAAAACTAACAGTGAGATGCACCCT
Organism: Danio kyathit; assembly: GCA_903798195.1. Classification (NCBI taxonomy): domain Eukaryota; kingdom Metazoa; phylum Chordata; class Actinopteri; order Cypriniformes; family Danionidae; genus Danio; species Danio kyathit. The sequence goes on along the minus strand of LR812527.1, from coordinate 35,796,912 downwards.
TGGTCAGCAGCTAAGAGTAAATCGTTGGTTATTTTCACTCGTGCGGTTTCTGTACTGTGATGAGGCCTGAAACCTGACTGAAACACTTCAAAAATATTGTTTGTCTGCAGAAAGGTGCATAATTGGGTAGAAACAACTTTTTCTAGAATTTTAGACATAAACGGAAGATTTGAAATAGGCCTATAATTAGCTAAGTTGCTCGGGTCCAGTTGTGGTTTCTTAATAATAGGTTTAATAACAGCTAGCTTGTAGGGATTTGGAACATGGCCTAAAGATAAAGAAGAGTTGATAACATTAAGGAGAGGTTCTCCTATAACAGGTATCAGTTCTTCCAGTAATTTTGTTGGAATTGGATCTAACATACATGTAGCTGATTTAGAACTATTTATAACTTTATCTAGCTCTTCCTGTTCTATGATTTTGAGGCATTGTAGGTTATTTTGATTCAGTGGAAAAGTTACTGCATCTGAAGTATAAGGCGGTGCAGAAAGTTTAACATCTTCTATTTTCTGTCTAAAGCGTTCTATTTTATCACTGAAAAAAATCATGAAGTCATCACTACTAATTTGTGGTGGGACATTTTGTTCCAAAGATGATCGATTATTTGTTAATTTAGCAATGGTGCTAAATAAAAATCTAGGATTGTTATGATTATTTTCAATCAGTTTGCGGAGGTGCTCGGCCCTGGCAGATTTAAGAGCCCTCCTATAGCTTGACATACTGTTTTTGTACGCAATTCTAAAAACCTCTAAATTAGTTTTTTTCCATTTACGTTCCAGAGCACGGGTTGCTGTTTTGAGAGCGCGAGTATGATTATTGTACCATGGTGCAGTTTTATTCTCTCTAGCCTTTTTTAATTTGATGGGTGCCACAGTATTTAGTGTGCTAGTAAAGATGGCATCCATACTGCTGGTTACTACATCAAGGTCATTTGCGTTTGCAGGTGTATTTCGAAATAAAGAGAGATCAGGTAAGTTATTTATGAATTCATCCTTGGTGGACGGAACGATAGTCCTACCAGGGCGGTATATTGGTGCAGATCTGCTAATTTCAGGTAAACGCAGCTTATATAGCAAGAGGTAGTGGTCCGTAACATCATCACTTTGTGGTATAATGTCTACATCAAAGACCTCAATTCCATAGGATAATATTAGATCTAATGTATGCTTTAAGCAATGGGTTGGACCGACAGCATTTTGTTTTATCCCAAGTGAGTGTAATAGATCCATAAAGGCGAGCCCTAGTGTATCATTGGAGTCATCAACGTGGATGTTAAAGTCTCCAACAATTAGTATTTTATCAGTTTTAACTAGTAAGTCAGAAATAAAGTCAGAAAACTCTTTTAGAAAAATGACATAGGGTCCTGGGGGTCTATATATGGTGATTATAGCGAGAGATATCATAGGTTTTTGCATAATATCCGGTAGCATAACATTAAGAGCTAGTAACTCAAAGGAGTTAAACATAAGTCCCTTTCTCTGATTAACATTAAGAATATCACTAAAGATTGATGCAACTCCACCACCACGGCCAGTATGACGAGCTTCATGCTTGTATGTGAATTGTGAATATATTGAAGGGGATAATACTGTAATATAACTTTGGTTTCTTTTTTTCTGCGCGGCTTCAGTTGCCGTTGTTTTAAAGCTCCCTGTAACGGGAGAACCGCATCCACTTTCTGATTGGCATGTAGTTCAAGCTCACATAGATTTTGTGTAGATAAACACAATTTGTAATATAACATTTTCATATTGTGTCTCTAGGCTTTATGATTAATTTTATTTACAATGCGTCATGTAGAAAAGCTACATGCCTCAAGTCAGTGGCGGTTCTAGTTTAAATTACTTAGAAATAAATAAAATTATTATTATTATTAATATTACACAATTATTATTCTAAATAAATAACAGAAATCAAATCCTAAATGTAACTGGAAAAAACTGTAGACAACTGTAGTGATATGCTAAGATCTCTGCTTGAATATTAAAGACAATTCTATAGAATACAAAAAATATATATTTTATGTAATTATCTGTTGTCTTAGACCCGTCTCATGGCTGAGAATTAATGTTATTGAGTCTTACCTCCCTGATTCATCATCTGTCCTTTCTGTTTCATAGCCATATTGTCAAAATAAGATCATCATCATATTATAACTTTAGTTTTGTCGACTTACAAAGCTCGCTGCGTGCCGACACCTCTGCATAAAAGTTACTCCGGTTTCACAGTACATAAGCAGCATGTATTTTATCGGCGTGCATGAAAACAACCGTTATTCACACTGGGAGCAGAGCAGCACGTGAGGCGCGGGAATGGTTTTCTGCATGCATGCATGCGTCAGTTTGCTTTCACCACCGTTGTTTCCATTTCACATAGACAATAACAAACTTGCACATGCAAAATACGCCAAATGTGAATGGCCTCTAATGTCTTTATTCTGGGATTACTACTTTAAATTAATACACTTGTATAAAATAAATCGTAACTCAAAGCTTTTACTGGGGCTCGTTTTTTTCCGCACCGTCTCCACGTGCCACCCAGATGGTGCCCTGGGCATCGAGCATATTGCCCTTGACTAAATATGCCACTTGTTACACTTCTTTAAATGTTTACTGTGTTAACCAATATTGATGGTGATTTTTAATAACCCAACGGCGTTGATTTAATTGTTTTCTGAATCCTGTCATAGTTTTATCAACATTTTTAACAGGGTTAAAAAAAAAAATATATATATATATATATATGCATTTAATTGTCGCTATGACGAACACACGCCCCCGCCTCTTGCTTAAGCTCTGCCCCCGATTATCGAGTACTTGTTTGTCAAACCTGTGGATGGATTAATCTAAATGAAGAATGGTCAGAAATGCCCATCCCTATTTACAGGTATAAACTGTTCACAATTTAATCACAACTCAAATAGACGTAATTATAACATGATTCTTCAGAAAACATTATAATAAAATAATTAGATGTTTATGAAGTCTTACTGTTTCAATGAAGCAGTACGGACCAATGAATTAGGTTGGTTCATAGTAAAAATAAATATTGTGATGTTTCGAGTTTTTATTCAAATGATGATATATTAGTTTTTCTTTGATAAAGAGCAGCATTTATAAGACCTTTATAGCATTTAAAGTGCTTTTACATAAATCTTACTGACCACAAATACTGTATTTGAATGGTAGTGTTGAATGTGTATCAAGTATTATATACAGTGAGTAACAGTTTAAAATGACCACACACACATGGCCAGAGATTCTTCAGGATCACACTTGAAACCAAGGAGTGAGAAAATTAACCAGAATACACCAGCTACAATGGCAGCATGGCTGCACACGGAAGAGACGCACAAATTAGTATTTTTTGTCATTATTGTGAATTTTTACAACAAACAAGCACATGTTTTAATATATTCATAACCGCATTTGTTTTTTTTACCGTCATGGTTTTCTTTTAAAACGCTAAAATAAAAACCGCTGGATTTCGCCATCTATAATCCATAATAATAACTCCTGTATAGAAGTCCCACAACATTCTGACACTCGACTACACTCGAATACCCTGTCAGAAAAGTCTAGTGGCTGAGAATGAGCTTTTTACAGTGTGGTATAACGCTAATGTTGTTTTGTGTGTTTGCATAGATGAATATGGCCAGGGTGTAAATGCACAGTACAGTTTTGATCTTATTGCCACATTATATCATTATGATAACATGATATCGTTGCCTTCAGTGATTTCCTGAAGATAAATACCAAAAAATAACACAACTGGAATAACTACAGCAGTCGCCATCGTCGATCTCATATGAAGCAAGATATCGCGATGAAATATGATGACGTGTGCAGGTGTTGTAGTGGTGTCCTATTTCTTAGGGACACATTTTGGATCCCTTCCTTTTCACACTCTGTTTCAAGGGCCAAGGGGAAGGGGTAGGGGTACAAAAATAGAATTGGGATTGGGCCTTATTATAATTTTAAACTTGCTAAGTGCAATGAGGATTCATTTTGGAAATTAAAATAAAATAAAAGACAACTAAAATGGAAGTACAAAAATATATTTGTATATACGTGCATATAAAAAATATATAATTTATGTTAAGTATATATCCCTTCATAGAATGTAGTCTATGGCATGCTGACAGTAAATCATTGCTATTCACAGTTATGCACACCACACAGGAAACGCAACCTACTAAATTGTATTTGCCATGAATAGAAAAAGTGTCAACTGCAAAAACCAGCAACAACGAGGACCCTGGAGAAAGCGAATATAATAAGGAAAGGTGTATACTGAGGAGAAATGAATAGACTGGAAAGAAAACCACAGGGAGGAAGTACAGAGAGTCACAAAAAACAAGAGCTGCTCTAATTAACCATATGAATCACGATCTGTGCTTGACAAATACTGGACTGGGAGTTCAGTGCAGTCCAGTATTAGGCATTTTGTGTTACATTGTGTTCTTTCCACTACATTTTCCATATTGGGATCCGATGTTTTTCTCTCCCAGGAGTTCAACTGTGTACTGCAGTTTCTAGCAGAATCCTGCAGAGATATTGAGACACACGCATGCAACACAATATTGTATTGTGTAGAGGAGATGCTTGATGAATATGAAATATGCAAAATCAAAAATTCTTTATTGTGGAACCTTGGCAATCATGTTTTTCCAATAGTGAATTATAGCAGTGTTATATATCATTAGCGGAGAACATTAAGTATTGATTAATTTGCTTGTGATAAATGCAACCAGATTACAGAATATAATTAAACTGTTTGGCTTATATAAGTTTCTGTTTAAATTGTGTTAAGTGCATTGACCTTAGTTTGGAGAAAAGTGTCAAATCGAGAGAGACGAACTGATTTAATTTGCAGTGTTTACGTAGAGCTACTTTTCTCTTCATTTATTAATTCTGCTGTTTAAGTTCTTCACAAATGTCAACTTTGAATGACTTCTGTAATTAGAAAATAATATAAAGCTCTGTTTGTGAGTTTAACGTTTAGAAACTATATTGTGTGATATGCAGTGCAACATGCTAAACTTCATCTGGAACTAATTAAATAGCTATATATAATATTGGGTTGTAATTACTGTATTGTATATACATTTTTATATTACTTGGAAGACAATAAATATTTGGACTCTATTTTAAAGATCTAGGCGAAAAGCCTAAAGTGCATGGAGCAAAAGCATTAAGGGCATGTCTGAATCCATTTTTGCTATTTTAAGGACAGAAAAATATGCTTTAAGCCCTGGCGCATACTCTAGTCTAACAGAGTTGTGCTTATGAGTTATGGATAGGGTCAGACGGAATCTGCAGACGTTTTTTGCAATTTCTGCGGAGAATTTTGGTAAAAATCTGCGGATTTCTGCTGAATTATTTTTGGAGTCTCATAACTAAAACCTTAATATGTGAAATATGTGTAATTTAAAAACTGAATAAATTCAGATTTACACACATTTACTCAAGTAAATAAACATAATTAATGTTAATTAATGTTAATTAATGCGAAAAATCTGCGGAATTCTGCACGCGCAGATTCCGTGTTGCCCTAGTTATGGGTGTGTTTTGAGCATAAACCTGCATTAAACCCATCAGAGTCTCATCTCCCATTCACTTTAAGAGTCAGTTCCATTGTGCCATGGCACATTTGCTATTTACATGGCAGACTTTGTAAGAGGAAAAACTGAACGCTATCAAGAAAACAGTTAAACAGAGCATCTGCAGCGCGAGAATAAAGAACGAACCTTCATTCGACCTCTTTACTTTCTCTTTACTTTACTTTTACTCTTTACTCCTTTACTTTCATAGACAAGGAAACAGAGTTGTAAGCACTTCACTAAAGACATCCACTAGCCTACATATTTAATTTTGTTTGTTAAACGCAAAGATTTGTTTATATCCAAACACACATCCTATTCTTATGGCCCATATGGTGATGCATAGGTCTCCTTTGTCTCCTTGATGCATAGGTCTCCTTGTTTTAATTAAAGCAATTATAAATATGCATATAATAAATAATACTGCTTATAGTAATAACATTATAATAAAAATGCAAATTGCCATGAATAAACTGAAAAAAAAGCCCCCGGACATGAAGAAGGCATGGAGGTAGGTTTTTTTTTATCCATGTAGTAAATAATAATTTTTGTAACATTTTAACCCTTTTTTATGTACAGATATTTGTGTATTGCTGTACATCCTATGTGTATTAAGCATTTGAACCTGCATAGGCGCATTACTAACACACTCTGCACTGGACTTTAGACCAGCTTTTACTTGGTCAATGGCGCGGTCTGTTTCAGTTTTTTCAAAAAAGCAATGCGCCACAATGCACCTTAACACACCATCCTTTATAAACCGGCACACCCATGAATGCAAAAGTAGCGCAAATGGGTTTACTATTTGAACAATGTGGCGCAAAACATGAAAATTAGGGTTGTGCTAAAAAATAGCAACAAATCGTGCCAAACATGTCTTGCGCCTTATTGCGCCGGGTGTATGATATGGCCCTTAATGTTTTTAACCATTCCAAATGAACAAGTGATGGCAAATGGTGAGATTGAAAATTTTTTTGAAAAATGTGTTAGTGTATATTTAAACTTTTTAAAAGTATTTCTATTATAGGGATAGAGATAGGGTTATAAAAATTACTTTGTTATTGAACAATATTGCGCAGAATGTAAAAACAAAAACAACAATGTAAAAAGAAACAACAAAAACAGAAAATACTAGAAACTATATCTTTAGAAAATACCAAGATATATACAGCAAGGTTGTTTTAGTAAAACATAATGAAAGTAAAACGAAGACAAAAAACCTTAATCCAAAAAAAAATTTCACAATAAAGGAAAAAGTAAAACTAGCTCAAACTAAAAGAGTTGCTGAAAAAATGAGTTCTGCACAAATATTTACTTTGAATGACTTTGGTAATTAAAAAACAATATAAAGCTTGGTTTTATTTGTGTGGATAATATTGTATATACTGTATGTGAGTTAGGGTTGGGCGATGTTGACCAATTTAGCATCGTACAATGTCTAATGTAAAACATCGCGATGGACGATGGAATCGTCTTCATAGGCGAATGTGAATAAATTATTTATGAATAATGAATTAATTCATAACGAATTAATTATTTGTAGCCTCCGCTTTCAACTACCTGGTTTTTGTTTTACCCATAACCAAATCATAAATAAATTAAGATAAGTTACACACAAATTACCACCTGTCAATCGCTTTTTCCGCGGGACTCTGGCATGAGTAGGCAGAGTGATCCGTGTCAGTCATTTGTTTGGTGCGGTGGATGGCGGAGGAGTGTCGCGGACGAAAGTGAGCGGTGCAGGGGTCTCTCGCGGACGAAAGTGAGCGGCGCTGTGGTGTTGCGGCCGAAAGTGAAGAGGGTTGGGGAGTCGTGGAACAAAGTGAAAATGAACAGTGGATAGGGGAGGAGGACGGGAGGATCCACTATCATCCTTGATAAACTGTCCGACGTAGACTGTTCTCTGGAGCTCAGACGAGCGCATGACAGTGTGTGTGTCTGTGGCTCTGTGTGGCTCTGTGTGGCTGTGTGTGTGTGTGTGTGTGTGTGTGTGTGTGTGTGTGTGTGTGTGTGTGTGTGTGTGTGTGTGTGTGTGTGTGTGTGGTCACGTGATTTCAGTGGATGGAGGGCTGTTCAGAAATGCTAGATGAAACGCTAGTGTGGACGTGGGTCATTTTCGTTCTAAAATGCCATTTTAATACTAAGCTGTATTAGTGTAGACGGGGCCTGAGTGTGTATTTTTCACGAGCGGGTTTGCGACGAGGGCAGGACGATGGATTGCGATGCCGGCTCAGCATCGTGATGTCTATCGGCCATCGCCGATGGACAATGGCATCTTCTGTCGGCCCAACCCTAATGTGAGTTTAACTTTTAGAAACTATATTGTGTGATATGCAATGTAACGGGTTAAACTTCATCTGGAACTAATTAAATGGCTATATATAATGTTGTGTTGTAATTACTGTATTGTATATACATTTTTATATTACATGGAAGACAAGAAATGTTTATGTTTTTAACCATTTCAAATGAACAAGTGATGACAAGTGGTGAAATTAAACAATAAAAAAAATATTTTAAAAGTATTTCTATTATAGATAGGGTTATAGTTGCTGAAAAACTGACTTAAAATAATAATTATCAAATAAATTATAATTTTAAAAATTTTTAATCACCCATTACTGTATGGGGTGAAAAATCTGACCTGTGTCTGTTTAGAGAAGTACTTGTAGATGGTGCTTTTACAGCCAAACACATTTTCTTTATTAGCCAAAGATATATAAAAAAAAAATGTTCAACTACATATATGATCTTTAATAAGAAGAAGTTTTAATTAATTTATTTAAGTTGCTATTTTGTGGTTTTGGTTACTAAAACCAAAACTAAATATATAGGTAAGGCATGTTTATTTATGTAGCACATTTCATACACAACGGTAATTCAAAGTACTTTACATAAATAGGAATAAAAAAATAAGTATAAGAAAATAAAACAACAAAGAATAAAACTAAAGCAAAATTTACAGGAAATTTTAAAATAGTATCAAAATAGAAGTTAACTTTAAAAAATGCTAAACTATAATAACCTTGAATTGCAGTATATCCCAATTCCAAGACTTTTTGGCCACATTGTCAGCCCTAGTTTACATGAATGCTTTGCTTGATAGACTTTTGGACATAATTGTGTGCGTATTTGCTTGAGAAACAGTTCATTTTGTGTGCGTGCATCTATCTGTCTCAGCCCTCGAGTACCGAATTGACTTCTCTTTCACGGTTGCATTGTGCCTAAATGGCTTAAAATCGCTTTGAAGTAAACTGTCAAGATTTGTGAAATGTGAAAATTCTAAACTTTTTTTTGAGGAAGCAGCTCTCGCCAGATTGTTCAAATATGATTATAATTTTAGTAGGTCTGAGAGTACAGACACTGAAAAAGGGGGTCTAGAACCACCTGACCATCACATGCAATTAAACATCCTGTCCTGTCTGACAATATCATTGTCATAAATTATGCTGCTTGTTACACATTCCTTTTTTTTTTTTAAAGATATAAACATTCACAAATTAATCACTTGTGTTTTTATTTTTATTTTTGCCTCTAATGGGTGATTTAATGAGCTTGGCATATCCAGCATTACAGCAAGCTAAACCTTGACAGTGATGCAATAGCTTGCAGGGATGTTTGCATTCTAAATATTAACAAGGTCTCATTCCATCATTTCTCATTACCCTCCCTGTTTGAACAGTATGACTAAATGTATTAAAAAGATGCTACAACTGCTTTAAAGGTCCCATGAAGTGCTTTGAAATGTGTCATGGAACGTTGAAGAGACAAAAACAATAGGTAGGATCCAAGTGCATTTAATGAAGAATATTTGTGCAGGTAACAGAAAAAGAACAGGACAGCCAAAAATCAAAGTATCAAAAGAACAATAATAAACAAAACAAGAAACTTGGGTAAGGTACGGGAACACAACACATGACCAACATACCATACAAAAACAAATGACTCAGTAACAACAAACGGGTGCAGGGTGTATAAATAGTCCAAACAATGAATAGTGACAGGATTCAACTGTGTGTGTGATCAGTGGAAGTGAAACCTGGTGTATGTGTAGCGGAATGAAGGGACTTGTAGTTCATGACTGAATTGTAGTTCACCAACGATCTCTGCAGTCCCCGATCGCTGGTGAACATGACAGAAATGTGCCTTTTTTATTTGACATAATCTAAACTCAAAAACAAGACAGGGCGGGACATAGAGTAGCTCCTCCCCTTTAAAAAACAGCCAATAGCATTTTGTTTTATCACAGCTCTACCATTGAGAGTGTCATGAAATTGAATATTGAGCATTTGATTGGTCAGAAGATTTAGTGAGAAACTGAAGTATGAGGCGATGTTAAAACAATTGTTGATCCATTTAGTCGGAAGGGACAAACTGCAAGCTTTAGATGTTTATATCTTCAAAATGCAGTTTTTATCACTGTTTTAGAGCACACTACATTGAAAAAAATACTCTTTGAACCAACTTTAAAAGCTTTTTGTATCATAAATAATTAAAAACTTTTTGTAATAATAAAATTAAATTTAATCTAAATCAGAAATATTTATTGTGGTCAAGAAAAATTACATTCACTCAAAGTAAAAATATTTTTTAATATAGAGACAGGTAGATAACAATCTTTTTTAACCTTAGATTAAAGTTAGTCTTACTTTGGACCAAGCTAAAAATACTTTAATTTGTTGCAGCTAAATTTATAAATTACCTTTAAATTATAGTTTTGACTTGGTTGAAAATGAAAAATGTATTTTAATATTAATCTAAATGTTTATTCTGCCAAGGAAAAAATACATTCACTCAAAGGTAAAACATCGTTTTTATAGAACATGAATTATTTGAATTACTTTGATTTTACTTAAAATCAAAATCCACGTAAAGTTGTAAAACTATAATAAATACATACAGTTGCAAACAGAATTATTGAACCCCCTTTGAATTTTTTTTTCTTTTTTAAATATTTCCCAAATTATGTTTAACAGAGCAAGGAAATTTTCACAGTATGTCTGATAATATTTTTTCTTCTGGAGAAAGTCTTATTTGTTTTATTTCGGCTAGAATAAAAGCAGTTTTAAATTTTTTAAAACCCATTTTAAGGTCAAAATTATTAGCCCCTTTAAGCTATATATTTTTTCAATAGTCTACAGAGCAAATCATCATTATACAATAACTTGCCTAATTACCCTAACCTGCCTAGTTAACCTAATTAACCTAGTTAAGCCTTTAAATGTCACTTTAAGCTGTATAGAAGTGTCTTGAAAAATATCTAGTCAAATATTATTTACTGTCATCATGGCAAAGATAAAATAAATCAGTTATTAGAGATGAGTTATTAAAACTATTATGTTTAGAAATGTGTTAAAAAAACTTCTCTCCGTTAAACAGAAATTGGGGAAAAAAATAAACGGGGGCTAATAAATCAGGGGGTTGAATAATTCTGATTGCAACTGTATACTGCTATTGGTAGTTATTTTATTTTCAATAATGTGGTAAACCATCTCCATTTAGAAACTATTAGAAATACATAAAAACTAAAAGCACATAAACAGTACCTTTATTCATGAGGTCACATGACACGAAAACGGCTGGTTTAAAGTAAAAGTATTACTTTGAGGAAAAACTAATGTTTTGTAAAGCCCCAGATAGATCACATGATTTTTATTGTCAGATTTTATGTCAGATTATGCAATTTTTGTCTTGATAAAACCTTGATTTGTCATGGGTAACAAATGTGCCAGACCAAAGCAGTCACACAAGTGTTACTATAACAATATTTCTTATCTTAATTTCAATGTTTGTTTGTTTTTTAATCTTTTTTTAATCTCAATAAACACTGCCGCTTGCTGACAACTAGGCTACATTATTTAAGGGCATTCATTACGACATGGATAGGATCAAACTTATAATTCCTTTTTTAATATTAAGATATTTTCTTTGAAATACAAATGCATATTTTCCTGCTTATTAAACACTCCCTCGCCTGAACTTGCTGAGAGATGGAGAAAATGAAAGCACAACAGCACCAAGGAAAAATCTGATGCTCAAGACATAATTTTTAAAATAATGACATATTAAAAAAATAGCAAATAAATGAAAAAGGTTTGTGATATAACAACTACTGTGAAGCATTAATTAAATCCTCATTTTCCATGGAGCGAAACAAATCACCCACCCACACTTGAGTAGTGGAAAATATAATTCATATATTTGTCTTGGAAAAATATCTTTTTGAAGCAAATTTTCTTTGGTATAATTTGTCTGGTATAAATCTTAATTTTAATGTATTTTTTGTTGGTCAGTTATCTACTAGATAAACAGGAATAATGAATAACACCTGAGGTGGAGTGCTTAACCAGACCACTATATGCTTCAGCGCCAAAACACAAACTGCTTTGTTAAATAAAATAAAATAAAATTCAGCCTAAATCAAATTAAAGTGAAATATTCACAGTTTCAGACAAACTTATATTAACGGACACCTAGGTTACCACTTTCCAAATTTAATACAAGTCTTTTGTGTCTCCAGAATGTGTCTGTAAAGTTTCAGCTCAAAACACCCATCAGACAGACTTGGCACTCTTTTTGCACGCAAATGTGACAGGATACACATTAATATCCACTGCTGTATGGATATCTGTTATGTTAATGTACAAAATAAACCTGATTTAACGTCCACAAACCGGGATTGAAGCGTCTTCCTCTGACACGCGGCTGTGTTGATGAAGTAAAGCTGAAGTAAATCGCTGTAATTGATTAACATGCACTGTTTTAAAACATTTTAAACTTGTAAAAGTCACTCTTAATCACATTTGATGATGGTTGATGATCCTAGCGAACTGAACAGATCCTTTATTCCTAGTTGCTTTGCGCACGTTCTGTCTTGTTGATATGATTATAAGCGTTACTACAGAGACATGTTAATGCGCAGCTGTCAATCAATTTGGATGGGCAGGGGGACCGCACTCCTTCGTCAAGTTGCGGTCGGTCTCAAAACCGCTCCAATTGGTCCACCGCTTTTATGTTGTTAAATTGAAAAAAAAAGGACTGAGTGTGTTTATATCACCCCAATATGACGGTATATACACTATACCTACATATATGTCTGTCCAAATAGCTTGAAAAGTAGATTTTTTACCAAAGGTGCCCTTTAAACTGTTTTCATTTTTAATGACAAAATCATCCATTGCTGGTGAGTTTCAATTTAATTAATTTATTCAACTAATTTGAGTAAGCAAGACAGGCTTTTACAATGTATTATCAGCACTGAATGTGTTTCCAGATCACCTCGGAAGAACGAACTCGGAGGCTGAGAAAAGTCAGAAACTCCTTGTGAGAATGCAGATGTCTGCATATTTGTGCCAGTCTGTCAGATAAAATTGCTTAAAACACTTTAATATTTAAGAGAAAGTAGTTAAAGTTTTCATAATCAATGATTTATCTTATCCACCCAAGACCCACCCATAAGTAAATATGCAGCCTGTTTTTTGATTACCTGACCCACGAATTAACGGCAGCACCTGTGGATATAACCGATAAATTATGTGCTCCTGTTGTCCAGTGTTCAAAATTAAACATGCTAGACATGGTGTCGAGAGACGTCGCAGACATGGTATCAGTTTTGTGAACTATGCCACATTACACGAAAAGAAATGATTGTTTACGACTCCCCATGACACCCTATGTCAAGGAAATCGTGACAAAATTGTGTGATCTGACCAAGGCTTAAGTTTACCTGAAGGGTTCTTTTTTTATGCTTCATGGTGAATTGAAAAAAAAAAAACTGTTTATAGTCATAAACCATAGTTGTTCACTAATGGTCCAATATAAAAATGAAAGAGACAGTAATTTCCCTTATCCTTATGACTAACATACTGATACTAACATCTAAAACAATTATTTAAAAAAAATCACGGGACCTTTAACTTTCGACAACAGAACTGTTCTCTGCATTTACTTCATTGTGTTTAATCACCAGGAATTGTCCATTGCACATATATTCCACAAATCTAAAGCTTTGTTTACCTAGGAAAGCAATTTTACTTTCTTATGCTCAATATTATAAAACACACACATGCCCCCCTCAGACATGAAGCAGCCTTCAACATATTCATTTCTTACATATTCCGTTGAGAAATGTCTACATGGAAACCAATCAGCTATTATTTATAGCGAGCGTTATTCATACGCTCACACACCACGAAAGCGCACTGCAGTTTGTTTGGAGAGGTTTGCTTCCTTTTCAAGTGGTTTCAAGTTGAAGTGTTCTTTATTTATTTGTCATTGGTGTTTGATGTGTTGCTACTGGAAGGGCAGAGATGGAGGCACCTTTGATATGTAGATTCCCTGTTTTATGAGCGGTTCCTCAGTACATTCGCGTCAATGTGTTCGGCATGGCTTATTAATGACCTTTGGGTTTTGTCTGCGCAGAAACTACGCGATGATGTCATGTTGGTGGTCTTAATGTAATCTTAATGAGAGGAAGTTGTTGATGAGTGCTGAGGAGTGACGCAGTGATTGCCTTAATGTTTTCTTTTGAAAGCTGTAATAAAGGCACGATGAAGATGTTACATAAAGAATTTTTTTCCTTTTTTGATGGAACTATTGCTAAGGAACAGTAAGCGAACCATGCTGTGTGATGCAATGAAGATTATTACAAAGGATACAGTATGTTAGTCCTAAAATTATTTTAGACAAAAAAGGACATTTCTACTAATATCCCATCTACGTTTTTTTTTTTTTTAAACTGTGTGTGTGTGTGCATTGGTTTGTGTGGTTTTCAAGGACATAAATATGTATAATGACATACCTTGGTATTACAACATTGAGGTGGTTTATGAGGACATGGCAAATGTCCTTATAATTCAAAACGCTTAAAAAACATACTTAATGGCATCTTTTGACATTCAGAATTGAACTTAGGGGTAGATGTGGGGTAGGGCCATACATTATGAGGTTTTACTGTATAAAAACCAATACCAACATGCTTGCATGTGTCTGTTTCATGGAAACAAAGTTTATCAGACCGTAAATAACCTGGTGTTATTTAAGCTAAAACTGTAATCATAAAACTACAATTATTTTTATTACTTGAAATTACTTAATTTTTATTATTATTATTATTATTATTATTATTATTATTTATATTACTTGAAATAAATATAATTGATAGAAAATAAATGTATGAAAAACTGCTTTTATTTGATTTACTCTGGTTGCCAAGGAAAATGTTTAAATTTGCATTTAGTTTAATTCAAAATAAATAAAACGGAATTAAAACCTGAAATAAAAATGACAATATACATATATATAAATATAATAAACTTGTCAAAAACACAGCATTATTATTATAATCTTTACTTTGGTAATAATGGTAAGGAAAAATGCGCGAATGAAGCAAGTAAACTCAAATGTTCACGCGTCTATTTACGCGCAAATGGTGTGAACACAGCATGAGGGCTTATTATGCGTTCTCTGTCACCATCTTGTGGATGGACAACATCAACCGTCTTTGCTCTACTCAATGGCTATTGGAGATTTATATAAATATTTAAAATAGGCACTATCTTTATAAATAAACTGCATAGTTGCAATCTTAGCAACTAAATTCTCGACAAAAAAAACTCAAAAGTACATTATGTTGTCCAACAGCAGCAATTTTTGTCAAACTATAGTGAGTTTATTGATCTGCTGTCACTCTATGTAGGTATAGTTCTATAAACTATTTTAGGTCCATTTTTATTTATTTTTCTGGTGCTTGGCAAATCTTTGTTCTTATTGGTTGAATAAAATATAAAAATAATAATTAAAACAATTAATATTGCATGAATATTCCTCAAAATGTTTTTTTTTATGCTTTCCGTTGAGGAACTACAACCTTGAAACAGCATACTAGTGAGTAAATAAAAAAAAAATTGCTGCTTTGTAAAAAAAAAAAATCAAACAAAGTGAGTGGGATATTTATAGATTGCAGTTTACTGTAATTTTAGACTTCCAGCTCACCTATTCTTGATTTTTCAGATGTCATAATCACAAGCAGATTGTCATGCTAGATCAAAAACAGTGTGATGTGTGCCAGTTAAAGCATAAAAAACCCTCTCCTTCACCACTATCACACAGAGCTTGTAGTCTGACTAAAGGCACACATTATTTCAACACGATAATCCCAGACTCCCACAGTTACCCCATCATCGCCATGGGAACTGCCGCCTGAGAGAAGGGCACCCGATTGACATGCTCACCCTCAGAGCCTGGCACTTCTACTGCTTGGTATGCATGATATGATCTTGCTTGCTCTGCGGTTCAAACCATGGATCTCATCAATGTGAAGCAACATTTTTCCATTTAGTCCATGAGACACTCTAGAGTAAATATGCTTCTAAAAAAATTCATAATAAAATGTGTTTTATTATGGGGTTTTTAGAAGCATAGTTTAGTCTAAAATAAAATATTAAAGGGTTAGTTAACTCAAAAACAAAAATTGTTATTAATTGTTCCAACCCCATGTAGTCTCAGCCTCAGATGACCACGAACTTGTGGCTAAATGTCTGATGCACATGGCACAATTTTCTGGAAACACTAGTTTAATATTGTGTTCAGTTTGGTTTTCAGTTTTAGGTCACCGTTTCAATACAGTTTGGTATATGATATGTTCAGTAAAGAAGCACTGTCAAAAAAAACCCTATCAGCAAAAAATAACCTCTATACAGACCCCCTTGTTTTTCGCGATTTCACTGAATCCATCGCAAAATCAACAAAGTCGAAATAAATTTTGTTCCTGCAAAATTCTTAATTAAAAGCAAAATAATCACAAAAAATGTAAATAATCTCATAAAACATCAAATTCTAAACCATATAATCAAAATATATTTATTTCAGTTTGCAATTAATTGTTTACATGACTTATAAATGTTGCATACGCAGCGCACGTGATGTATCTGAGTGTCTCTCGAAAAATGACGTCTCACCTGCGCCCTCACAATCATTACATTACATTAAAGGGGGATTATTTTGCAGCCTGTGCAGTAAGCAGGCACAGATGAAGCATGAGTAATTTACATGTGAAGGCAATGCAAAGATGCAATTAGACATCCTGTGGTGCAAAAAACTCTTTCCCTGCAGTTAACAAGAGAAAACGCTTCCCTGCGATTGAGTTTTATAGCATTCCGTGCTTTAGGTGGATTACGGTAGGGGAAGCTCTAACGCATTTCCTACTGTATGTGTGGGGAGTGAAATCTGAGAGAGAGAAAAAATAAGTTTGTGGATAAAAATAGGAGTTATACAACTTTTCTTTGGCTTAATCCCTAACGTCTTAGATTTCGTGTGTGTGTATATATATATATATATATATATATATATATATATATATATATATATATATATATATATATATATATATACAGTTGAAGTCAGAATTATTAGCCCCCCTTTTAATTTTTTTTTCTTTTTTAAATATTTTCCAAATGATGTTTAACAGAGCAAGGAAATTTTCACAGTATTTTTGAAAATATGATAATATTTTTTCTTTCTGAAAAAGTCTTATTTGTTTTATTTCGGCTAGAACAAAAGCAGTTTTTAATTTTTTAAGAACCATTTTAAGGTCAAAATTATTAGCCCCTTTATGCTAATTTTTTTTGCAATTGTCTTCAGAATAAACCATCGATATACAATAACTTGACTAATTACCCTAACCTGCCTAGTTAACCTAATTAACCTAGTTAAGCCTTTAAATGTCACTTAAAGCTGTATAGAAGTGTCTTGAAAAATATCTAGTCAAATGTTCTTTACTGTCACCATGGCAAAGATAAAATAAATAATTAGAAATGAGTTATTAAAACTATTATGATTAGAAATGTGTTGAAATTTTTTTCTCTCCGTTAAACAGAAATTGGGGAAAAAAATAAACAGGGGGGGCTAATAATTCTGACTTCAACTGTATATATATATATACAGGGAGTGCAGAATTATTAGGCAATTGAGTATTTTGACCACATCATCCTCTTTATGCATGTTGTCTTACTCCAAGCTGTATAGGCTCGAAAGCCTACTGCCAATTAAGCATATTAGGTGATGTGCATCTCTGTAATGAGAAGGGGTGTGGTCTAATGACATCAACACCCTATATCAGGTGTGCATAATTATTAGGCAACTTCCTTTCCTTTGGCAAAATGGGTCAAAAGAAGGACTTGACAGGCTCCAAAAAGTCAAAAATAGTGAGATATCTTGCAGAGGGATGCAGCACTCTTAAAATTGCCAAGCTTCTGAAGCGTGATCATCGAACAATCAAGTGTTTCATTCAAAATAGTCAATAGGGTCGCAGGAAGCGTGTGGAAAAACCAAGACGCAAAATAACTGCCCATAAACTGAGAAAAGTCAAGCGTGCAGCTGCCAAGATGCCACTTGCCACCAGTTTTGCCATATTTCAGAGCTGCAACATCACTGGAGTGCCCAAAAGCACAAGGTGACATGGCCAAGGTAAGAAAGGCTGAAAAACGACCACTACTGAACAAGACACACAAGCTGAAACGTCAAGACTGAGCCAAGAAATATCTCAAGACTGATTTTTCTAAGGTTTTATAGACTGATGAAATGAGAGTGAGTCTTGATGGGCCCGTGGCTGGATCGGTAAAGGGCAGAGAGCTCCAGTCCGACTCAGACGCCAGGTAGGTGGAGGTGGAGTACTGGTTTGGGCTGGTATCATCAAAGATGAGCTTGTGGGGCCTTTTCGGGTTGAGGATGGAGTCAAGCTCAACTCCCAGTCCTACTGCCAGTTTCTGGAAGACACCTTTTTCAAGCAGTGGTACAGGAAGAAGTCTGCATCCTTCAAGAAAAACATGATTTTCATGGAGGACAATACTCTATCACACGCGTCCAAGTACTCCACAGCGTGGCTGGCAAGAAAGGGTCTAAAAGAAGAAAAACTAATGACATGGCCTCCTTGTTCACCTGAACTGAACCCCATAGAGAACCTGTGGTCCATCATCAAATGTGAGATTTACAAGGAGGGAAAACAGTACACCTCTCTGAACAGTGTCTGGGAGGCTGTGGTTGCTGCTGCACGCAATGTTGATGGTGAACAGATCAAAACACTGACAGAATCCATAGATGGCAGGCTTTTGAGTGTCCTTGAAAAGAAAGGTGGCTATATTGGTCACTGATTTGTTTTTGTTTTGTTTTTGAATGTCAGAAATGTATATTTGTGAATGTTGAGATGTTATATTGGTTTCACTGGTGAAAATAAATAATTGAAATGGGTATATATTTGTTTTTTGTTAAGTTGCCTAATAATTATGCACAGTAATAGTCACCTGCACACACAGATATCCTCCTAAAATAGCTAAAACTAAAAACAAACTAAAAACTACTTCCAAAAATATTCAGCTTTGATATTAATGAGTTTTTTGGGTTCATTGAGAACATGGTTGTTGTTCAATAATAAAATTAATCCTCAAAAATACAACTTGCCTAATAATTCTGCACTCCCTGTATATATCTCGCAAAATTTTCCACAAATCGCAAATTTCTGGGAATTACCACCACAAAATCATTTTTATCAAGTCATTTTTATTGCAAAAAATCCTTAAAAACTTGGGGGTCTGTCTATAATACAAAATGAATACAATATAGCAAAGATACTACTAAAATAAACAGTGCTTTTCAGGTTTTTCATGTATCTAACAGTTGTTTTTAATTACATAAACTGAAAAGTATAATCAAATATAACTCTGAAAATTGTATATTATTAGTTAATTGTTACTGAGCTAGCTATTCAGCCAAAAGCAGAGTGATTTCATTATCTTTTTTTTTTTTTTTTTGGTTAATTTTAAAAACATATAAGATGTTTTTACTTTAAGATGCAGCACAATGACAAAGTTTCAGACAACACAACTCCCTATGGCCAGTCCGCCCCTGTTTGAAATGCTCATCAAGTTGAACAGATGGACATAACTATTGGTCATAACTGAGTCTTACAGTTGAGAAGAAAGACTTAATTTGCTCATCAAAACTTTCATTTGCCTGTTCAGATGATGCACTTCTGGTTTTGGTTATGGGCTTCTGGACCAAGTGTGCTCACACGCTGACATGCGGCTCACACTTTAATTTTCAGGTAAAATCGTCTCCTACTTTAAGGCTCACTGATTGGACATTTTCTTGCAGGGAGCCGTGCTTCAGCATACTTATGGACATACATGCATTCTAACATGCACAGGGCTAGTTCAGAGAGAAAATAAAGGAATGAGGGAAATGCAAAATACATTTTTTTAATTTTAATTCAAAACCAAAAAACAGAATTATTCATATACTGTACGTATTGAACTGTGGATTTCATACTGAATGGTTCAATATTATAACAAGTGATTTGATAAAAAAAAAAAAAAAAAAACTTTTAAAAATCTTTGTGAATGAATGATGCATGGTTGCGCACCGGCCAGGCTGTTATTCTGTGGACATTTCCAACTACAGTAGGGGTTGGAAAACATGACGTGGCACAAAATGAAAGGTGATTGATTGGTTAGCCTGTCAGTCAAATAGCATTGTGGGCTGACTTTGAGCGTTCAAGTTTTCAGATCATCAGCTATCAGTCTGAGGTCTGGCTACATAAGGCCAAAACCCCCGAGACCTTCATTCATTTTCAGTGCACAAATTAAGATATTTTAGATGAAATCCAAGAGCTCTCTCATCCTCTATAGACAGCCATGGTCTCAAGATGCTCAGTCCAGAAAAGAAGCCACAAACATTGTCAAAACATTCCTTGTGTCTTCAGTGGTTTAACTGTAATCATACAAAACTCCTAGAACACTTTTGTGTGCCAGTAAATGTTTAAAATTACTTTGTTCGCCCATGTCTTTGTAGCCAGCAACAGACTATGGTGCACTTTTGCTATAGTATTGGCAATACAATGCTTGTGTGTTGCACTGCTGACTCTAATCGCAATATAATATAGTAAACACACACCCTGTCCTGTCGCGGAAGTGAAGAAAAAGAGTTTAACATTTTAGTCATTTTAGTAAAACATTTTTGTGTGCAAAAGTCTAAAATGTCTAAAATGTCTTTTATTTGTACACAAAGGTTATATATATATATATATATATATATATATATATATATATATATATATATATATATATATATATATATATATATATATATATATATTTTTTTTTTTTTTTTTTTTTTTTTTTTTTTTTTTTTTTTTATTGTAGAGCAGTATGTGATTTCAGATGCATATACTGCCTTTGTGAATCAATCATTAGATCATTGGGCCATTTGATTTGTTCAAAAACATCCTAATTCAGCTGAATGAATGACATTTTTAATAAATATGTAAAGTATTAGATTCAATTTTAAATCAATGAAACCATACAGTACTATAATTAGGGATGGGTATCGGTAAGGTTTTAATGGTATTACTACTTTTATCGATACCACTTATCGGTTAGGCACATTAACGGTTCTCTTATCGGATACATTTTGTAGTGTTTTTTTTTATGAAAAAAAAACAAAAACAAAGTAAACAGAATTAACAACACTTTATTTTATTATTACATTTTTAATGTAAAATAAAACTAAACCAATAGTTGTAAAGAAAATCAAAAAAAAAATTTACCTGTAAAAGAGTGTTTAATGGTTTGATGGAAAATGACTCAGTTTTAAACCATTCTTTTGGAGAAAAATCTACATGTTTGCCTTTTCTGGCAGAACTTGGGACCTTTCTTGGTTTCTTAGTCCCTGCAGTTGAAAATACCCTCTTTCAGTTGCAAAATGCAGTTAAATGACATAATGTTTATGATTTTTCATTATTGCTTTTACATAAATAAGTTAAAGGGCCACGAAACCCCCCTGTCTCAGCAGGGTGTTTTCACACCTCTAGTTTGGAAAAAGTCAGGAAAGTGGGCGTGTCCAGCTCTGTTTAGGTGTCAGTGTCGGGGGAGGGAAAGAGGGAAGTATTTGCAAATATTTGAGTTTCCGTTTGGGCACGCAGACGCAGGGGAGAAAGACAGTGACTGTGTTTACATGGACATCAGTAATCGAATTACTTGCCAAATTATTAATTTGTCGAATTTAACTGCAATTTGGCACTTTCACTTTTTATTCAGGAACTAAGGCTACGTTCACACTGCGAGGCTTAGCGCTCAAATCTGATTTTTTCTCAGATCGGATTTTTTTGCCTAGCTGTTCACACTGTTGTTATAAATGTGGCCAATATCAGATTTGCAGTGTGAACAGATCATGGTCGTAAACTGACCCGCATGCGCAGAAGTATAGTGACGGACAACACAAATTGTCTTATTATGCACACAATGTGTATACTGTATGAAGCACGCTGTCAGATTATGCTTAATATGATTATTGCCCTTTTCACAGACAACCGTGGGGTATTACATGAACTGTAAAGGGTTGTTCTGCTACTACTAATGTGTATTTCGGCATTTGAAACCTAAAATAAGTCCCTTGTGATTGAAAACACTGATCATTTGTGATTTATGACAACCGCGGCGCACGTCTGTCTGACCACCGGTGTAGTGAACTCATCAAAGGTTAATGAGCAGGCGCAGACTGAACTGTGAAGGTGGAGTTGGTTTATCTCCGTTTGCAGTTATTTTATTTTACTTCGTTATAAACAACAGACACGTGCAGATGGGGGGTTTGGGTGCTTGAGCTCCTGCCCTTTATTCGCTCGGAGATAATGTTCATCCTTAAAATGAAAGTGCCCCCTTCTTTGTGCACGGATCCCCTTTCCGCAACACCCCCGACGCTCTTTAGCATCGTGATCATCCCGTGCCCCGATCGTTAACCAGAGTGGTTAACAAGCACCAGTTTTGCCTTCAAAATATTTTCCAAAATGAACAACCAACTTTCTGTGGTAAAGTAATCGCCCTGTGTGTTATTCTACTATGCTGCAGAGGTGTAGATGATGTTTGCAGCACAGAATCGAAGATTATGTAAAAGTCACATGAAATCCGACATAACCGTTTACACTGCGGTCGCATTGCAAAACATCAGATCTGTGTCTGATTTAAGACTACATATGAAAGTGACACAAATCTGAAGTGAAAAGATCAGATTCCATGTGGTTTGGGCTGTTCACACTGTCAAGACCTGAGTCACATATGGGCGAAAAGATCAGATTCGGGCCACATTTGCCTGCAGTGTGAACGTAGCCTAATAAATGCAACACTTCACGACCCATGTCTTCAAATTCTTGTTCTTTCACTTGTTTTGGCAACACAGTGTGGCCTCTCTCTGCCGTCTGAACACTGTAAAAGGTAAAAACAGTCTCCGAAGCTATCATGCATATTAATAAAGTTGCACGTCATACACAATAGAGCGCGCTGATTGGTTTGAACAAAGTCTTTCTCATGAATTAATGCTGCACACTCAGAGATGTCATGATGTACTCGCAGGTATAGACAGCTACTCTCCACACTGGATTTACACGCAAGTATCTCATGGCCGTGACGCAGCTTCAAAAATTAGTTTCAAACTGGAAGACCGAATTTGCACAAAATAACGCAAAAACAACCAATTTTCACTTTTTAGTGAAATATATGTGTCCTAATAGTGTTTATAGCAGCATGAGACACATATATGACTTTCCACAGCGCAAAAAAATGTGTTTTGGTGTTTCGTGACCCTTTAACAGTGTTTTGGGAGATAGCTGTGTTTTTAAAACAGTTTTGGAACATCTTGCATAGTAAAAATAAGCTGTTTTTATATTTCTTAATAAGCATAGTTTATTATTAGGCTATTCATAGGCTATATATATTTGTTAATACAGCTGATGTAAAAGCATTTTTAACAAATATCAGATTTGGCAAATTAGAAAAGGTTGGTCAGATAAATTATGCTACTGTAAGTAATGTTTATTCAGCAATAATTCTCCAGTACCGATAGCAGAACCGTTTTATATAGATGTCACGCTCACAAAAATAATAATACAACTGAGATGAATCCAAGATGCAAGTGTGTTTATTGACCGGTGGTCAAAAATAATAGAGTAATAGAGTCCAAAAACAGTGTAAACAAGACTTCACAAGACGTGGAAAAATGTGAGCTGATAGCGTCCAGAGGTCAGCCAATAACCAGGCAATAACCAGGCAAACAGACCAGATATCCAGAGTAAGCCCACCAAAGTCCTCACAAGACACAGAGTAACATAAACAATAACGAACTGACAATGTAACAAAGGACTGCCCCTCAGATATAGCCGTAGTAATTAGCCACAGCTGAACAGCTGTGATCAATAAACCACGTAACCACAACAACACTGACATGCCACAACAACACATGTGGAGAAAGCAAAACATAAACACGTGACAACAACACAGACAATACCAGAAGTGCGCACACACCTACAACCGTGATAATAGATGCAATTTTAATGGTAAGATTAAATAAAAAAAAATCTAAATGCTGATCTAATAAACTTTTTGCATTTTAGGGATACAACGATGTAATCTGTAATATATTAAACACAGCACACCCCTACTTCGTGTTATTTGCAAATTGATATCCGTATGAATCATATATTTATCTTGCTTAGTGATATACCAATTTAACCAAGGGTAAAAAACAAGATCTGGTCATGTTGAGATATGCATATAAATATTTATTACTGACAAAAAGTCACCAAAGACTTGATTTTTTGTTTACTTGGGTGTGTAATGAATGGCATGTGGAAACTTCAACATGATCAGAATCGAAAATGAGTTTTTAGCTTTTAGTTTTCAATCCCAAAGACTGATTGTGCATCAAGGCAAAGCGTTTATAGTCTGAAATAATAATAATTTTGTCAGAACTGAAATATTCAATCAGGTTTTCTTACACTCCAGCCAGAACAGATGCGCTTCCTGTCCAGTGTTTGGAATAAAAAACACTCCATTGGCAATAAGTAAACAAGCAGCGTTTTGATCATGATTACTCTGCAGGATATCCATCTATGAGAGCAAGTCTCCACAGGCGCTCTCGATCCCCTGGTGAGGCGTTAAAGGTTTAGAGTCATGCTTCAGTTCCTCCCTAAAATGACACTAAAACATCCATAAAAAACACTTTTAAACATCCATTTACATGATGTTATCTTTTTTCCACACAATTTATTCGGCTTTACTTCTGTGCACACTAAATTAGGAACTCAAAATACCTAGAATTCTTGTTTGTATAGTCTATTTAATATTAAGAGACGCAATGTCATTAAGGAAAAAAATGTTTTTTTCATGCACCTGTC
Source organism: Danio kyathit (assembly GCA_903798195.1). NCBI lineage: Eukaryota > Metazoa > Chordata > Actinopteri > Cypriniformes > Danionidae > Danio > Danio kyathit. The sequence goes on along the minus strand of LR812527.1, from coordinate 35,772,094 downwards.
AATTTTGAGATTTTTTCACCTTTCATGAAGTGTTTTTTATTAATTGTTTTTTTTCCCATAAAGTTAAATGCAAAGAAAACATCCAATAACACTTTTATTGCTTCTTTAATCATACTTTTTAAATGTATGTTGGTGGATTTCAAATACAATACATATTTTTTTAAAGCCATTAAAAAGCCATAAATCTTCACTTCAGCAGCTCTTACACAAAACTTCATGTATTATTCATATCTGTCTTTTGAAGGTTTTTTTTTTACTGAAGTATATGTTAATACATCATTTGACTGATTATATAACATTTTATTGTAAAAAAAAAAGTTGTGAAATGTATTTCTTTACTGGCTGTTCATATTCAAATTAATGCAAAGAGATTTCCAAAATCCCCTCTGTAAAAGCCTTTAAAAGAAAACAAGAATTTTGTACAAGACATCATCCAATGTGCTGATATCTACTCTTAAAAGGTACACAAATTAATAGTCTAGTTTAGTGAATTAATGACAAATTAGCATGTTTAAACATAACACTTTTGCAAGAAAACTTGCCTTGTCTTACCTTAAAGTATTAGTTCATACAATTTCACTTTACTCTTTTTCCGTGTGGCAACACTGCTATATTTTTGAGTTCACATAACAAAAGTTTTGTTACTGGGTTTTCAATCAGCCTGTGTTAATGCACATTTTAAAGTATCACACGAAAGGAGTGATGAGAAAATTTTGGCTTAATTTGGCCAAAAAATCTTTCTTGAGGTGATTTTGAACTTGCAATTAAAAAGATTTAATGTGAATAAAGGTGTGATTTGATATGAAAGGTGTTCTGCACGATACTTTGTGATATTGTTGCTGGGTGTTGTGGTAATGATGTTTCTTACGACTTGCAAAACACTATTTAATATAAAAATAAAATAATTTATTTATATTATGATCTCGCCAAAATAAGCAGATGATAGATATTTTTCTCAGCTAATTGAATAAAGGAGGGGGGGAGGGTAAAGGCCCCATCTGATTGGTCAGATTTGCATAAACCTATGATTGACACATAAAACCTATGCTTGGCACATAAAATTTATTATAATGTTAATATTAAATTGATATAAATTATTAATCTATTGCTTTATCTAATCTTTTGCATATACTTTTATTGCGGTATTGATAATATTTCAATATATTGTTCAGCCTTAATGGAAATGTATTTGCCAAATGAACTTTGACTTAGTGTACATCCACATGACTAATAGGATGTCTCCATTAACGCCTATTATGCAAATAATATATAAATGAGTCCTTGTAAACCATCAACACCAACATGTGTGTGTGTGTGTGTGTGTGTGTGTTTTGTAGAAAATGAGCTTTTCAGACTGTCTCTGGTGTTTTTTAAGCTAAAATTTTAATCATTAAAACTAAACTTATTTTATTACTTGAAACTACTTTATTATTATTATTATTATTGTTATTATTATTATTATTATTATTATTATTATTATTATTATTATTATTATTATTATTATTATTATTATTTATATTACTTGAAATAATATAATTCATAAAAATGAAAATCTTTTATTTGATATAATTTAGTTGCCAAGGAAATATTTATAATTTGCATTTAGTTTCATTCAAAATAACTAAAACTAAAATAAAACCTAAAATAAAAAGACAATATACATTTATTTAAAAATAATACACTTGACAAAAGCACAACATTATTTTTAAGTGAAGTTTAATTATAAACTAATTTCGAGAGAATCACATGCTTATGATTGATCACAGCTGGTCCCCCGTCAGCTTACGATTGATTCACCAATTAGATGATTCCTAACTCACTATAAATAACCAGAGTTTCTTAACTCAGTATCTTCGTCTTCAAGAATCCACTCCTACCCACCCCAAGGTTTCCGCTACATTCATTCAACCATGGCGAGGCGCCATGCCAAAATTCATTCCGCCACGGCTACATTACAGCTTCTCATTCAAAACATTGTCGTTTTTTTTAAATAGCGGGTTATAATCGCACCAAAGGATATTGAAAGGTAAGTGAATTATAACACCGCAAACTTTTCTGTAACCGTAGTAGTGCTGTGCGTTATTTGTTTAACCCTTTAAGGTGACATGCTGACTGACTGACAGGTGCGTGATGCGTGAGGCCAGCAAACATGACGTATAGCTTTCAGTTAGGATGAACACAGTTTCCATAATTATACTTTATTTATAAATAAAGGCCTATGGCTCTGCATGCAACAAACAAAGACTTTATCTTGCTGGAGTTTATAGCCGTTTCACTATACCTCAGGACGCATTAATGCCGCTCTGTAGGTCTATTGGAGATGTTCATAAATATTCCTAGCAAATCTAATAAAGGGTGGAGAAACATTCACTACGTAAATGAACTAAATTGCACTTGAGCAGCGTATATTTGAGGGCGTGCAAGAAGCTTTGTGCACGAACAGAGGAAATCCTAGCGCAAGCAAAAGATCTGCATGCTCGTATTACACAAATCCGATCTCGACTTGTAGTACTGCAGCATGTCATTTGTCATTGAAATAACGCCAAAGGTAGTTGGTAGATCAAAAGGCCGCCGCCACAGCTGGAAAAAATCCTAGAGGAAACACTGCCACCCCTACTCCCCCTCCTTTCCAGATGGGCGACATGGTGCCCCAGTGATTAGCATTGTTGCCTCACAGCAAGAATGTCTCTGGTTAACGTCCCTACTAAACCAGTCAACATTTCTGTGCAGAGTTTGCTCGTTCTCCCAATTCTCACGTGGGTTTTCCCCGGGTTCTCCGGTTTCCTCCCACAGTCCAAAAACATGCAACCTAAGTAAATTGAACATACCAAATTGATACCATAACCAAGCTCTTAGCAAGCGTACATCTTTCTTAGCCATGCTATATCTGTCATTAGCCAGAAATAAGTCGGGGGAGTTCATCAAGATCTACCTGAACTCAAACTCCCCTCTCGCCCTTAAAACTGGAGGGAGCCCAGAGCTCGAGGAGCTCATAAGCTCAGGGCTCTCTCCCGGGACAGCCTGCCAAAGAAGCTTTATTATCAATCATCAGCTAAGTGTGAACTCTTGAAAATCTTAACTAAAATGAAAAAATATAAAAATGCAGTTTATAATATTAAATTAATATAAAATATTAATTTATTTCACATACTTTTCTATTGCAATAATCTATTGCATATCTACTCTTTTGCATATACGTTTATCGCCGTAAAGATATTTCAGTATGTTGTGCAGCCCTAATGGAAATGCATTTGCAGATTAAACTGTGACTTTGTGAACATTACATCCACATAACTAATCGAATGTCTTCAATAATCTTACCTTGTTTACTGTTGGTTACTAGGTCACCAAAACTACAGCCAGCTGCTCGAATGACTTGTAAATGTAAATTCATCTAATTAGCATTTGTTTTGTTCTTTTTTCTTTTTTTTGTGAATTGCGAAAAAATTTGTTTCACATCAGGATGGAAACCCGACAAGTGTGACATTATAATGTTACAACTGTCTGTATGGATATCTACATAGTCATTTAGCAGACACTTCTGTCCAAAGAATCTTGTCACTTTGTCACTTGTCAATTGTCACTTACATTACAATGCTTACTAACAGTTTACTGAAACACACTTTCCCCTCTTCTGTTTGATTTCAGGTGTTCCTGCCGTCTTTGTTGCAGCATGGGCTGTTGTCAGGGCAACGCTGGCAGATGCAAGGTGATTTCATGTGTTTATCCTCACAGACTTGACCTCATGTTTATGAAGTGATGGTAGATGTCATGTAAAGACTTCGTCTAAACAATGGCAGAGTTAAAAAAAACAAACGTGGGTGAAAAACTTATTACAGACTTGACAGTAAAGCTAAAAAATATATATACCTTTATTATTTTCTATTTTCTTTATTATTTAGACTTTGGATATACAGTAGTGGCAGTATAGAGGCAGGTTAGTCTCAAAGAGTTATCATGCAATGGAACCTACAGTTGAAGACAAAATTTTTACCCCTCCTGTAAAATGATAATAAATCATAGTTATTCAAATGTTTCTCAAGTGATGGATAACAGAGCAAGGACATTTTCACAGCATTCCCTGTTAATTTCTATATTTTTCTTTCTATATTTCTATATTTTTCATATTTATTTTTGTTTGGCTGCGATTAAAAACAACCAAGCTCATTAAAAATATGTGCTCATGACTACATTTTTGAGAACCGACAAATAATGTATGTACTGGACTACTTTTTTTTGCAGTTATTTTTTTTTCCAACAATCCACACGAGGGTGCAGTGTATATTTTAGACCACATTTTCCTTGTCACCTTAACCAAACTCACCTGATTCAGATCATCAGCTCATTAGTGAAGACTGAAAGACCTGTAATGGGTGTGACAGACTACGAGACAATGTTGGTGGTCCTCCAGGAACGTGGTTGAAAAACACTGTTTTAGACAGTCTCAAAAACATTATAGGGCACTTTTTAGAATGTTTCATAATATACAAATATTAATAATATTATTAATATTATACATTGGTATATTATATTAAGCCCCCTTAAAATTTTTTTATGTGCTACAGAATGAAACACTGTTGTCCAATAATTATCAAATTAACCTAACATGCATAGTTAACCTAATTAGTCTAGTTAAGCCTTTAAACTGCACTTTAAGCTGTATATTAGTATGTTGTGAAACATCTAGTAAAATATTATGCACTGGCATCATGGCAAAGACACAATTACAGTTGCAATCAGAATTATTGAACCCCCTTTAAATTGTTTTTCTTTTTTAAATATTTCCCAAATTATGTTTAACAGAACAAGGAAATTTTCACAGTATATCTGATAATATTTTTTCTTCTGGAGAAAGTCTTATTTGTTTTATTTCTGCTAGAATAAAAGCAGTTTTTAATTTTTTTTAAACCCATTTTAAGGTCAAAATTATTAGCCCCTTTAAGCTATATATTTTTTCAATAGTCTACAGAACAAACCATCATTATACAATAACTTGCCTAATTACCCTAACCTGCCTAGTTAACCTAATTAACCTAGTTAAACCTTTAAATGTCACTTTAAGCTGTATAGAAGTGTCTTGAAAAATATCTAGTAAAATATTATTTACTGTCATCATGGCAAAGATAAAATAAATCAGTTATCAGAGATGAGTTATTAAAACTATTATGTTTAAAAATGTGTTGGAAAAATGTTCTCTCTGTTAAACAGAAATTGGGGAAAAATAAACAGGGGGGCTAATAAATCAGGGGGTTGAATAATTCTGATTGCAACTGTAGCAATTAGAAATTAGTGATTAGAAATTAGTTAAAACTACTACATTTTTAAAAATGTGTTAAAAATCTGTTAAACAGTACTTTATAGCACAGGGAAATATTTGAAAAATAATACAAATTTCACAGGAGGGCTACTAATGTTGTCTTCAACTGTACCAGTTCATATAGTACAAAAAAAAGATATACATGCATTGCAAAAATGCACCAAATAAAAGGTATTTTGCTTGTGAGTTTAACTATGCTTAAGTACATAGTGTCGTCTGTGTGAATTATTATTGAGACTAATCCACCTCTATACATCCGAGGTTTATGACTGGTTTACAGGTTTCGTTCTATAATACCTAAAAGTGGATCAAACATCTTAAAGGATCAAAACAATACTCTGACTGAAATATAATCAGATATTAATATTTCATTGCTTCTTTCTTGTATTTGATTAGCAATCATTCTCCTGTGCATTCCTTAATAATGTTTCCTTCCAATGTCACAAAAGCAACAGTTAAAACGTGGAGCACGTGCAAAGGCTTTAGATCCTCTAACTACAAATGCACAATATGCTAATAAATAATCTACGTCCAGATAACAGCAATATATTGGAAGAACTTGAAATGCCAAATTTCTTAGTCTGGACATCACTTTTTCAACTACTGTTAATTATCTTTTACTTATTTTCAATCATAAGTGCCACAATTTAAAATAAGCAGCCCTTATTGTTGCAAAGTAGATAAAACATGTTTAGGAAATGTTTTTTAACATAGGGAAGAAGTACTTAAAAGGGGTGGTCCACTGCGATATCATATTTTAAACTTTAGCTGATGTGTAATGTTGCTGTGTGGACAACTTCAATGCAAAGGGAGACATTGGCTTTTGAGTTAGCTTAGCAAAGCCTACAGCGAATGAATTTGGGGGCTACAAAAAAAATACATCCGGGCTAATGAGATCACAAACGTTCCAGGTTACGCGCATTCACTGCGTGCACACACCTCACGCAGCAAAGGGGTGTGGCCACAGACGTGTTAGTAGAGAAAGGAAAATGCAGTCCAAATGCTAATTCCATGGATCTTGTTCTGTTTCACTATTTGGCCTTCCAAGGGACGTGACACAAAGGGAGAAGTGCTTACAGTTTAATTATGTTCCAGAATATTATAAAAAAGAGATAGCTCTTTGTGCAAAGCATTTTACAAAGGACAGCTTCTACAATTGGTCGCAGTTAAATGCTGGATTCAGCCTACGATAAAAGAAGAAGCTGTGGATTGTGAGCCACAACCTGTAATGACTGCTTTTTGTTAAAATTGATATCTTACATGCATAGTTTCCAGCGTTCATTGTAGGCTATGTTGTAGTAAGGACGTAAACAACGGGAAACGTGATTTGTCAAACATATGTATCTGTTTTCCTCCATGTAAACATCCACAATTGTCACCAGCGACTGCTTTGTATTTGTATGCGTCAGCATTCCGTGAGTTTTACGTTTGAAATAATGGAGTATATTATGTACAGACATCCCAAGTCTCCCTGAGGCGCTGCCACAACCCCCATCCCGTTGTTTTCAGAATAGGTTTGTCCATGCTTTCAGCATATTTTTGTTTATTTATACCTGAAGTGCATTTTAATTTGTCCTAGCTTTACTACGGTACAATGTCATTACAATTGCATTACGATTTTTTATGAGGTGGTTAAACCTCAGAAAGTGAACAAAAAATCAAAGTAGACCGTTTTACCTGCTATCTATTAGAAACAGAGACTTTACAGCCATCTTATAATGTACCATTACCTATATATACACTAGTATGGGATGCTGAAATGAAATGCTGATGGCTTGACCACATTTCTCCTCTTACCAACGATCAAAAAAAAAAACATACCATTCAGAAACATCTCGCAAGAGTCGCATTTACATGGGTTCAGCTGTGTCCTCTTTATTTTCTGTGTCTGACTCAGGCTCAAACTGTTACGATATGAATAGTCAAAAAACCAAAACCAAAACGAAAGGCCAAAAAAAAAAGCCAAAACGGCTTGCCATAGACTGTAAATAATGTCAGTGAGGCCACATTATTTACAGTCTATGGCAAGCCGTTTTGGCTTTTAACCTTTGTTCTGACTATTCATAAAAATAGTACGGCAAGGGGTATTTAATGCTAAAACGGCTTGCCATAACAGTCTGACAGACAGCATGCAAGAGAGGCATGACGTTTCCTGGTGACGTGAAGCCGATCCGCCAATCACAACACATTAGGTTTGCTAATCAGAGCCCTTTGAGGGCGGGCCTCATATGAGGAACCAGGAAATATGATATTCGTTTCCTTGTTAGCTCAGTAGCTGTATAAAATAAAGGTAGGATATGTGAACAAATTACGTGATTTTTAACACAATCAAACCTTAAAAAACCCATTGTGGACCACCCCTTCAAAGAGACAGTTCACACCAAACTTTTAATTCTGCAAACCTGCAGTATTTTTACTACTATTGAAGTCAACGGTTACAGGTTTCCAATTTTTTTTTCCAATTGTTGTGTCCTCAAACAGTTTCCCAGTGATGGGTTGCAGCTGGAAGCGCATCTCTTGTGTAAAACATATGCTGAATAAGTTGGCGGTGCATTCCGCTGTGGCGACCCCAGATTAGTAAAGGGACTAAGCGGAAAAGAAAATGAATGAACTAATGAATGTGTTCTCAAACATGCTTGGTAGAAGTAAAGTATGAGTAAACGATGACATAATTTTAGATTTTTGGGTGAACTTTAAATCTGTTCATCTAATAAGAAATAATATTTAGTCATTACTACAAATCTACGCTAATAAAAACACAAAGGTAGTCTAGCACATTCCTAATCCAGCTACATAAAAAGTACATTGATATAGTCACATATTGTTGCATTGTTTCAAGTTCAGCAAAGCTGTAAAGCATTGATGTGACAATCCTGAGCACATTTGCTAGTTAGCAAACTAATTGAGAACTCAACGTTTCACTTGGCTCTGGAAATGTTTGCTTTCTTATGTTAAAACATCACTGCTGTTTTATCAGTATAGATCATCTAAATGAAGTCATGTTTTTTAGTGTCAGATTGATGTAGGACCGTGCCCGAGGTGCTATCTTTTGCTTGTTTTTATTTTCAAACACTTGCTGAATTTCATTGTCTTTCTCCCCTTGAGAGCACAATCTGTATTCTTGCAGCTTACAGGCTGTTAGTGATGCTACAAAAGCAACAACCTGCCACTTCTCTGGGAGGAACATGCTTTGTCAACATAAGGCTTTGTTTTAGATGTATTGTTTCTTTTTTAACTGCTGGTGCTATAAGGTGGCCTAGTTTAGTTTGTCACAGATCATAGCTTTATCCTTTTAAAAAGTCACACTACACGTTATGTTTAATGGTGCAATCAATTAAACCTTTGATGATATTATTTTAAATGAGTACATTTAAAAGATTTAATATACTTTTTATTCAAATATTTTTAATTTTGGTGTTATAGGAAAGAAACGTCTAAGTGTTCGTAACTATATGAATAAATAAGGAATATTTATTTTATGTGATTTGTATATTTTTAATTGATTAAATTAGGATGCATTTTTAAGACAGTAGGGAAAAGAAGTGCCTAATATCATGGATAAATACATTATATGCATATATTTATATTTATTATGAATAAATTAACAAATACACAAGTAGTGGTTTCCTCAGAAATTGTTTTATGTGAAATAAATATCTAACTATGCTAAAATTTATATAAATCAACAGATAATTAGAAAATAATACATGCATTATTTATAAAACATATTCACATATTTTTAAATATTTACATATTTTTCATATTTACATATTATTAAAAATAAAATATTAACAAATGATATAAAAATAATGTAAGTAATTACAAAAACAAGAGGACAGTGATACAGTATACAGTTGTATGTGATCAAATTCATGGATCTATTATTATACACTTTAGAAAATTATAATGCATTTTAAAAGCTTGACCTCTGGCTTAAAATGATTAATGATTAATTAATGTCTGGCAAACTTTCTGCTGTTCCAGTTACCTGCAGTTGTTTGTATCTTTATGAACATAATCACGTTAGACATAAGCAGAAAACATTTATTTGTCACATTATCTTTGTTCATACTTATCTGTTCATGAATGTTTGGTCGGCACACACAGGACAAGATCTGACAAGGCAAACAGGACAGCTCAAATACATACATAGATACATACATAGATACATACATAGATACATACATACATACATACATACATACATACATACATACATACATACATACATACATACATACATACATACATACATACAGGGAGTGCAGAATTATTAGGCAAGTTTTATTTTTGAGGATAGATTTTATTATTGAACAACAACCATGTTCTCAATGAACCCAAAAAACTCATTAATATCAAAGCTGAATATTTTTGAAAGTAGTTTTTAGTTTGTTTTTAGTTTTAGCTATTTTAGGAGGATATCTGTGTGTGCAGGTGACTATTACTGTGCATAATTATTAGGCAACTTAACAAAAAACAAATATATACCCATTTCAATTATTTATTTTCACCAGTGAAACCAATATAACATCTCAACATTAACAAATATACATTTCTGACATTCAAAAACAAAACAAAAACAAATCAGTGACCAATATAGCCACCTTTCTTTGCAAGGACACTCAAAAGGCTGCCATTCATGGTTTGTCAGTGTTTTGATCTGTTCACCATCAACATTGTGTGCAGCAGCAACCACAGCCTCCCAGACACTGTTCAGAGAGGTGTACTGTTTTCCCTCCTTGTAAATCTCACATTTGATGATGGACCACAGGTTCTCTATGGGGTTCAGATCAGCTGAACAAGGAGGCCATGTCATTAGTTTTTCTTCTTTTAGACCCTTTCTTGCCAGCCATGCTGTGGAGTATTGTGTGATGTATCATGTGATGGAGCATTGGCCTGCATGAAAATATGTTTTTCTTGAAGGATGCAGACTTCTTCCTGTACCACTGCTTGAAGGTGTCTTCCAGAAACTGGCAGTAGCACTGGGAGTTGAGCTTGACTCCATCCTCAACCCGAAAAGGCCCCACAAGCTCATCTTTGATGATATCAGCCCAAACCAGTACTCCATCTCCACCTTGCTGGTGTCTGAGTCGGACTGGAGCTCTCTGCCCTTTACCGATCCAGCCACGGGCCCATCAAGACTCACTCTCATTTTATCAGTCCATAAAACCTTAGAAAAATCCGTCTTGAGATATTTCTTGGCCCAGTCTTGACGTTTCAGCTTGTGTGTCTTGTTCAGTGGTGGTCGTTTTTCAGCCTTTCTTACCTTGGCCATGTCTCTGAGTATTGCACACCTTGTGCTTTTGGGCACTCCAGTGATGTTGCAGCTCTGAAATATGGCAAAACTGGTGGCAAGTGGCATCTTGGCAGCTGCACGCTTGACTTTTCTCAGTTTATGGGCAGTTATTTTGCTCCTTGGTTTTTGGTTTGGGTTTTCCACACGCTTCTTGCGACCCTGTTGACTATTTTGAATGAAACGCTTGATTGTTCGATGATCACGCTTCAGAAGCTTGGCAATTTTAAGGGTGCTGCATCCCTCTGCAAGATATCTCACTATTTTTGACTTTTCGGAGTCTGTCAAGTCCTTCTTTTGACCCATTTTGCCAAAGGAAAGGAAGTTGCCTAATAATTATGCACACCTGATATAGGGTGTTGATGTCATTAGACCACACCCCTTCTCATTACAGAGATGCACATCACCTAATATGCTTAATTGGTAGTACGCTTTCGAGCCTATACAGCTTGGAGTAAGACAACATGCATAAAGAGGATGATGTGCTCAAAATACTCATTTGCCTAATAATTCTGCACTCCCTGTACATACATACATACATACATACATACATACATGTACATACATACACTACAAACACTACCAATCAAAAGTTTTTTTTTTTTTTTTTTTTTTTTTATTTAAATGATTCTGTTCATCAAGGTGGCATTTATTTAATGTAAAAAAAATGGTTAAATTAGTAAATATTTATTACAATTTTAAATAACTGCTTTCTTGTTGTATGTAGTTTCAAATGAAATTATTGCTCCAGTTATTACTGCTTTTATTACTATTACCATTAATAATAATAATATTAATAATAATAATAATAATAATAATAATAATAATAATAATAATGATAGTAAAAAATATTAGAGTGATTTCTGAAGGATCATGTGACTCTGAAGACTGGAGTAATGAAGCTGAAAATTTATCATTAAAATCACTGGAATAAATGATTAAATTATAAACTTCTTTTGAACAGTTATTTTACAGTGCAATAACATTTCACAATTTTACAATTTATACTGTATTTATGATTAAAAAAATGCAGCCTTGGTGAGCAGGAGAAGCTTATTTTAAAACATTTAAAAATTCTACTGACCCCAAACTTTTGATCGCTATTATACATACATATATACATACATAGTGGTTTGTTCTTTTATTATAATTGTGTAATTATTTTAAAGTAAAGCTGTTTTTGACACCACACTGAGCAACTTTAGTTTGTTTTAATGATAACCCATTCACAAAAGGTAATTTGTCAAAAAATAAAAAGACTTAGTTGATTTCAAGAGAGGAAGGGCAATTGGTCATGTAAATCACAGCAGATTTGTTGGGGGAAATGAACTCAGGCCACTTAAAGAAAGCAACATGTTATTGTATGGATGATCTTCATCTAATATACAGTATGTTCTGTATTTTATGTTTAATCAGCAGGTTGCCTTTCATTTTTTTACTTTAAACCAATTAGAGTTGTGGAGTTCTGAAGCTATTATTTTTCTTTTAGTAATTGATTCCGAGAAATCAAAGTGCTGGTGCTTTTTCTCGTTTCAGCATTGTTCAGAGCAGAGTTTCTCTTCAAATTGAACAAGAAATTGAAACCTCACTCTAATAACACGCTGTGCTTTAGTGCTTTTTCACGCTTTCATTTGTAGCTACTTTTACTGGCAGTGTAAAATAAAAGTCCTTTTCACATGGAACACTGTTTGACTGATAAAATTAATTACTAGCTAACTGTTGGACAATCTATAATTGCATCAGAGCTATGAAAATATTCAAAACTCAGTCTTTTCTTGTCACATGCGCATAATAGAAGTTTAAATTATTAATGAGCAAAAGCTTGTTACAAGTACTCTCAGTAAGCTCATCTAAAATACGGTAAACCCTGATCGTGTCTAAAACACAAAATGTGAATAATTGCTTTTTCTGAAAGACTTTTGAGGACAAGCAAGAATTTTCAGAGATTTTAATTGTATTTTAAGTTCCTCATTATTCTTTGTATAAATAATAATAAAAAAAACCTGCTTAACTGATCTTTTTATTTTTCACTAGAGTGAAATGCAAATAAAACATTAGTTTAAGGAAGGCTGGTAGTGAGACCGCAGAGCTGTCAAACGTCCTGACATTTGTGAGTTGTGAGTGATGCTGAGTTAATGGCTCTGAAAGACCATAAGATGTTCCTTTCGGTAGAGCAAATGTGAAGAAGATTACAGGTGTTCTTGAGCCATTCTGATCTGCATTCCTGTTGAAAAGTGGTGGACTGACAATACTGTGGTCATGAGAGAATACGCATACTGATTAAATGTATACCCTGCATGCCATTGAGCACATGTTTACTAGCTCTTTGGTATTCCATATACTGTATGGTATAGCTTGCAAACCAAATGTTGTCTGCATATACATCTGAATATTTATATAATTAGTATTTATAAGTGGCAAATATTAGCAAGGGCAACGCAGTGGCGCAGTAGGTAGTGCTGTTGCCTCACAGCAAGAACGTCGCTGGGTCGCAGGTTCGAACCTCGGCTGGGCTGGGTCAGTTGGCGCTTCTGTGTGGAGTTTGCATGTTCTCCCTGCGTTCGCGTGGGTTTTCTCCGGGTGCTCCGGTTTCCCCCACAGTCCAAAGACATGCAGTACAGGTGAATTGGGTAAGCCAAATTGTCCGGAGTGTATGAGTGTGAATGTGTGTGTGTGGAAATTCCCAGAGATGGGTTGCGGCTGGAAGGGCATGCGCTGCGTAAAAAATCGTGCTGGATAAGTTGGTGGTTCATTCCACTGTGGCGACCCCTTAAGGGACAAAGCCGACAAGAAAATGAATGAATGAATGAATGAATGAATGAATGAATGAATGAAATATTAGCAAAACTAGTAACAAAGTTACAATATTTAAAAGTAGCAAAAGTAAAGAATAGATTAAATGCTTAATGCAAAAAGTAAAAATAGCTTTTATTTTGGCAAATAAATAATATACATGTTAAGCACACATTCTTTTTCAGATAGTTCTCAAGTGCTGTTTAATGGAGAGAAAATATTTCAACACATTTTTAAACCTTAATAACTAATTTCTATTAACTAATTTCTTTTGTCTTTGTCCTGATGATAGTACATACTATTTACTAGTTGTTTTTCAGGATTTTTATTTATTTATAATTTTTAAACTGGAAAAGATAAAAAGATAATCGGGCCTGACTCAGCATGAATGCTGTTTTTCAGCAAGTTCCTGCTCTACAGAACATAGAAACATACAGACACAGTTGTCATCTCATCCATCAACACATGAGAACAATACAAACAATTACCAAACATACAAATTAGAGGGAAGCAGGCTACTAACTCAGTGGCTACAGCGATAGTTGACCATCAGATGATGAGCATGGGATTTTTTAAAAAGTCTTAATGTTGGTATTGTTTTTAGATGTTGTGGGATCTCATTCCAGGCTTTTGTAAATACATAAAAGAAAGATCTCTGTCCATAACAGTTTTTAAATGCCGGTAACGGCAAACATCCATTTGTTGCAGATCTGGTGGAACGATCAGTCCTTGTGTTACGTTTTGGTACCAAAGCACAAAGGGCTGCTGAGGAAGCACTATTAAAAATTTGATAATACAGTTTAATCCCTGTGTTCATAATGTAATTTTGAAATGATAAAGCATTAGAGAGTGATAGAGAAAAACAGTTATGTGTCCATCCGGAAAGTCTGTTGTGGATCTTATAGGCCCTATTGTACTATCTAGCTATTGGCTCCAAGATATCATTTGTTGTGAGAGACCAAACAGTAAGACAAGGTAGACAAGATTATGGCATGAAGATAAGTTTCAGAAACAGAAAAAGACAAATTTGTTCTAATTTTCCCATAAACAAATAGCTTTTGATTCAGCTTTTTATAAACATTTTGAACATGGGCACAATAAGTGAGGTGAGAGTCCAGACTGATTCCCAAATACTGATATGTGGATACAATGGAAAGTTTTTGATTTAAGAAAATGATAGGATAGGGTATAGACAATTTTCGCCTAGGTGAATAAAAGTACATACATTCTGTTTTCTTAACGTTAATAGTCAAATGATTGTCTTGCAGCCATTGATGTAAATGCTGAAGATCTGTATTTAATTTATTGTTAATTGTGTCTGTACTTGATCCAGACACAAAAAGTACAGTGTCATCGGCGTACAGTAAAGAATCTGATTGTTTAATTACCTGAGAGAGGTCATTGATATACATCAGGATATTAGTATTCAGCTTAAAGTGACATTTAAAGGCTTAACTAGGTTAGTTAGGTTAATTTGGCAAGTTATTGGACAACAGTAGGTTGTTCTGTAGCCAATCATAAAGAAAACCTTAAGGTGGCTATTAATTTTGAGCCTAAAAATTGCTTTGAAAATTTAACAACTGCTTTATATTAGCCAAACTAAAAGAAATAAGTCTTTCTCCATGAGAAAAGTACAATAAAAAATACTGTGAACGTTTTTCAACATCACTAGGAAATATTAGAAAAAAAATTACAGTTCCACCTTAAGGGCTAATGATTTTTTTTCAGCTGCATATGGAGAGCTGATGTTATGAACTGATGCCCTCAGACGTGTGTAAGAACAGATTGTTAGAGATGAATTAAACCTCTAAAAGTATAGATTTTGTTTAATATTCTGGGCATGTTAATGGTCAAAGTAAAATGGGTCATTTAACACAGTAATTGGGAAACTTAATGAGTATTAAACCCCCTGTTTCAGCAGCGGCTCAGAAATCAGTTAGTATATCTGTGCACTTGCTCTTAACTTTTTCTTCAACTTTTAATTATATAGCACCATAACAATTACTATATCTCCGCACACACAAATTAAACAATTATGATTAACAACAGCAAAAATAATTTTATAGCTTCAGCTCGAACATGCATTTTATCTTTACATTTTACATTTATTCATTTAGCAGACACTTTTGTCCAAAGCGACTTACAATTGAGGAGGCATTCAGTGATTTTAGGGCATTCTGCGATTATAGACAAGCTTCGAAATGGGTCTATTTGACTTTTTTCAGGTGTATTAAATTTCTAAAATGCCACTGCTAATAATATAACTTATAATGCCAACTACCAAATAACACACATACTGTAGATAAGAGAATAGAGATTTGAAAAATTATTTTATTATATTTTTATGTATTTTTTACACGTATTATAGTTTGTATTTACTCATTTTTTTACTTACAGTAGATAAAGTCCTGACAGTTTATAAAACTATTTCCAAATGAGCTATTTTTTCCAGAGTAGCTGCTCAAATTAAGCTTACAGTACTTTAGGCTAATTCATCTGCTGTTGAGTTTAACAACACATGATTTAAGATTCAAACTGGTCTGCTGGTACATTTCAGGTAATGTTTTTCTTGTGCTTTAAAAGAAAAAGTGACTGCAATTGTACTTTAACCACTCGGGTTCGACACCCTCCTGCCTTCTCTGAGCGGGGTTCGAATCTGCAATTCCAGCACAGTGAGCGAGCCTCTGTTACCCACTCTGTTAAAAATGCTTTCACACAATTAATTTGTGTAGGGACAGCATAAAGGAATTAACATATTTATTTCTACAAATTTTAGTTGACTGAACCTAAAAAAATGAGTTGTTGCAAAAAGACTCAAGAATTGTGTATTTTCAGCTCATTTTAAAATAAATAGTTTGACCAAACAGCAAATTTTGAGTGCCGTCCGGCCAGTAACAGCTGACTGATCCTTCTGTGTGACGCCAGTTCTGAACTTCAGATTGAGACTGTTGTGTTATTACTGAATTTTCATTTTTTTTACTTAATGTTAAATAGCTCTCCATTGTGATAGCTGGGAATAATATTAAGCTGTTACTTGGCCGCAACAGAAATTGGTTTATTTTTATGTGAGAAAATATAAATGAAACAACTGGATAAAGAGTGTGTCAAACCAGAAAGAAATGGCAAAACCTAAAGTATTTATTGGTTTGATGGGAATCTTGTAAGGGATAATAAATAAAAACACACCTTTTGTTAAATAACTCATTTGTCTTTAACACAAACAAAAGAAAATGAAATACAATTTAATATTTAGCTAATTTGGATTGCACGTTGTAAAAATGCAGGGTTCCACACAATTCATTCATGTTGTCGCAACACAAATCTATTAAGTTAACTTTAAATATAAGTGGATTGAACATAAAACATTTAAGTTGTCCCCAAAAAATCACAAGAATTATATTGTTTCCACTCATTTTAAATAAGTAGTTTGAACAAGCTGCAAAAATCATTTCCAGTGTATAAGCGTACTTTACTAACTAATGCAAATTGCACTTTTGTTAGGGTTTTATTGTTTATTTTTCAATGAAGGAAAGTGTGAGAAAAACAGGAAAATTGGAAAATATGAAAATGATTTTCCCATCCTCCAGCGGCGCCACCACTGCACCAAAATAAACCGATATCAGTTTATAAAGAATGTTTGCCTGTTATTTACAAACCTCTTTTTCAAATTCTAAGATTAAAAGATCATTTTACAACAGACACTTGAAAGCCTCAGTTCCTGTAGCCTGCTGTTTACAGAAAAGACTTTTCCACAGCTATTGAAAAAGCTTGATCGCCCTTTGACTTTCTCATAGACCGAGAAACTGTCAACTATGTTTGAATCGTAGATCTCTGGTCTCTATATAGCTGATCACACTAAAATGTTAGAAATATGTTATGAAACAACATGAATGATATCGTATAATTGTTTCTAAACTTAACCGGCAGCCCGTGGAGAGACGATACATTGGAGTAATGTGATGCTTTTTTTAAAAAAAACAAGCCTTTGTACAGCATTCTCTACATCTGCAGACGAGATAATTACCGCTGTCAGATCTCAACACAGAGGGAGGTGCAATAGTCCAGTTCAGGGTATTAAAAGCTTGAACAAGCATCTCCAAATCTTTTAGGAAGGGTTTTAACCTCCAAATTGTTTTAAGCTGAGAACAAATACTTCTTACAACAGATTATATTGTTTTTTGATAAAAGTCAATAGGTAGTTATGACACCAAGATGCTGTCTTTTTTGTGGCACACAGTGGCGCAGTAGGTAGAACAATCGCCTCACAGAAAGAAGGTCGCTGTTTCAAGCCTCGGCTGGGTCAGTTGGCATTTCTGTGTGGAGTTTGCATGTTCTCCCCATGTTCGCGTGGGTTCCCTCCGGGTGCTCCGGTTTCCCCCAGAGTCCAAAGACACGCACTATAGGTGAATTGGGTAGGCTAAAGTTGACCGTAGTGCATGTGAGGGAATTAATGTATGGGTGTTTCCCAAAGATGGGTTGCAGCTTGAAGGGCATCCGCTGCGTAAAACATATGCTAGATAAGTGGACGGTTCATTCCGCTGTGGCGACCCCCGATTAATAAAGGGACTAAGCCGAAAATAAAATAAATGAATGAATGTATATTATAATTATTAATCATGTTGTGTATATTTTATATGTTTGGGGGGGGGTGAGATTTAGACACCAACGTGTGATGTATTTTTGCAGTCCTTTGGCATGTAATAATCTGTGATGTCAACATAATGCAGATTTCATTACATGGGATGTAAAAAAAATATAATTAATTAATTAACCAATTTCCTCGTACTGCTAAAATTAACAGATACAAACAAGCAAATTCTCAGAAAATGTTGTTAAATATTTGACTTTTTAATGTCAAATAAATTATCTTTGAGATGCATGGTTAAGTACACTCTCCGGCCACTTTATTAGTTGCACCTTACTAGTACCGGGTTGGAGCTTTTGCCTTCAGAACTGCCTTAATCCTTCATGTCATAGATTCAACAAGGTACTGAAAATATTCCTCAGAGATTTTGATCCATATTGACATGATAGCATCACGCAGTTGCTGCAGATTTTTCGGCTGCACATCCATGATGCGAATCTCCTGTTCCACTATATCCCAAAGGGGCTTTATTGGATTGAGATCTGGTCTGAGATCTGATGATTCGCACTTTGACATGGCGCGTTATCCTGCTGAAAGTAGCCATCAGAAGATGGGTACACTGTGGTCATAAAGTAATGGACATGGTCAGCAACAATACTCAGGTAGGCTGTGGCGTTGACACAATGCTCAATACTAATGGGCCAAAAGTGCCAAGAAAATATCCCCCACACTATTACACCACCAATAGCAGCCTGAACTGTTGATACAAGACAGGATGGATCCATGTTTTCATGTTGTTGATGCCAAATTCTGACCCTACCATCTGAATGTTGCAGCAGAAATTGAGACTCAGCAGACAAGGCAACGTTTTTACGATCTTCTTTTGTCCAATTTTGGTGAGCCTGTGCAAATTGTAGCTTCAGTTTCCTGATCTTAGATGACTGGAGTGGCACCCGGTGTGGTCTTCTGCTGTTGTAACCCATCCGCCTCAAGGTTGGAGGTGTTCTGCCATCAGAGACGTTCTTCTGCATACCTCAGTTGTAACGAGTGGTTATTTGAGTTACTGTTGCCTTTCTATCAGCTCGAACCAATGTCTGGTCATTCTCCTCTGACCTCTGGCATCACGGCATTTGCGCCCACAGAACTGCCACTTACTGGATATTTTCTTTTTTCAGACCCTTCTCTGTAAATCCTAGAGATGGTTGTGTGTGAATATCCCAGTAGATCAGCAGCTTCTGAAATACTCAGACCAGCCCGCCTGGCACCAACAACCATACCACATTCAAAGTCACTTAAATCACCTTACTTCCCCATTCTGATGCTCGGTTTGAACTGTAGCAGACCATCTTTACCATGTCTACATGCCTAAATGGATTGAGTTGCTGCCATGTGATTGGCTGATTAGAAATTTGTGAATTGAGAGAATTTGTGTTTACAAGCAGTTAAACAGGTGTACTTAATTTGTATTTAAGTGTATTTAATATGCAAGTATTTCATATGTTGAAGAAAACTAATAAAATTATTATAAATAGTCCACAATCAGTCTTTAACTGCACATTAGTTGAATTCCTTATTAATGTGGAATGTGTATAATGCATATGAACTGTGGTTTCTCTTTTGATAGAAAGATATATATATATATATAGGGCAACGCAGTGGCGCCGTAGGTAGTGCTGTTGCCTCACAGCAAGAACGTCGCTGGGTCGCAGGTTCGAACCTCGGCTAGGCTGGGTCAGTTGGCGTTTCTGTGTGGAGTTTGCATGTTCTCCCTGCGTTCGCGTGGGTTTCCTCCGGGTGCTCCGGTTTCCCCCACAGTCCAAAGACATGCAGTACAGGTGAATTGGGTAAGCTAAATTGTCCATAGTGTATGAGTGTGAATGTGTGTGTGGAAGTTCCCAGAGATGGGTTGCGGCTGGAAGGGCATCCGCTGCGTAAAGTCGTGCTGGATAAGTTGGCGGTTCATTCCGCTGTGGCGACCCCGCAAGGGACAAAGCCGACAAGAAAATGAATGAATGAATATATATATATATATATATATATATTGTGCATTGGAGTTTTTTCACTTGCTGAAATTACATGAGTAAGTTTCTGTACTTTCAGTGTAGCGTAATGCCTCCAAAAAAACAGCTAAAATCATATCATATCTTAAAATCAGAATCATATATGACGATTCTGTTTACCAGCTTTATTTACACTCAGCTGGTTAGAATTGTCAGATTATTTCTGGTGGTGGGTGGCATCGCTCATCTATGTGCAAATATGGTTTTTCAGTGTTCCCCTCTTGATGTCTTTCCACTGTGAAGCTTGTTTTATTTACTATTGTTATATAATGCCAGTGACTCATTCTCATTTTAATGAGTCCTTGTTAGATTGCACATAAAAGAAACAACAGGATACCTTCCTTCACTCCTTTGTAGAGTGGACTATCACACGACACACTTCCTCAATCACTCATATACATCAAGACATTCCAGGCATTCCAAGACATTTTGAGACTTTCAGATTAATGTAAAGAAATTGTCCAAAATACACTTTTAGTCATTTATTCTGTCACAGTTTATCAATTTGTGTCTCTAAAATTTTAGTTATTTTAAAGGAACATTTTCTTTAAATAGTTTTTTCTGAATTATGGAGTTGTTGTAAAAAATACATGAATGAGAACCCAGTCCAGGAGACTTGAACAATCAGAATTAATTTATTGAGACGTGTTGGTTAGTCTGCAGTCAAACAACATCTTTAAGAAATTCCACAAGTGTGCAGGAGCCTACAGGAGTCTCTTACAGGTCTGCAGTCTGCAATTTTTATCACAAGTCTCAAGTGAGTCTGTAATCAAGTCTAATTGAGACAGTGTCGTCCTGTCTATTATGTGTTTTAGGAGGAGGGGGGTAGCTAGGTGGAGACATAGGCCCCGTTTACACTAGTACGTTTTAGTTTTAAAACGGCGTTTTAGAATGAAAACGATCAGCGTCCACACTAGCGTTTCACCCAGCGCTTCTGAACAGCTCTCCGTCTACATTAAAACGATGAAAACGCCCATCACGTGACCACACACACACTCTCTGGCATGCACTGCAGCATGCTTTGAGCACATACCCATATGAGAGTTGTGCGCGTCGGACTGTTCATCACGGATGTCCCGCTGGATCTAATCTCACTATATTTGTTAAACGTGATATATAATTAATCTTGTTGTCTATATCTAACGACATATTCCCCAACTTTGGTCTTTTGAATCTATTACTTGTTCTCAGGTAACGTGTTTTGGCTGAGCGCAAGGATAAGTTAGGTTAATATCTTAATTAATGTAACCGCGAACACCGATTGTGCAAATCTGGCTGATAGCTTGCCTTTATTTTCTCTATTGTATAAACTTATTGTACGTTATACTTTTATAATGGCCATTATTAATTATTAAAACTGATATTCAATGAAAGAGAGGGTATGTTTCGTATTTTAACATTTTTGATGTCTGAAGTTGCTAATATCAAAATGAAATTAGGCAGTTCCTTATGTCATGTTTTCATTTTATTGTTAAGAAAGTGGAACAGCATAGCCAGAGTGATGTGAATGACTTTATAAAGTACACACTCGGGAGTTTGTTTTCCATATCAAACTTGCGAAGTCTGAACTTACAAGGAGAGGATGCAGGACTGAACTGTGTCTACTTAATATTGAGGAAAAGCCCCAATCAGATAGGTGAATGTCTGCAATCACGCCTCCGTTTTCAGATGTCTCCGTTTTCCCCCATCCACACTGAGACGGAGCAGCAGCGTTTTAGAATGAAAACGGCCTCTCCAGCGTTTCCAAAACACTCCGTTTTCGGGGCTCAAAAACTCCAGCGTAGTGTGGACGGATGGCGTAACCGTAGCAAAACTTAAAAGTTTTATAACTAAAACATATTAGTGTAAACGGGGCCATAGAAAACGGGCATGACTAGTTGAAGATCTTGTTTTAGGGTCCTGCCCTGAGCAGCTTGAAAGTATCACCCAAAGACAAAGAACGAGTCGTTGAGACCCTGCCTGTAGCATTTGCCAAACTTTGGCTCAGCCCATGATCAGGAAGCAAGTTTTAATGTCACACCCTAGCTAGAGTTTTGAATGAAATGATCTAATTAAAAACCAAAGAATATAATATCAGTTATATATAGATTATTGTTAATTTGGAACTAGATTATATAAATTTGTATTCCCACAAAGTGATCAAAAGAGATGCCCATGCTCTGTAAAAATCTTTTTTCTCTGTTATGTGAAAAGGTTTAACAGGAATTTTAAAAATGCCAGAAATTTATGGAAAGATTTTAGAAAACATCTAATTTAATACTAAATAATATAATACAAAAACAAAAAAGGGTAACACAGTGTCTCAGTGGTTAACTGAGAAGGTCGCTGGTTCGAGTCCAGGCTGGATTAGTTGCCATTTTTGTGAGGAGTTTGCATGTTCTCCCTGTGTTGAGCGGGTTTCCTCCAGGTGCTCTGGTTTCCCCTACAGCCCAAAGCCATGCGCTATAGAATAATTAAATAAACTTATTTGGCTGCAGTGTGAATGAGTGTGTATGGATGTTTCCCAGTACTGGGTTGCAGCTGGAAGGGTATTCACTGTTTAAAACATATGCTGAATAAGTTGTCAGTTCATTCCGCTGTGGTGACCCCTGATGATTAAAGGGAAAAAAAAATAAATAAAAAGTCAAAGGAAAATGAATGAATAAATAAAACTAAAAACACTAAAACTCTAATATATAAAAAATACACCAGGAAAGTATGGTAAAAACTATTGGTTACAGTATTTATATACCCTGTTCACCAGCTGTGTCTTGCCTTGCAGTTATTTTTAAATGAGGAAAATAATAAACAATTTAATATTCTCTACATAATTATAATGATTGTTCATTATGACTCTTCAGTTTTCTTCCTGACTTGCCATGAATTTAGTATCACTCTGCATGCTTACAGTATATCCTATTTACAGACCATGTCCTTTGATCGGCAGATTATCCATTCAGCTGCACATCATAGTAAACATCCCTAATGGGATTACGAATGCCGTAACAAATTGGTGGCAAACCAATGGAAATGAGTTGTATAAACTGACGGAGCTTTCTCAAAGAGAAAGAGGCGGTCAGTGGCTAAAAGCAGACCCAGAGAAACTAAACTGCATCCTTCTGATTTATACTAAATGTACTGTGAAGTACAGTATATCATTACGGTGTTAGGATCTGCCTCTGGGACTGGAAGTGTATGAGCCGTTCTCCCACCATCTCACTCTGTGCCTTTTAAAATATCTCCTGCATCATAATCCATGTGTGCCGGTTCATTTATCTGTTCGATCTGTCGTTATCTGCGCAGATGCTGGGAGCTGAGTGCAGGAAACATCAAATGGATATACCAGGTTCCCATTTTGACAGCCATTGGGGTGAGTAAAAGTGACGCGGAGAACTAATAAACACTGCATGATAACCAAGCGGTAGCCTGGGAATCAGTTCAAAGACTAAGGCAATTTTCCCTGAGGAGGGAGACTTTCCCGGAACTTTTCTCTTTTCTGTCATTCAACATGGCAAGATGAAAAGCTCTTTGGCAAAGGCAAATGTCAGAAAAACTGGCAAGAACATTACCATAATTACAACGTTTACGTGTGTGTTTCTGCCAGTCCTGACAATTATTGGATGCAGACAATAACATGATTCAGACCTGGGCACCGTTAGCAGAAACTGAAGCATCTCAGTGGGGTTCCCACATGTTAACCTTACTTCTCCTTTCTCAATCATTGTGTTCATTTTAAAAAAAATGTGCTTGCATTTAAAATTTGTGAGTTATATAAACTGTTTAAAATTCTATTATGTATTAAAAGGGTATTTTTAAGGGGGGTTTGGGAGTTCCAAACAACAGGCTATTATTCATGCAAGGTCAAAAACACTTTCATTGACTTATATTCATTTATTTTTACCTAATTATCCTAACGACCCTCATATGATTTGTTCTGAGATTAATATTTCAAACCCCTCCTTTCTGTGACACTAATAACATTTTAAAACCTTCTATTCAGGCAGCTGAAAAATATCGCTCTAAAACCAGTAGCATTCTGTGAAAATTGCATACTGATCTTTTTTAACCCCGCATTCAGATTATCCTCAGCAAATCCACACTGATACAGTACCTGTGTGTTCCAGCAGTTTGATGGCTGGTCATGTGAGATCACAGTTTCTGTAATTCTCCAGCTTTCACAGCTGGCCTGCTGCTCTCTGGCCAATCTTCTGCCATCCAGGTGGCAGAGAGGGTCACTGATGATGTATTTCTGAGAGTCCATCATCGAGATCTGTGAGAGTGTTGGATCAACAGATGCTGAACCATCTCACTGAAGTGGTTGAACCAAATGTCCAGGCGAAAATCATGAGAAGGAACTCTATAGTTTTCTCAGAATGATGCAAGTCAATGCATCTAATCATATGTGATGGCACTCTCTGCTTCTCTAACAACCTCCCAAAGCTTTGGCCATCCAGATGTACATTCTGGACACCGGCACAGCTGCTCTTCAATGAGTCCAAGGGAGCCCACAATAAACCTCTCTTCATAGAGGCTTTCACACCCACTGAAAAATGGTTCAAAAATGATTCCTTGAATTTACATTTTTTTTACATTAATCGGATGTAAGCTATTTATTTGGGCTGAATTTAATGAAACAAATTAAGTTGAACATTACTAACTTTAATTTGTTTGTTTAAAACACATATAAATTATTTACAACAATTTTGCAGACGGCAACATGGTGGCGCAGTAAGTAGTGCTGTAACCTCACAGCAAGAAGGTCGCTGGCTCAAGCCTCGGCTGGGTCAGTTGACATTTCTGTGTGGAGTTTGCATGTTCTTCCCGCATTCGCTTGGGTTTCCTCCGGGTGCTCCAGTTTTCCCCACAGTCCAAAGACATGCGGTACAGGGAAATTGGGTAGGCTAAATTGTCCATAGTGTATGTGTGTGAATGAGTGTGTATGGATGTTTCCCAGAGATGGGTTGCAGCTGGAAGGGCATCCGCTGCGTAAAACATGTGCTGGATAAGTTGGCGGTTAATTCCGCTGTGACGACCCTAGATTAATAAAGGGACTAAACCGAAAAGAAAATGAATGAATGAATGAATTTTGCAGACATAATTTTTTTCAGTGCTTGAGGAATGTTTTTATAGTTCCTATAACTATTGTTGTGAGTACCTGTTTTTTTTCAGCATGTTTGCTGTATGAACCGGGAACGATTTTAGTTACAGGAACTCCTTTCAAGTGAACTAAAGTAGCTACTTCAAAAAAGGGTCTAAAGTGTATGCTGATTAGGCAAATGTATGTAATAGGATGTACTGTCTTAGTGTTTTAAAGTTAAACACATTTTGAAAGCTAGTGTTAGCAGCAAGTTATTTTTCTTAGTCTCTTTGAAAAGCAGTGCTACAAGTTGTCATATGTGATTAAGTGTATTTCAGTTGCATAACTTGTTTAATCTCTGTTATTACAAAACCCAAAATAAAAACAAACAGTTTCCTCCATCCTACAGTTGTTCATTTTGTTGAAATTCAATGTCGATCAACTTATGCCTCTTCAGAACTCAGGAGGCTAGTTCCTATAAACAAGTTCCTATAACTACCTGGTGGAAAAGCCCCCTTTTTCAGTATGTCTTTTGGCTGACTACAGGTTGTGATCATAGCCTTGTGGTACTATTAGAGAAGCACAAAGCCACTTTCCTCAATCTTCAGTTTACATTTCCTTGCTGCCAGAATAATTTTCTTAAACCCATTCAGAATGCAGGACAGGAAAGGAAATACTCCATGCACTCACTTTTTTTAAATTCCACTTGTATCGCTTAAGCTATTCTAAACCATGTCTGAAACTTTGTAATTCAATTACTTGTGTTTATTTGTCTTTTTATGGATCATTTGTTGTATTCTTGATTTGTAAGTTGCTTTAAATAAACATAGATGTCAAATTATTAATTTTTTTGAGTGAACTCTCCCTTCAAGGCTGGCTGACCGCATTCCCTAATTTTGTTGTCTGTCTCTGTCCATTAATTTCCTCTGCATTCTCTATAAAAATAGCAGAAATGTTGTGAAATTTACTAAAATATATAACAGCAAAGTATACGAAGTAATGTTACACACTAGATGTGCAGAGAATAATTTCCTTCGCGTCAGCATGAGGTGTCTGCAGATTTCAAAGATGTTTTGTCCATATTCACTCACCTAGATGATGCCATCATGCCACTCTGTGAGCAGGGCGAACACCTTCTCTGACTCCAGATGGTTCTCTACAGGACCACAATATCACAAATTCTTTCTTAAGGGCTTTGACTGTGCAGATAGGAAGGTGACAGTGTTTGTTGTTTTCAGGCATATTGACAGGGGCCAGGACATTTGACAGGGGTGAGCAGGCAGAGACCAGACAAAGGCCCTGTCGCAGTGAGCGTGATGTGATAACGTCAAGCAAATCGCAGACAAACTTTGCTTTTACAACCAATATGAACCCATCGATTGCCTACAGCAGAGTCTGCACACAACACTTATCCCGATCTTCTCTTTTATCACCTTATGTACAGTATGTGTATCTTGCCATTTTTTTATTTTTTACTATTTTGCTTTAACCTTGTCCACTGCACATTATAAAGCAGTAAATTACTTTTCAGATGAGCTTCTGCACTTTATCGCCACCACTTTCTCCCTTTTGTGCAACTGCAGAAGATGCAGGCATGTGGACAATCCTCAGTTTGTCGTGCCATGACCAGTTATGCCTAGTGTGGATGGCACCATATAGGAATCTAGGATTGGTTAGACATCACAATGCTGAGCCGGCATCGCAATCCTCCACTCCCGCCCCCGTTGCAGCAGCAACCTGCTCACGAAAAATACACAGTCCCGTTTACACTAATATGTCTTAGTTTTAAAATGGCATTGTAGAATGAAAACAATCCATGTCCACATTGGCGTTTCACCTAGCATTTCTGAAAAGATCTCCTTCCACACTATACCGCTGAAAACGCACATCACGTGACCACACACACACACACACACACACATGAACACACACACACACACACACACACACACACACATGAACACACACACTCTGCCATGCACTGCAGCATATGTGCGGGTCTAAGCTCCAGCAGTCAGCGGGTGCTTTGAGCACAAAACCCCAGAGAGCATCGCACGTCGGACAGCTTATCAGCGATGTACCGCTGGATCACGTCTCACTATAGTTGTTAAATGTGATATTTAATTAATTTTGTCTCTATCTAACGACTCTTGTGTATATTAGATAACGTGTCTCCGCGTCAGTACACTGCTTCAATCTTTTGCTTTCATGTGTGTACTTAGTAATTAGATACTGTTGGTTGGTTCCTGTTGGTTGTGCACCTTTTTACCAACTAAGTTTGCCGACGCTATTATAGCGATACAGATCACTCTGCCTATTCATGCCAGAGTCCTGCAGAAAAAGTGATCGACAGGTGGTAATTTGTGTGTAACTTTTATTTATTTATGATTTGGTTATGGATAAAACAAAGAGCATGCGGGTCAAGTAGTTGAAATGGTAGTTGAAAAGGCTACAAATAATTAATTCATTATAACTGAATTAATTATTCATAAATTATTTACCGCCGCCTACGATGATGTCATCGTCCATCGCGATGTACTGTTTTGTTTTTTATTTGCATTGTTTTATCACACTCAGTGTGTAAGAACCTACAAATACAGGCTACCAACAGTGTAGTTCAAAGAGCACACTTCTGTTTCTTTTTCACATTATTTATAAAAATCATATATCACTTTTTTTTTTTTACTGTACCTTTAGGCAAGGAAACATTAGAAAAAGTATGCAGGCAAAAAAGTCAGTTCTTGACAGTAGTTAGTGTGACAAACTACACCCGTTACGAAATCTATTTGCAGAAATCTCTTGTGAACATCCAGAATTTAAAGTCACATTCATTGCTTTTGAAATGACTCATTACCCAGCAAACAATTAATAGACGTTAGGCGTCTAATTAATAGACGCCTAATAGACATCTAAACATAGACAGCTTGGCTAAAACAAGGCCAAACTTGGGCTTTCAGTGAAAATCTAATAGACATCTAAGAATAGCCCAAAACTAGACTAGTCATCAAATAGACAGATTAGACAGACTTTATATGTGTAGTCATTCATTTGTGTTTACTTAATGACTAGTCTATTTTTTGGCCTATTCTTGGACGTCCATTAGATTTTTACTGACAGCCCAAATTTTGCCTTGTTTTAGCCAAGACGACTATGTTTAGACATCTATTAGACATCTATTAAACATCTTTTTAAAACAAAAAATGCTTGCCGGGTAGTGTGAATCCACTGATCAAGGGTTAATGTGTTAGTGTACATAAGGTGGCATTAATGCTATATTTATATATGGATTAAACAACATCTAATACTGTAGCTCTAATTGCAGGTCTCTTTTTTGTGAAAATGAAAATGTACTCACCATTTAACATTTAGGTTTAAATCTTTTATTGGTTTGATTTTTCTGTTGAAGATAAAAGAAGATATTATGAATGTTACGTCCTTTTAGATGTTAATATTAAACTAAGGGTATTTGACATAACATATAATAGTTTTGTGTGTGTGACAAATGGAGGGAGAAAAGAAACCACAGAAAACCAAATATCACTGCAATTATTTATTGCCCATACTTCCAGTGAAAATATATTGTACAGTGAAAGAAAAATATTTACAATAGATTACCTGTTGGAGAGGAGGTAGATAGAGGTGCTTAAATCAAAGAAATAAATATAACAAAACACATTAACTGCATTATACTACTAAACTAAATATGAAATGAAAAGAAACATCTTCAACGTACCACACGTCTTAACTAAACTACTCTAAATAAAAACAAAACATACACAAAACAGCACACTCTCCTGAACCTAATGGAAATAATACCAAAAGTATTCTGAGTGTTTGTATATGTATATCGCGCGACTTACTCACTCCTACACCCTCTCCGAGGTATCACTAAAAAGCATCAGTTAACTGGACAAGTTCACAAGCAAACACATTGTAGTTCTAATCTCAAAAGACTTTAGACTAGAGCATTAAATCGCAAGCAAAGGAAACACATTCTTTCAGACTAGTCCTAGCAAGAGAGACTGTCCTCATCCAGACCCACAGAAAGAGTGAGAGCGAGAGAAAGAAAGAGAGGCTCGCCATTGCAGTTTGGGCTCGGCTTTTAAACGCTACGCCGACCAGCGATTGGCAGCGTGAATCCAGCGTCAGCAGCCTACGTCATCAGCACGAAATGCGGATCCTCCAATGCCGTTCGTACCTGTAACACGCGTAAACGACACACCCACATACAAACAAACACACACACATAGAACTAAAATACGTTCAGCGAGCGAACGTAACAATGAAGAACGTTCAATAATGGTAGCTCACGGTCAAACGGTCAAAAGAAGGTATAGGTTAAGCAATGATATGTGGCCAAATAATGAGGTCAGCTGGCCTCAAGAATATACTGAATGAACAGGTCATTCCATGATTGGATTTCTTTCTTCCCTAATGGCACAGGCAAATTACAAGATGACAATGCCAGGATTCATCAGACTCAAACTGTGAAAGAGCAGTTCAGGGAGCAAGACATATTTTTACATAAGGATTGGGCACCAAAGAGTCCAGACTTTAACCTTATTGAGCATCTTTGCTGGAGATTGAAACTGTAATACATTGAAACTGTAATACATTACAGATTACCTGTTACTGTTATTTAAAAGTAATCCCTTACCACGGACAGGAAATAGAACTTACTTGCGGTATTTTTTATTTGTTAATGTCTTGCGGGCAAAAAGTTTGTTGTACTGAACATGTACCAAGTAAAATATTACTGAAAATGTATTAGTAATGCCTTACACTACTGCGTTACAGGAAAAAAGTAATACGTTACTGTAATACATTACTTTTGTAATGCATTACTCCCAACACTGCCCATCATAAATATAAGATCAAAAAATTAATGGATGGGAATAAATGTTGTGACATTGCAAAAGCACATTAAAACAATGCCATGTTTAATGTGTGCTGTAATCAAAGCTAAAGGCAACAAAATATTAGAGCCTGCAACTTTTTTGTTCAGGAAGTGTATTTTGTCAATGGCGAGGGAAAGACATAAGTTTCTCCATACTGCTGAGAGATTTAATTGTGTATATCCGACTGTTCACTTATCTCTTTGTGCACATCAGGCAGATTCTATGGAGGATGATAAGGCTGTCCCAACATGATGTCTGTTTTTTTTTTTTTTTTTACGCCAGACAGCACAGCTGGATTTCTCCTTACAAGTCGCACACACACAGCATTCAAATATGTGTGCTTAGCTGTAAAGAGATGATTCAAAGTTTAAAACACATACATTTTGCCACAGAAAAAGACAGAAAATTACAAAACCGACCGTTAGCTGCAATCCATGCTGATCTACTCAGACACTGATGATGATGATTATATTTCACACTGTTTCATTCAGCTTCACATATTTTTACACAATGAAAGATTGTGTAAAATGTAAAAATTAATAAAGTTGTTATTGTGATTTTTCTCATTGCTGATGTGCAGAGAACGTAGTGATGTTAGATAAAAAATATTCAAACTACTGTGGCTATTATTAATGGATGGATAACAAAAGTCAGATGTATGAGAGCAAAATCAGGCTAACGATGATTCATATGTTATGTTACAATCCGTAAAGGCACATTTCCATTTTTTCCCATACTCCCGCACAACAGATGGTGGATTTTGGGGCAATATTCTGCTTGAAGGGGTCATTTAAATGTGTGATTGAAGTGATTGGGAGTGACATTATCATTTTCATTTGCATGTCAGAGAAGAGCTCTGCAGGCCCTGCATGGTGGGGTTTTTGGTCGAAAAAATCCTTTTGTTTTATCTTTTATTTAGTTTTGTTAGTGTCATCTATTTGTATGTGTGAGCATACATTAGTATTCAGTTCAACCTACTGTATTTATATTTAAAATTATTTTTTCACAGCAGTCTCTTCAATCTTTTATTTTTATTTTTTGCCTTTTTCAACAAAACATATATTAGCAAGTTGTTATTACTTTTGTTCATTAACTACAATAAAATGACTGACTCTAGCTCTCCTTCATGCATTCTTTTAACTATGAGAAACTTTGAGCACTGTTCTATGTCAACCAACAGTTATTAAAGTATTAATAGACTGTTACAGTAGGTTTATGATAGGACTAATAGAAAAAATTGAAGTTGACTTAGCAGATGTTAGACAGTTCTAATGACTGCTGCTTGACATGTAGTTGCAAAGTTACTTTTAGTCAACTATATCTATAAAGGGAACCATCAAAATAAAGTGATCTCAACTTACAGTGCTCAGCATAATTGAGTACACCCTATTTTGAAAATGAATATTTTTATCCATTTCTCAGTGAATATAGGCGATGTATTTTGGTGTATTTAAACAAAACAGATTTATTAAACAGATATATTTATTAAAATAATATTTTAGTCACCAAACATCTTTAGAAATTGAAAGATAATGCAATTAAATTCAAGCGAAATATTGCAAAAAAAAATTACAACCTACAAAATTTCGACAATCTTTAACATTTTTTTTTGTTTCTCTTGATTTTTATTTTTTTATTTTTTTATTTGTATTTAATATTTTTCTATAACATATCAGTTTGGATGTACTAGTTATTGGACTGTTATCGTAAGTTATTTTGTTAGATAAGCTGCAGATTTGGCTTCAGTACTGACTAAGTATATGCACAAATATAATATTGTCAGCTTCCTATTAAAAATATGAATTTAAAAGATAAATTTGTGAGGGGTGTACTCATATATGCTGAACACTGTATGTGGTTGTTAAAAGGTAATTTGGTAATATTATAAGAATAATTTCTTGTTTAAAAACATTTTTTAAAGTGCTTATCTGCTCTCTTCAGCCATAAGGAGGCATTTAAGTATTCGTTAATCACTTGGACACAACTTCATATCATGATTTATGTTGTTCAATAACAACAATGCTTGTAGGACAGCTAAGTACTCATGCTTCTGCATTAATTATTCATACTCAGCTTAGCAATGTATAGTTTAGCATTATTTACTTCCAAATCACCTTGCATAAGTGCATATGCAAAATGGAAAATGGAGGAAGTGAATAACTGAATACATCTGCACACCAAATGTAAGTCGAAAATCCTTTCTATATGTGAAATGCTGAGTTTACAAATGCCAAAACTTATAACCTTTTGGCCCTAGACTTTATTTTTTTAACTCCCAGAATGCATCGTTGTTTGTCATATTGATTTCAGACCGTTCTAAAATATCTCACACACACACACACACACACACACACACACACACACACACACACACACACACACACACACACACACACACACACACATCCCACTCATTGTTGTTGAGCAGACAGAAACGAGCAGTTTTCAAATGACAGATTCACTCGTTTGTAAAGAGCCAGTCACACCACATCATATGCTGCTGACATCATCCTGCCAACATCTAATAGACATCCAAACACACACTAGATGTCTTGACTAAAACCAGGCTAAATTTGGGCTTTCACTGAAAATCTAGACTACACGTATGTATTCATTTATTCTTATTTGAGTAATTTTTTCACTGACAGACCAAATGTAGCCTTGTTTTAGCCAATATGTCTGTTTAGACATCTATTAGATGTCTTTAAACACAAAAAAATCTTGACATGCTTTATAACAGGTTTCATACGGTCATGGAAAATCTGGAAATGTCATTAAATTTTCACATGGCATTTTCCAGGCCTGGAAGAAGTGAAATTTTGGAAAAATAGAAAAACCCACAAAGTTTTGGAAAAATCATGGAAATGTTTTTAACATTATCTGTATACTTGAATATAGGTTAATTGTCTTTACTTCTTTTCTGTCCTTGGCCAGTCACATACTCTCACATTATTAGTGCCACATAAGCGTTATCTAAATAAATTTTACATAGGTATAAAAATAAATTTAAACTAAATAGATTGTTGCATGTTATCATAATCAGCAGCGATCCAGCAAATCGCTGGAGAACTACAGATCTGTCACCGAACCGGACTACAAATAATGTCATGCACACCAGTTGCTTATTCCCTCTGACTATACACACACACGCACGCACGCACGCACGCACACACACACACACACACACACACACACACACACACACACACACACACACACACACACACACACACACACACACACACACACACACACACACACACACACACACACACACACACACAGGTTATGGTCATTCTCAATGATTACATGGACTATAGAGACACCCCAGTTTCACACACTCTTTGCTGAGTCTTGTTTCTGTTATTCTGTTAACATTATAAAGTGATTTTCCCCTGTCTAGTCTTCCGGTGCTTTGACCTTTTGCTTGTTTACCGTGTTTGATTCTTTACCACCTATCCTGACCATTCACCTGTTTTTGACCTTGCTTTTTGGATTACTTTGATGCTCCTATTTGGGATCATTGCCTGCACAACTTTCCTGTAAAAAACTGCATGTGGATTTGCACGTCTGTTATCCAGGGTCTGATTGTAACACATGTTTTGCGATGTACTGTTATAAATTTGAAGGTGCATTGTTTTTCTTATTATTACTATACATAGACATTAAAATTAGCTTGTTTACAAAAGTCTTGATAAAGCCATTTAAAAAAATCAAGGAATTTCAGTAGTAAAAATGTGTATGAGCCATGTTATAAATACAAATAGTTTCTCCTCAGTCCTATTGTTAATTGTTTTGTAAATTTAATTAGGCATCAACCCATTCATTCTTATTGTGCTTTCTTTTTTTCAGCTGAACTTCATCCTGTTCGTGAATATTGTACGGGTCCTTGCCACCAAAATCCGTGAAACCAACGCAGGCAGATATGACACAAGGAAACAGTACAGGTTTGTGCATCTGCTCCCACTATTTTGGCCTGTTTTTATGCATTCGAGTTCCTTTAAAATGGTAAATTCAATGTTCCACCAGCTCAAACTGTCTGTATCATTACACTGTTGTTTTTCCCTTGCTGAGAGTGAAAGCTGTCCCTACAGCAACTCTTTATTTCCTTATGTAATTTAGGCAAAAGCTTTCATCTGACAGCTCGGAGGCAGGATTGCCTGTGGCTAAGAGATGCGATAATAAGCTTTCCTTCCTGCGCCTACTCGTTTTGCGGTTTGATTCGGATTGCGGTTCCTATCATTCCATCATGTACTAATATCAGTGTCGGATTTGAGGGCACTGGATATTATAGATTTGATCTTGTTGCGTGCGGAAAGAAACTTCCATTTGGCTTCAATTTCTTTATCTGGCTTTGAGAAACAAAAGCGTTAGAAATGCATTTGGGATTTGGCATGTCAGAATGCTATTCTGGATGCTCCCTGAAACAAAACAATCCGGAGCCAACACAATGCCAAAGGATGTCATTTTGCACGGCTAATAACAGTTATCAATTTGATCATTGCTGCCTCCTTGCTAATTAGCGGTAAGCAGAGCTCCAGGTGTCAGCTGGCAGGACAGACATGAAGACGCAGACAGTCATGTTTGCAAACACGTCAATAAGCAGATCATTTCCCTCAGCCAAAAAGAGCCTTGTCATAATTTGGAATGAAGTCTTTAACGCGAATGAAGAATCGCTTGACTCTCAGTCGCTGTGACGCCCGCTTAACTGCAATACTTTGGTTGATCAAACTTAGCCAGGCTTCAATTAAAAGAGGATTTAGTCTTCATGACCTACCAGCGTTACTCTTTTCCCAATTATTTTTCATGATTCTTTTCATGACTAATTTGTGAGACATTTTAACCTGTCTGCCAGGCAAGGCGTAGCCATCAAGTTGTTGCGCTCGTCTTTATTCTGATTAAAGCCACACGAAGGCGTTTTTTTGGTGTCATTCATCAAACAAGGATTAAAGACAACTTTTTTGAATTCCTAATATTGCAAACACTTCATGCTTGCGTCATCGGCCTACACAGGAATCAAAAAGTACAAGGTGTTTTTTGACTGTTAGTATTGGAGATATTTCAAGGGTGGCCACATGATATAAATATGTCTAGATTGTTGTTAAACAAGGCAAAACTGTATTCATCATAAATTATATTTGCATGTCTTGAGTTAGATATCTGTTATCTGTTACTCACTCTCATTCATTCATAGTCCTTTATTCATCAGCAGTCACAGCGGAATGAACCACCAACTATTCCAGCATATGTTTTACACAGTGGATGCCCTTCCAGTTGCAACCTAGTATTAGGAAACATCCAGACACACACATTCACACACATACACTACAGCCAATTTAGTTCATCCAATTCATTTTACCACATGTCTTTGGACTGTGGGGGAAACCTGAGCACCCGGAGGAAACTAGAAGAACAAGCAAACTCCACACAGAAATGACAACTGACCCAGCTGAGGCTCGAACCAGCGACCTTCTTGCTGTGAGGCGACAGATCTAACCACGTATCCACAGTGCTGCCCATTACTCACTCTCATGTCATTCAAATATTTATGACTTTTCTCTATGGAACAAAAATGGAAATCTCATGAAATCTATGACATATGCTGTCAATCAAAAATTTGACAAACACATTATAAAAGTCTCATGTGTCCTATATTCCTATTCATGTGAAACTGTTCAATGTCTTTGTAGTGTGGGCTTGATTTTTAACAAATGGTATCTTTAGTATCAGTCTGTTCCTGACAAAACCTATTGTGCAGTTTCTGAAGACATGAAGACATTCTGAAGCTCACATTAGTTTCACTCAAGATTCCCATTATGGGGTGGCACAGTGGCTCAGTGGTTAGCACTGTCGCCTCACAGCAAGAAGACCGCTGGTTTCAGTCCCAGCTAGGCCAGTTGACATTTCTGTGTGGAGTTTGCATGTTCTTCCCGTGTTGGTGTGGGTTTCCTCCGGGTGCTCTGGTTTCCAGCACAATTCAAAGACATGCGCTATAGGTGAATTGGGTAAGCTAAATTGGCTGTTGTGTGTGTGTGTGTGTGTGTGTGTGTGTGTGTGTGTGTGTGTGTGTGTGTGTGTGTGTGTGTGTGTGTGTGTGTGTGTGGGTGGGTGTTTCCCAATACTGGGCTGCAACTGGAAGGGCACCTGCTGCATAAAACATATGCTGGAATAGTTGGCAGTTCATTCCGCTGTGGCAACCTCTGAAATATAGACTAAGTCGAAAGTAAATGAATGAAGATTCCTATTATTCATCATCTTCTATGAAGGTACATTTTTTGATGTGTTTAGACAGGACTGCATTTAGTTTGTCTCCCATTACTGATCTTTACACACACATAAAAAAATCCCTGGAGTCCTCAAACATTCTTCAAAACAAAACTGAAAAGACTTAGAATTAACAAGAAACAGTTATTTATAACAGAAACTTTGGGTAGGGTCAAACCCAAAAAGGAATAACAACAAACAAAACTAAGTAAGTCAAACACAAGTTCCCTGGGAAATAGATTAAAAATAAAATGCAGAAAACTTACACTTAAATGTGAGTGTGTGTATGAATCTAGAATTGCATGTATATTTTGTGTCTCCTAGATAAACCTTCTATTATTTTTCTTAAACAAAATTATCTCTAAAATTAATGTGTTTAATCTGTATTTTAAAACTTCACACTTAGCTATTACCTGATACTGACTGCAGCCTGGAAAACATTTGGATACTTAAGTTTAAAGGCTTCTCAACGCTGCATTTCTATTGCACGGAATGAAACTGCTGCAACTAAACAAAGTTATGCTACCTGTGTGCTAGTTTAAAGTTCCGAGTTTATACCGAGGCTAATACACATGCACACTGGATTAACTGTTCACATATCCCATCTTTTCCGCGTGCAAGTTCATTATTTCCAATATTAGAATATATGCCAATATGCGTGCGCAAGTGGAGCGATGCATTCGCGCCTTCCAGACGCTCTGAGTAGAAAACATCTGACGACGAGAGTTGTGCGTGGCTTTCAGTGCAATGTAAACAAAAGATATGTTAGACGAATGATTACAAATTATTAAAATGATTATGTATGTATGAACGTAGATGATAACAACAGTTCATTGAAATACCTAATGTAAAGCTTAAATTTACATCAGACGTGATAACCGTGAAACCATGATTATTCTACAGACTATAATCGTACAACCAAAGTCTATAATTGTTGCATCCATAATTGTTTTGCAGTTCAAAACATAACATATCAATGTGTCTGAATGTAGAAGTCTACTTCAGCATTGCACTGCTTTTTTGAAATACAGCATTTGAATGTTTGTAAAAAAAAAAAAGGTGATGTTATGTAGTTTCAAAATACAATTTATTAACATTTTAATGTAGAAAAATACAACGTGGGTGTCTTAAGGAGCAAAAATGCAACATATGGGCTTATATGCTGTTGTGTCATCACTCATATTGAAAGTCATATCTCTCCGGCCCCTCATTTAGGATGCTTTCCATGAACTGGCCCCCATGACAAACTAATTGAATAGCCCTGCCATAGAGCAAAATTGACGGCAAAATGGGATGATGCAAGTTTGCATGGCTGAAAACAACAACGTAATTTATTCTTTCAAGCTTTGTTTCTTTCGAGCTTATCTAAGTTCTGTTGCACGGTTGTGCTCCATTCATTTATTTAACTGCAACTGTTTATTAGCAATTGTTCATTAAGGTTTGATTCTGATTAGAACTTGAAGTGGCGACAAGGTCTTGAAATATTCTGAGAAGGTCTTAAAAAGGTATTAAAATTTCCTTTAGGATTCCTGCATACACCCTGCTCTCACTATAACATTTTGACTACATACCTACAGCATAAAATAATTCAATCTAGCTCATTTTCATTGTTTTTTAATGTTTAAGATGTTAAAAAGACATTCCATTTCCAATCCAAGCAGATTTATATTGGTAAACACAGCAAGGTGGTAGTTTGACAGTTCAGTCAGATGGGAAATTTTTAACAAATGTGACCTTCATGCGAGGTTCCACATCGTACAGATCCTTAAGGAGATGAAAGCATTTTGCTTGCTGAATTTCAGCATACTAATGTAAATGTGACTGGACCTCAATATCTGCTTTTGTGCTCCTCAGAGGAAAGAAATTCATACAAGTATGAGGGTGAGTAAATATAGAATATTTGGAGGAACTCTCCTTTTAATTCAGAGAACATTCTCATTTGTCTCTGTCCAGGAAGCTTGCCAAATCCACACTGGTGTTGGTCTTTGTTTTCGGGGTGCACTACATTGTGTTTGTTGGAATGCCGCACACCTTCGAGGGTTTAGGCTGGGAGGTGCGGATGTATTGTGAGCTGTTCTTCAATTCTTTCCAGGTACTTGACTGATGCCTTTATTCCATGAATAACTAATGCAATCAGTGATCTCTGCAAGTCAACATGAATATGTTTTTTTGCTTTTTGATAATTCCAAAAATCATAAATTCAGATTTTCTTTTTAGGATCATTTATAAAAATGGTTTGCATATACTTTGCATGATTTAATGCTGATTTGGGGGAGAGAATGAAAAAGAGAATGAAAAACATCTTTGTCTAATTTGCATCCCAAAACATTTATGTTGGGAAACATTAAGAAAATAAGTTAGCTTGTAGGTTTTTATAAATTTAAGTGTATTGAAAAGTCTTGTCGTCGATCCCAGTTGTAAGAGCAACAAATGATAACTTGACTTCTGGTTTATCATTTTGAAAAGTGGCAGATGGTAGATTTTTCTAATGAATCATGTTCATCCCAATTATCACAAATACTGTAAAAGACCTATTGGAACCCGCATGAAGATTCTCACAGAAAGTTTGGTGAAGGAAAAATCATGGTTTGGGGTTACATTCAGTATGGGGGCATGACAGCCTGAGGTATCAAGACATTTGTGCTGCCTATTACATTATAAACCACATAAGAGAGCAAATTCTTCTGCAGGATATTACTCCTTCTCATACTTCAGCCTCCACCTCAAAGTTCCTGAAAGCAAAGAAGGTCAAAGTGCTCCAGGAATGGCCAGCCCAGTCACCAGATATGAACATTATTGAGCATTTCTGGGGTAAGATGGAGGCATTGAAGATGAATCCAAAGAATCTTGATGAACTCTGGGAGTCCTGCAAGAACGCTTTCTTTGCCATTCCTGGTGACTTTATTAAAGTTATTTGAGTGATTGCAGAGATGTATGGATGCTGTCCTCCAAGCTCATGGGAGTCATACACAATATTACTTCTTTTTCCACTGCACCATGACTTTATATTCTATACTGTACATTATTTTTGTTCAGTGACAAGACTTTTGTCTAAGCAAAGTCAGACCTTACTGTCATAATTAAATAATTAAAAATCAAGGCATGATCATACTTATTTTGGTAAAATAAGCGTAATCTGGAGGCCTTTGCCTTTCATATAAGCCACTTCTGATACCAAATGATCAACTACAAGTCAAGTTATTATTTGTTGTTCCTAAAACTGGATAGGATAGGCGACAAGACTTTTGTCAGGTAGTGTACTATAAAATTCACAAGTGCATTTAAAATTAATAATTACAATTTTGTTGTGAAACTACAGCACATTTGCTATTGTTAATTGATAGTGTGCTTGTAAATTTTGCCAGTAATACTGTCAAATTTAAAACTATTTTTTACAGTGTACTGTGAAATAGTAAATAAATAGTAATGAAATAAAAAAACAAATTATAGTAATGTTTGTTAACAAACTTCATTTTAACACTACAGTGCTAAAGAGAAAGAAGAAATGCTTTCTTTTGGAAAAGCTCAGATATTTATCATAGATTATGATGAAGTAATGAAACGTTTAAGTGATACATAAGACAGACAAATAAACTGAAAGGTCAATCCAATTCTCAGCTCTCCAAATAGGTTTGACATCTCTTGACATGCCGCATTGATTTCTGTCTGAGATATTCGGCTGTCTTAAATGACAGGTGCTGGCAAGGTTAAGAGTCTTTTTTTGGTAGCTGGATGACATGACTCAATGCAAGAATAGATCACTTACTGAATCTTCAGGAAAAACATGCAGTCATTCAAGCTGATTTCCACACACATTTAAATGAATGAATTCAGTTTAGAAGCATCTAGTTTGTTTTTATGCTTCCAAATATAGCAAACACTTAACAGGTGGTGAACGTCAATACTTAAATACCGACTGTATTATGAAGATAATTAATCCAAAATGAATGAAAACAATGTGTGATCTTGAAACTGTACGTATAACTAAAATGTTTCAGAGATAATTATACATTCTTTTTTAACCTCTGAATCACAAGCGAACTTACAAACACTTGTCTTTATAAACGTGCTTTCGTCTCTGCTTCTTACTAATTAGTGTTACTCATACTAATTAGTTACTTAGGATTAGAAATCTGAAGAATCTACTCACCTCAAGCGTTAAAGTTTGACTTAAAACTCTGCATGACTCATATTTCAAATCCTTGGGCTTGAAGAGATGTGTGCTAAATATAAAGGTTTTTTTTTTTAAAGATAATGTAAAAATATATATTTCGTTTTTTGCTTGAGCTTTTTCTTTAGACATTTACCCTTTTAACATCTATTTCTGTTTTTTCCTCTAGGGCTTCTTTGTGTCAATCATCTACTGCTACTGTAACGGTGAGGTGAGCATCTGCAAAACTGCTTATTCACAATGATTACCCAGGAATGGACACAGGATGTACAATTTCTGTTCTATTTCTGTACAGTATGGCCATCACACTCTCTTGTTTTTTTGTAGTGTCAAACATTATATTTTCCAAGTGCACACTTCAAACGATTTCCTGTCACGCATTTAGTTGTGTCTGTTGTGCTGCTGCACACTTTATACAATAAATAGTCTGACCAGTTGCAGATTTTCTAACTTCATGTTCTGGTACATTTAAAAAAAAAAACCTAAATCTTGTTAATGATGTGACACACCAAGCCTGAGTACTGAGTGCCTGCAATGTCAGCTCTTGTTGGACTCTGTTGGTGGTTTTTTGGCTGAATGAGCATGTTGAATTGGCATCCAACAGTTGGTGAGGGAGATCGGCTTAGCAATGCAGTGCACAAAAAAGATAAGCGAAAGTCACAAAAACAAGCAAATTACAAAATCAAGAGGATAAACACAGAAGGCGCTACTAATCTTACATTTCAGCTTATCCTGACATTCTGAAGCGCAAATATTTTCATACTGAATTGGTTGTTTGAAATGAAGAAAGTGAAGATTAGCTAATCAGCATTTACTGTATATTCAAAACATTTTGCTGCTTTATTTATGCAGTTGTCTGCACAGTTTATCCACAGACCTATGTTTGGTTTGCTTTTTGAATTATGATTATGTAGTTTTTAAATACAAATTTTACAAGTAATACATATTATATTGGTTGCCATATTGGTATTAACCATTAAATGCCATTTAAAATGCTATCATTTAAAAAAAAATGTTTGGGCCATAAATTATGGATTTTGTCCTTCGGTTGATCCACTTCAGATGTTTGCTGCTGGCTATAGGGGTCTTGTTTGGTGCCTTTTATTTAAAAACAAGAACCAGAGAGCTGCTTTATAGTAGGACTGGGTATTGCAACCAATATCAAAACCATACAAACAACAGTGTAATAAAATCTGTGATTTTATTAAACTATTTTTGTATGGTTTTGATTGGTCTTGGTGTTGGAAGAAATAGTTCACCCAAAACTTTAGAACATTTTAAAATCATTTACTCACCCTTGAATTGGCAGTTTCTTTTTTGTCAAGTGAACACAAAGAAGTTATTTTGAAAAAAAAAAAACCTAAAAAAAATGGCAACTATTGACTTCCATGGTAGGTTGTGGTGTAACGGATTACAAATCTCACAATCTTTTAATGATTAATCGTGCAGCCTACACTGAATGCATTAATGCAGGCTAAACAATTAGTGACAGAAAACATCTTTAATAACCTAAGAAACCCACCACATCCCGAATAACCTACCACAACTTCTTCCGCTATCATTATATTTTACAGGAAAGCGTAAATGCTTTCATACATGTGATTTGAATGACGTCAGAGGTAATCTCTCGGCGATCATTACAAATTTAGGATTAATCAAACAAAATGTATTAATCTATGGGTCATGTGTGTTCCGAATTGTGGGTTGTGATTCATACGAATCAAGGATCAACCGTGATCCGTTACACCCCTAATAGTAGTATATGAAACTTGGTAGCTAACATTCTTTAAATATCTTTTCTGTGTGTGTTCAACAGAAAAAAATAATAATAAAGGTTTGTGAAGCTCTTAAGTGTGAGTAAATAGTGAGTAAATTGTCTGTTTGGTGTTCACTGTTTGGTGAACTATTGCTTTAACTAAACACTATATTAACAAAAGCATGTTATGATTTTGCCAAGTATGACGCGATCCTGGATTAACATCTATGTTGATCCTGGAACATCGTATTTGTTCGAAAATGTGATCCATACCTTTCCCTTACTCGTGAACCAAACCATAACTGTAAATTATTCCCAGAATCACAGGGCAATAATAGTTAGATAACAATCAAATAGAAGTGCATAAACCTAATTGTAAGCCTAAACTTAACATAAACGGTAAATGTATACCATAATTTTAATTGGCTGATTGGAATGTTGTTTCAGGATCAATATAGATGTTAATCCAGGAACATGTTCTGCTTGATGAAATCAGGTTACATTTCACCAAGTAGATTTCACCAAATTATTTACATGAACAATTGAGCCTTCATTTCTTTTAAAATTATTATTATTATTATTTAAAAATTTTAGTAACAAACACTTTAACAACATCAAATCACTCTAACAACAGAACATAAACATTAAGGGGCCCTATTTTAACGATCTAGGCGCAAAATCCAAAGCGCAGGGTGCAAAAGAATTAAGGGCGTGTCTGAATCCACTTTTGCTATTTTAAGGATGGAAAATTCTGCTTTGCGCCGCGGCGCATGGTGTAACAGGGTTGAGCTTATTCTCTTAATGAGTTATAGGTGTGTTTTGAGAATAAACCAATCAGAGTCTCATCTCCCATTCCCTTTAAGAGTCAGTTGCATCGCGCCATAGGTCATTTGCTATTTACATGGCGGACTTTGTAAGGGGAAAAACTGAACGCTTTACTAGCGAGAAAACAGTTAAACAGAGCATCTACAGTGCAAGAGCCTCCTCATTCTTTACTTTCACTTTCACTCTCGTGGATAAGGAAACGTGTTGTATGCACAGACATTCATTAGCCTATACATAATTAATTTTGTTTGTTATGCACATAGATTTGTTTCAAAACTATTTCTAAATTCAGTTCTAATTTCCAGCAAATGAATAAATGAACAATAATAATGAAGTGTGGTCAAAAAACTGAGTTATATCCAAACACACATGCTATGCCCCTAATTGTCTAAAAGCTGACAGGTGAGCAAATCTAAGCTTGTTTTTAATAAAACAAATATAAATATGCATATAATAAATAATACTGCTAATAATAATAACATTACACAAAAGTAATTTGTCATGAATAAACTGAAAAAGCCCCCCGAGATGAAGGCATGAAGGCAGAAGTTTTTATTTTTATGTAGGCTAGAAATTAATAATTTTTGTAATATTTTAATCCTTTAATTCTTTTTTATTTGTAAAGATATTTGCGTATTGCTCTACATCCTGTGTGTATAAGCAATGTTTAAGCGAGGCGCACATCTAATGCGCTCTGCGCTGGACTTTTGACCTCCTCTTAGATGGTCTATTAAACAGTCTATTCTAGCTTCTCAAAATAGCTACGCGCCAGCAATGCGCCTCAACACACCTCCTTTTTTAGACCAGAATGCCTATGGGCGCACATATGAGCGCAAATGCATTTGCTATTTAAACAGTGT
The DNA here is from genome assembly GCA_903798195.1 of Danio kyathit. Taxonomy (NCBI): domain Eukaryota; kingdom Metazoa; phylum Chordata; class Actinopteri; order Cypriniformes; family Danionidae; genus Danio; species Danio kyathit. The sequence continues at coordinate 35,728,216 of LR812527.1, read as the reverse complement.
GGTGCAAAACATCAAAATGATTCTTGCGTCGAGCTGAAACTAGCAAACAACAATTGCGTCGTGCCACATTACACCGGGTGTATGATAGGGCCCTAAATATTCTTATGCATCAGACTATAATTGACTACTAGGGATGCTCCGTTCGATCGGCCAGAGATCGGTATCGGCCGATAATCCCATTTTATGACTCGATCGGTCCTCGCCAATCTGGCCGATCTCATGAACTGATCACAGGTGTCTGTTTACAAGTTTATATGCAGAGGAACCAGACATGCTAGTTGGAGAGCAAAATATTGGAATGGTCTTAGACCTTTTTACATATATAAGAACTGAGAGTTCTGTGTTTTTGAAATTTTTACAAGTTCCCTAAAACCTGGCTGAAATGCAATTAAAAATGTAAAAAAAATGTTTTAATTAAATATTTCATAATATACCTTTTTGTAATATACATACTGCAATAAACAAATATATGTATTTATAGATGTGCATTTTAACATCTTATGCATCAAATATGTATTTTTTCTTGATTGAGACATGTAGAATTCTTCTTCCATCATTTGCAATGTTTCCAAATTGCTTTGTTAGTTGTTTTTCTTACCATTTTTTTTTGTATCTGTTTTATCTATTATTTTCTGTAAAGTTGCTTCTGACCATGACATGTCCACACTAAATGGTTATAAGAGACATGTTTGAGGGATTATATGCAACATTCTTCATTTATTCTCTGAGGTGTAAGGCAAGATCTCCACTTAATTATCATACTTAGGGGGAAAATGTGCTTCATGTATTATAAAGCTTAAAGCATCAGAATCGGTACTCAGTATTGGCCGATCACCATCACAAAGAATCGGTACTTGGTATCGGCTGCAAAAATCCTGATCGGAGCATCCCTATTGACTACCATTTCTTACCATTTTGTTGTTTTGTTTTTCAGAGGAAAGCACTCATAATGTATGTGGCTGGCATGTTTGCTAACAGTAAACCACAGCAAGGATATTTCAATCTACATTTTACCCCAAAGGGAAAAACCATAAAGAACTTCACTGTGGAATATATTGGGGGCTTGAGAGTGACAGGGTTCATTGTTGAAGTGCGAGTTTGGCTTTCAGATGTGATGATGGATGGGAGGTGGGTTGGAGACCTGGAGTAAATTAGGCTACTGTCAGTCAGATGAGGTGCTAGAGGGACCAGGGGGAACAGATCACTCTCCCAATGGCCAACACAGTCTTTTGAATGCAATGTGTTACTGGTCCTGACTCTGTGAAGTCATTAGAAATCCCAGGGTGCTTCTTAAAAAGAGTAGGAGTACAACCCTGTCGTCCTGGCCAAATTTGGTCTTTGGCCTCAATCCATCATAGACTCCTACTCGTGCCTATTTAATCGAATTGGCTACAACACCAATAGCAAGTGTGTGCTGGGCCTTCTGGCAGATTTTAATGTAAAATACAGGTGCCATTGCTTTGTTCAGCTAGATGCTACAAAATAGTAATGTTAATGGTGATCATGCCACCCACAAAAGCTGAATGCTTGGTAAATGTAACATATGGTTGATAATTTAAAAGTTGTCTTGAACACAACACATTAAAAATAATTTGAACATTTTCAAACAATAGACCAAACAGAAGAAGGTTTAGGGGAAGTTTTTGAAGTGTTCAGCAGACAACTGCCTGGGTAGGATTGAGTTTTTCAATCTATTTTAAATGATTCATTGATTCATTTAAATATTGAGATTGATTGATTGATTTAATGATTTTAAATAATCGACTGTTTTACTCCTAGTTGTTGAATCCTTCATTATTTTAATCCATCCATCCATCCATCCATTAATCCATTAGGGATGCAACGAGAACCCCAGTTTCACTATTAACTGCACTTTAATTCATCACAGTTAATTATTCGTAAGGGCTTCTCAAAACACTGCATTTCTGCATGGAACAAAACTGCTGCAACTAAATAAAGTTACACCAACTGTGCGCTAGTTTGAAGTTCCAAGCTTGTACACCGAGACTAACCCCCACGGACACACACTGGATTAACTATGGACAAAATTAGGCAAAAAAAATATTTATTTACTTATTTATTGTTCTATCATTTATTTTCAGTGTAAAATTATTACTTGTGTTTAAATGCCAAAAACTTTTTTTCACTTATTTTTAAGTCCAAAGAGAAAAGGACCATTGTTTGTTTTTTTATTATTATTTTTTTGCTGTATTAATTGGTTACTGAGCAGCATTAAATAACACTTTATAATATAAGAAGTTTTAATGTAATTTACTTAACTAGTAGTGTTTTGAAATTAATGATTGCGTTATAATCGGTAAAACCATGAAACCGTGATTATTCCTTAGACTATAATCGTACAACAAAAATCTATAATCGTTGCATCCCTACCATTTATCCACCCATCCATCATCCGTCTGTCCATATCTCTCCACCCATCTTTCCACCCATCCATTATCCATCCATCCATCCATCCATCTATATATTCACCCATCCACACATCCTTCCACCCACCCATCATCTGTCTGCCTATGTCTCCACCCATCCATCCATCCATCCATCCATCCATCCATCCATCCATCCATCCATCCATCCATCCATCCATCCATCCATCCAATCATCCATCCATCCATCTTTTTGTAACATCTTTCCATCTTCAAACGACCAAAGTCTTTTCACAACTTTCAAACTAATCGATGTTCAAATAATTGTGTTTCATTCAAAATTTCGTTGTTCTCGCGACTGTAATAAATAGTTTTATATCATTTTAAACTTCATTCCTTGCATTCATAGTTATATTTCAGCATTTTCATTGCTCCCTCCATTCAAAAAACACGTTCATTTCATTTTTACACTAATAAACCTTTTCAAACACAAAGCTATGCATTATGGATGTAAATGATTTGGATGTACATGATACCAATATAATGCAATATATTCAGATTTTCCAGCTGCAGCTGAGAACTCTGAACATTTACAATAGGCTTACTACATGGTTTTTGGCCACTGCCATTTCTCTTTTTTTATATTAATTAGAAATGATTTACTTCAGGCACACATTGCCATTCTAAACTGAGCGCATCTGCTTTGCTCTGTCCATCATCAGTCACGGCAGCACAGTTGGAGTTCACAGCTGCTTTCACTGATTATATAAAGGAACGATGCCTGACAAGAGCATGATATAGTGTGCATCAGACCCAATTTTGAAACATTCAAAAACTAAAGTAAAAAGGAGCATGCATTTACATTACATAGCTTACATTTTGATAGTGGCTCCCCGATGAATACATTATACATAATAGCATTTTGTCGAATATTGTTATATTACTCCAGGTTAAACAAGGATGAGGCATTCAAAACTCCTATGTTTCATTTTTTTATCATTTCAACTTGCTCTGTGTTATTGCAACTACTGTATACAGCGAGGTCATGCAACTCAAAATAACACCTCAACCTTGGGACAGGGTCTTTCTTAGTTGGCTCAGTGGAGCTAAACTTCAGATTGTCCTTCAACAATGAGATTTGTGTTAAACTAAATTGAAAGGATTTCTGCTTGGAATCTGCTTGACAACAATGAAATATTGTTATCTGACTTTTTATAATTTTCCTGTTCATCCTTGTAAAGTGGGTCTACGCTGTATAAAGTGCTATAGAAATAAATAAAGGTGACTTGACTTTAATAATCACACACTGAGCCAGCTGAAAATTGATGTAAATGTATTGTTACATTCACAGAATGTAGTGATACAAACTAACAACCCATGGCCTCAATATTTATGGCTCTTTTCCACTGCATGGTATGACTCAGCTTGCACAACTTGGTATGGTTCAGTGTCCCACGGCTCGTCCTGGCTTTGTTTGCTTTTCCACTGCAGTTTAGTACTGCATCAGAGTGGGTGGGATTGTAGATACACCATACAGTATACTGTAGTTATAGTCGCACCAGATTTACTGCCATGACATTCTGGGTCACCTCATCCAGTGGATCTGCTCCTCAGCCATCTGTTTATGACATTACTTGAGTATAATTTTTATGTTGCATGTCATTATTGTCTGGAAAAACAGAGTTCTTCTTGTGAGTGAGCGCACGCGCAAGGAGAGAGAAAGAGAGAAGAGCGACTGCAGCTTGTTTTGCCACTGATTGATTAAGTTTGCATAATATCAAAGTTTACAATGTTTATTTTGCACACTTTGTTAGTCTGAAGGTGAACAATTAATCCATACAAGTTAATCTGCTAAAAAAAATTGTGGTAATGTGGTAATCTTTAATCAAATTCTAATTGTTTACTTCCACTCTGGAACAGCCGTCCTGGGGTGCCTTTCCCAAAACCATCGTTAGCCAACTAAGGTCGCAAGTTCCGTCGTTACAAACATAGTTCTTTGATTTGCTGTTTCCCAAATCCATCGCTCCAACGAACATTCGCAAACTGCGTCGCAAACTTGAGCCCTTGAAACGATACCTCTGGAGCTGTAGTTAAAAGCATAGTTCCTGGCTGTGTTCTATTCCCACTTATCCCCCCTATGCCCTATTCATTTAGAACATTCTAACATTCAAAGTTGGAATTATTAATAATAAAAAAGCATTAAGGTCATCTCTCTTAGGTGTAATTAGCTTTCAAAGTATTTTTACAGTTCAGTTTTAGCGATCTTCATGTTTACAATTGCGCTCCCTCTTAGTGCACTTTGAAAACATTGATATCATTTTGAACACAGCCTCATGGCGAAAACTATAGGTATATTTAAAAGCGGAAATTATGTTACGTCTCCAAAGCTTGTGAAAATAAAAAACATAGCATACGTTAATTATTTTATTTTATAGTGGGTTATTTATTAAGTATCTCTACTGTATATGACATGGGCCTGTTGGTTAAAAATTTCTGCTGTGGTTTGCATGTGTCAAAATGTAATATTTTAAAAATAAATAAACAATATCCTAAATAATAATAATAATCATCATCATCGTCATTAATATTATTATTAAAGCAAATATATTTATAATAAATCGCCTCATTATTTTTTTATTTATATGAGTTATATATGATATTAGAATAGTGTTAGCTTTTGTAAGTGATTTTATGTTATAGAATAGAATATGTAATGTTCAACTTCTCAATAATATTAGTAAAGCAAACATTGGCCCTATATGTGCCATTTACATATATTTTATTTAATATGGAAAGCGAGAGGATGTTTTTACCAAAACTAATATTGGATTTTATTTGAAATGCGTGTGCGTGTAAAACAATATAATTTGCACAAAGAAATGATGGGGTTCTTCTCTAAAGAAGTTACTCCACCCCGTTTAGAGCAGCATTATGGGCGTTTTACGTTATAACTAACGTGGTTCAAGCGATGGATCTGCGACAGAGAAACTACAGGTTTTGGGAAACACTCGTCACTACATCGTTCTTTTGCCAAACGATGCATCGCACTATGATAGTTCAGCCGCGAGTTATGTCGTTGTTTGGGAAACGCACCACCTGCTCTTTTGATGTTGTGGGTGAAATATGATTAGCCACGCCCCTCCAACCATTAATTTGCTGTGGGAATAAGATTAGAGGAGATGCTCATAAATAAAACCCTGCCCCTTCTCAATATTCTGTTTCATTCTTAAATTGATTAGGTTTTCAACATATATGAGTGTTTATTTGATTTTATACCACACTTTTCATGTGTACATGTATTTTTTGGATTGCTTAGTGCCTCGAGTCTTTCCTTCTCTCCTTTTTACACTTCACCTGAGCAGATTATAGACACTTATAGATGTAGATGTGTCACAACAAGAGGAAAATCTCCACCTCTTCTACTATCACAATGCTGCCATGTTAATTTGTGTAGAACTGCTGTTGCTGACTGATGATTTAAGTTTACCGGGTTTTAATCTACATGAGTCTCAAGTGGCAAATCCAGTTGCTTGGATAGTGATGATTCTCACTATAGGCTTACTGCCTAAATCAGATTTTTTTCTCAGATCTGATTTTTTTGCATAGCTGTTCACATTGTTGTTTTAAATGTGGCTATTATCAGATTTCCAGTGTGAACAGATCATTGTCCTAAACTGACCCGCATGTGCAAAAGTACAGCTGCACACAAGCGTAAAATGTCTGATTATGTACACAACGTGTATACTGCATGAATGAAGCACGTCATCTGATTATGTTTAATATGATTATTATTACAATTTTTTAAAGACAGCCACGGTGTAGCTGTAAACTGTTGATTTGCTAGTAGGCTTACCAATGTGTATTTGTCAGTGTCTAAAACCTAAATCAAGTGTTTTGCATTAAAAAAAACTGATAATATGTCATATGACAAGTGCGGTGTGCATCTCACTGACCACCGGTGAATTCATTATGGGTTAAATGAGCAGCCACAGTGGACAGAAGTGTTACTGTGAAGGCTGGCCCATGCCGGGTTAATCAGTCCTCATAATTCTATTGTTTGCAGAGTCTGATACATTACTAATTCATTTTAATTCATCGGGGCGGCACGGTGGCGCAGTGGCTAGCACAAACTCGTCTCACAGCAAGAAGGTCGCTGGTTCCAGCCCCGGCTGCATCAGTTGGCATTTCTGTGTGGAGTTTGCATGTTCTCCCAGTGTTGCCGTGGGTTTCCTCCAAGTGGGTTTCCTCCACGTTTACCCCACAAGTCCAAAAAACGTGGTATAGGTGAATTGGGTAAGCTAAAATTGTCCGTAGTGTATGAGTGTGAATGAGTGTGTATGGATGTTTCCCAGTGATGGGATGCAGCTGGAAGGGCATCTGCTGTGTAAAACATGTGCTGGATAAGTTGGCGGTTCATTCCGCTGTGGCGACACCAGATTAATAAAGGGACTAAGCTGAAAAGAAAGTGAATGAATAAATGAATTTTAATTTGTCATAAACAACATAGGCCATATCCAGTCAAAAACAAATCAAAATGAAACTGAAACTTTAACTGTTAACTTTAACATCAACTGTTTTATTAATGTTTTATTATTTATGTGAAATATTTCATATATGTAGTATTTTATTCATTTCATATATGGAATTTTATTATGGTGGTATAAATGTTTATTACATGTAACTGAACGATGTATTTTTGGTTAAAGGTTAATGATTAGTTAATAAGCAGCAGTTGTATTTCTAAAAAGTAAACAAAATGAACAATCTGAACTTTCTATATTTGCCCTGTGATTCACTACTGATCAGCCGCCTGTTTGTAGTAAGATCCTGAATGACGCATGTCGATCGAAAACGATATAAAAAAAATCACATGCATTCCAGCATAACCGTTCACACTGTGGTTGCATTGCAGAACATCAGATCTGTATCAGATTTAATACCACATATGAAAGGAGCACAAATCGGATCTGAAATAATCAGATGCCATGTGTTTTGAGCTATTCACACTGTCATGACAGAATCAGATCTGAATAACATGTGGGCAAAAAAATCCAATTTGGGCCACATTTGCTTGCAGTGTGAATGTAGCTCTAGTGACTTGCAATTTTTACATATGACATTTTGCTAACGGAATGGTTCGCTTGGAACCTCAACCAACCTCAATTCACTTTTCTATTTGTGTTGATAGATTACTGAGTGTGTCTATTTATCCTTCTATTTATTTGTTTGTACAGCACTTTGGGCAATCGTGGTTCTATAAATGTGCTTTAAAAATAAACTCAAACTCAAGCTGGTACTAAAAAGAGTACCAGGTACTGTAGATAATGGGGAAAAAAAACAAAAGCGAGCTGAGATGCAGTGGAAATGCACTATTAGAGTCACTGAGCATTTCAGCAAATCCCTTTTTTTTTTTTTTTTTTTGCATTTATCTCTGATCTTCAGGTCCAGACTGAGATTAAGAAGACATGGACGAGGTGGAACCTAGCGTTTGATTGGAAGGGCCCTGTGGTGTGCGGGAGCTACCGCTATGGCTCAGTGTTGACCGGCCTCAACAACAGCACCAGCAGTCAGTCCCAGCTGGCAACTGGAGGCCCAGGCACCCGCTCCACCACACTCTTCTCCAGCCGAGTGTATCGCAGCAGCGGCGGCCCCACTGTCAGTACTCATGCCACCCTGCCAGGCTACGTGCTCAATTCAGATGCAGACAGCCTGCCACCATCTATACCCGAGGAGCCGGAGGACAGTGCAAAGCAGGTGGATGACATCCTGCTGAAGGAATCACTGCCCACTAGACCCAGTAGCGGTCTGGAGGACGACGAGGAAACTCTGTAGATAACGATGTGTTGATCAGTCAGATAAATTGAGTGTATTTGCATTTTTTGAGTGCAAAAGTCACAGTACATTACCTGCAGTTCAGGACAGCGTGGAAGGTGACAGCGCATCGTCAACAGACACTTCCTGCTCAAGCTGTGACTCACAGTTTTGTTTCTGACACAACGCCACATGCTGACAGATTGATGTGTTCATGGCAAGGTATGTCCATCCATCATAGTGCTGAAAATGTTGAAGATGGATGAAATGTCCTGTCACTTTCTGCAGTCCCGCACTACTGATTGGACAATGTGAATGCTGAAGGTTTTCAAGTGCAATGGCAACTATTTATTTTTTAATACAGGTTTCATTTGTTAGGAACCATGATGTCATCAGGGGATTTTTTTTTATTTAATTTTTTTTTTGGTAAAAGCATGACATTTAAACGTGTATATTGGAGGCAATGATCAGGATCATTGGTGTTATTGAATGTTGGAGGGATAATACATTTACTGAGGTCTCCACTGTAATTTCTGTAGTATTCCATTCCAGAGTTTACATTTTTAAAATTATAATTAAATTTATTTAAAAAGCCAAAAAATCTGACAGTGTTGGTTTGGTTTTTTTACCCTAGAATTTGGCCTATGATTCATTCTAAAGTCCCGGTGAGATCACATGATTTTTATTGTCAATTACGAAAGTCACTATGTCAGATTATGCGATTTTTGTCTTGAAAAAACTTAAAACTCGACTTGTCGTGGGTAACAAATGTGCCAGATTACAAATTCCTTCACGATCAGTCATCCTGTGACGTCTACGACGATCGTTATTTTCCAAAGCAGTCACAAGTGTTATAACCATATTTCTTATCTCAATTCATTTTTTTTATCTTATTTTAATCTCAATAAACATGATGCTTGCTGACAACTAATACCTACAGTATTTAATAGCATTCGTTATGACATTGCGATGATCAAACCTGCGATTCCTTTTTAATATTAAGATATTTTCTTTGAAATCTATATGTATATTTCCAGCCTTCGGTTGCTTATTAATCAGTCTCTCGCCTGAACTTGCCGCGAGTGAGACGAAGAAAATGAAAGCAGCAAGTAAAAATCAGATGCTCAAGACATAATCTTTAAAATAATGACATTAAAAAAATAGCAAATATATGACAGAGATTTGTGATACAACAATTACAGTGAAGGATTAATTAAATCCTTATTTTCCACAGAGCGAAACAAATTATCCCCCTGCACAAACAAAAAATTATTTGTATATTTTTCTTGGAAAAAATATATTTTTTGAAAATAATTTTGTTTGCTATAATTTGTATCTTAATGTTAATGTATCTTTTGTTAATGTATTTTTTGTTGTTAAGAATAACGAATAACATTTGAGGTGAAGAGCTTCAATACAAGTCCTCTATGCTTCAGCACCAAAACACGAATTGCCGTGTGATGTTGGTGTTGATTTGTTAAACAAAATAATAATCTAGCCTAAATAAAATTAAAGTAAAATATTCAGTTTCAGAGAAGCCTATATTAAACTGTTTTCACTATTGATGACCAATTTGAATAAGCAGGACAGGCTTTTACAATGTATTCGCAGCACTAAACATGTTCCCAGATTACCTCGGAAGAACAAATTCTGTTGGAAGGCTGAGAGAACTCAGAAACTCTTTGTGAGAATGGTCTGCATATTTGTGCCAGTTTCTCAGATAAAATTTCTTACAGTTTTTCTCAGTCACTTTGGTGCATTTCTCACAACACTATTTACATTTGCACAACAGTTAGTGCATTTCTCAAAACAATTAGTCATTTGTGCACATCATAGTAGCAGTTTCTCGTTCCTTCCAACAAATTGCAAATGCTTTTGGACATGCATCAATTGCTTTCATACAACTCTTTGCTGTTTGTAACATTATCATTTGCTCATGTCATGTCAGTCAAAATGAACTAAACTTGTGAATGCTGAATAGTCTTTCCATATAAAACTAATAGTCCTCATTTCATTACTTGAGTCATTACATACAAAAATGTTGAACTAGTTGTCAAAATCTGTCAAGCTAATTTTATTTTAAAAATGTAATCTTTTTTTTCAGTTCAGTTCCAATATGTACTGCAATATTGTTATAGTTGTTACAATTACAGTTGTGTAAAGCTCTACCCAAAGGAAGTTTATGTTTATTGTAAATAAGGGTATATTTATTATTTGGCACAATGCTGTGAATAAAATAGAATTGTAAAAAGCAAATGCAGTAAAACTGTGAAACACACATATTCAGTGTCTTGTACTCAGATACCTCACTAAATGCAGTGATGTCTAACTTTACTGTAGTTTTCAAATGGCTGTGCAAATAGTATATAGTGCTGTCTTGAGCATTTTCAGGAAGTGTCACCAAAATTTGACTTTTTTGCATTGGAAAAAATGTACAGAGTAAACTGTCATAATGAAAACATGACAAAGCCATTTGACTATCCTGTTCATAAACAATGGTGTCCGGACTAATATTTTAGAAAAGGTATAGTTCAAGTTTTCATTGATTGATCTTATCCACCCGTGACCCACCCATAAGTAAATATGCAGCCTAATTTTTTGATTACCTGACCAGCGCATTAACCGCAGCATCCACTGATATAACCAAGAAATGATGCGCTCCTATTGCACCGTGTCACCCATGTGACGGAACTCGTCATGAAGAACGAGAAAAAAATTAAACATGCTAGACTTTCTGTGATTGTGTCGTGAAGCATCGCAGACATGGTATCGGTTGTCGTAAACTATGCCACATTACACAAGAGGAATCGATTGAATTTTGTCACAATGCCCATTTGTCATTTACGAACTCCCACAACACCCTACATCAAGGAAATCGTGACAAATTCATGTGATCTGACTGGATGTTTGGCTATTAGATCTCCTGTCCGATCAAATTGGTAATATTGAAGGTGCCGCTTCACAAAATGATCACACTGCATTTTGCATTGCTTGTTTTTCCACACAGCAGTTTAGGTTCACAATGGATCAATCAGCTTTTGGTTCAAAGCAACGCTGGACATTTAATAAGGTAAGTTAATGTATTACTTTGTGTTCTTCTGTATTTCAAAGGAATTACATGAGATGTTTTTGATAAGATTATAGTGATTTGTTTCTCATTAACAATTTGTGTGTCTTAGGAAATAGACTAGATAGATAGATAGATAGATAGATAGATAGATAGATAGATAGATAGATAGATAGATAGATAGATAGATAGATAGATAGATAGATAGATAGATAGATAGATAGATAGATAGATAGATAGATAGATAGATAGATAGATAGATAGATAGATAGATAGATAGATAGATAGATAGATAGATATTATTGGGCTATGCAATACAAAACATACACTTGCTCAACAGTGGATCTCATTTATAGATAGATAGATAGATAGATAGATAGATAGATAGATAGATAGATAGATAGATAGATAGATAGATAGATAGATAGATAGATAGATAGATAGATAGATAGATAGATAGATAGATAGATAGATAGATAGATATTGGGCTATGCAATACAAAACATACACTTGCTCAACAGTGGATCTCATTTATCTCAGAATGCAGCACTATACTCCTCTCAGATGTACTGTACAATGGGTATTTAATTTTTGAAATGTCATGCTTTTTATTCTATAGCAAACATCACATATTGAAGATACTGTGAGTAATTCATCTTTAACCTATAATGTTGTTGAAGTAGTCAGTTTCTGAGGCAGCGGAAATCAAATTATAATAGTTATGTAAGCCAAATATGTGTGGCTAAAACAGTGATATGTTGAAGAGTGATAGTGATTGCAGCCTACAGTAGTTCTAATACATGACACATTATAGAAAATGTGTACAGTAATTGCCTCGTCACCTCAAACATGTTCTTTTAATATTTAAAACAACCAATGAAGTGATGACAGAGCAATTATGGAGACTGACCATGTCAGATGTCAGAGTGAGATTCTGTTTTGAAATATCCACACTGCAAATAATGCTTTTCTTACTTACATTCTTTGATTCTAGTCCAAATATCTAGAAATTCTAAAATCAAGAAGTGTTTTCTAGTCGAGCAAAACATATAGTCTTGTTTTAAGAAATAATATGTCAAAATTAAGTGAGTCTTTTCTTAAAACAAGCAAAATAATCTACCGATGGGTTAAGCAAAAATAATCTTGTTTTGACATAAGATTAATTGCTTACCCGACTGGCAGATGGTTTTGCTTGTTTTAAGAAAAGACTTAATTTTGACATATTATTTCTTAAAACAAGACCATGCGTTTTGCTTGTCTATAAAATGCTTAGATATTTGGACTAGGAACAAAGTAAGAAAATCATTTTTGCAGTGCAGTTTTACAAGTTTCTACTCATTGAGAGCATACGAAAACCTATTATTATTTTATTCTGTGTATACAAATGTGCTCCTGATTTCATCCACTTGCACAATTGGGAACATTTTATTAAAAAACATCTGCCAGGCCTAAACTTTACCTCCAGACAAATACGACAACCTATCAAATAAGGCATGTTTACGTGCCATTGCTGTCAGTGGACTGATGCTATGATTTAACAAGCCCTCTGGAGCCTAGTTGTTGGTAATGTCATTTTTAATTGGCCCTGTCCATATTGGTCCTCTATGTACATTGTAATATGAAGTATGCCCCGGGTTGTTTTTTGTTTTTGCAAATGCTGAAAATCTGGTTTTAAACAAATTGCAGAAACAATATGTTGCCATACTCACTATAGAAACAACCATAGTTTTTAACAAATTACTATTATGAGATAAGCATAAGTGGCAATGCAAGATTATTACAGATACACATTACATTTTAAGAATTTATAGACTTGAATAATCTGAGTGGAAATATGAAGCAACAGCACTAAATTTTAATAAGTTTCTCTCTTCAGAAATACTGTATATCCGTTGGCCAGTTTTCTATTTTAACTTGATGTATTGTTGTTCATTAATATCTTATACCTTTTTAAAATGGCTAATATCTTTGCCTTTTGTTACTTGACAGCAAAAATATTTGCTAAATCCTGTTAGCACATAATTTAACTCACAATATGGAACACAAATAGCTCATGATTATTTATTAGTGTTACTTGATGAAGACACCATGTGGTGTTTTCACATTATTTACATCTCTTTTGGTGTTTTTAATGGACAAACCTTGTTCAAATTCTTTCGTTCAACATGATTATTTAGAGATGGTCTCAATAATGTGGTTTTGAAATGGTTTCTACTATCAGAAGCATCCTGCAAATCCAGCCAACTTGAGCTATGATCTTCTTATTATTTTCACTGACTTTCTGTTATGTTCAGGGGGTTTCCACAAGAGTAATTTAATTTTCTGAAGCTGTCTGAAAAGACAACTGGGAAGATTGCCTGTGTAACATTAACATTGCAATACATTATTAGCTCTTTGATGACACAGTCAAGCCAAAGGCTAAGAGTAGTAATTACCATTACATGCCTGTGGAGAATGATACATTAAACACATTACCATACATCCACTTGAAGATGACACTGTATAATTCACTCTTCTTCCTTTTGTTGGTATTTTCTCCTTCAAGTGTACATCTTCTGGCCACTTAATGCCACTTTAAACATCTTTTACTATCAAAACTGCCTTAAAGGTGCCATAGAATTAAACAGTGCTCAGCATAATTGAGTAGATCCCATTTTGAAAATGAATATTTTTATCCATTTCTCAGTCAATATAGGCAATGTATTTTGGTGCATTTAAACAAAACAGATTTATCAAACAGATATTTTTATTTAAATAATGTTTTAGTCACCAAACATTTAGAAATTGAAAGATAATACAATTAAATTCAAGCAAAATATTGCTGAAATAAATTACAACCTACAATTTTTTTTCTTTTTAAATTTGTATTTAATATTTTTCTATAACATATAAATTTGGGTGTACTTGTTTTGGACCGTTATTGTAAGTTATTTTGTTAGATAAGCTCCAGATTTGGCTTAAGTACTGACTAATCTATGTATGCACAAATATAATATTATATAGCTTCTTGTACTTGTACTGTACATACTGAGCACTATAGGCATAGCCAAATAATAAGAGTTAATTACCGGGATTCTCAAACACCATTTTTTCCTATAGTATAGTGTAAAATCGTAGTGAACAACAGACCAATCAGAATAAAACACAGACTGTGACATTCCAAACAGGATCATTATTATGCATGTCCCAGGCAGCACTTGATTGGCTACAATGTTTCCTAGTCAGATTATAACTATTATTTTTTGACAGAGAAATGTTATCTCATTTGTTTTCAGCTTGTCAAAACGCAAAATTCAGGAAAGATGAATTACAAATTTATTAAGGTCTATTTAAATGTATCTTTTCTTAGTTTAATGTGTATATTGTGAAATTTGCTGTGTATATTTGTAATAAGTCAACAGACACATGTAGACTGCTGAATATAAGTATTTAATGCACGTTTATGCATCATGTCATATCACTCAGCTCTTACTTGAAGTTATCAGAAGTGAAAGGATGCCAATAAACTTTAAAAACTAATCTGTTCACATGGAGGTTGATATTAATTCCTGCCTTGTTTTCATACATATTAAACCCACAAAGTACAACTTTAAATACACCTCTGTCCATCCCTTTTGTCAGATAGAATTAAAATTTAGTCTATATTTTATCCACAACATATAACTCAGGAGAAGTTATGGACAGATACAGTAGCTCACTTGCTCCTGACGTGAACCTCTTCTCCACTTCTCTTGAAACTCGTGTCATTTGACAACTTAGTTGGTTCAAATATTATGTTTGACAACTGATCTATGATTATTATGCATGTGTGTATTTCAGAGTACAGCATGCAGTGTGAACATCAGGGACATGAGCAAGAGCAGCCTGAGAGCAAGTACAAACTGAGCCTTCATTCTAGGGCAAGTTTCTAGAGATATAATTGGATTTGTTAAACTGTTTTTGTACATTTTTATTGCACTTTTAAGCCATAAACCTTTCACTGTATATATCAGATAACAATTGAATAATGTATCAATGCTTATAATATCAAATAATGTATAATGTATTGAATGATGTATCAATGCACATTTCATTCTTCACTGTAAAAATGTTTAAGCCAGTACAAAGAAAAAGACATACTAAAAAGACAACTAAGACATAACCCATTATCAGAACAAGCAAACATAGTTCAGTAAAAAAACAGACAAATGTTAACAAATCATTTATTAGACACAAAATTAGAAACAGCACAGGAGGTAAAACAACATTAACGGTTAACAAACAAGACGGATCAAAACATGGCAGGACAAACAGGGTTAAATGCTTTGTAATGCTTCATAGGGAAAAACAAGACTCAGCAAAGTGGTAAATGAGGTGTCTTTATCATTCTAGTAATCAGTTCATCATGAGCTTCCAGCTGTGTGTGTGCGTGTGTGTGTGTGTGTGTATGTGTGTGTGTGTGTGTGTGTGTGTGTGTGTGTGTGTGTGTGTGTGATCAGGAGGAACCTGAAACTGGTGTGTGTGTGAGGTGCATGATGAGAGTTATGTATGTAGTTCACGATCACCAGCAATCTAGCCTGTCCAGATCACTGGTGATCGTGACAGTATGGATCTAAACATAGTCTATGACATTTTTTTGTGTGTTCTCAAATAAAAACAAAAAGTTCATAAGGCTTGGAGAAAAAAAACAAAGTGAGTAAATGATTAGTTTTGGGTACACTACTCATTATTTTTTACAGGAAAGCTCCAAAACAGGAGCATCAATAATGATAGTAACTCCTACCACCACAAAAAAAGAAAAATAAATCCTGCAATACTTCACTGAAGTACAAAAACTACATACAGTAGTTAAAACATTACTAACAAAAGTCCTAGCGCTACTGCTTCTAAACTCCTCTGCCTTAAAGCTCCACCCAGGGGTGCGTTTCCCAAACAACGACATAACTTGTGGATGAACTATCACTGTATGATGCATCTTTGGGAAACGAACAATGTAGTGACGAGTGTTTCCCAAAACTGTAGTTGCTTTGTCGCAGATCCATCCATTGAACCATGTTAGTTATAACGTAAAACGTCCATAATTAGGCTCTAAACAGGATGGAGTAACAACTTCTTTAGAGAAAAAAAGCTGAATTTTTATGCAAATTATATTGTTTTACACGTACACACTTTTATTTTTTTAATCCAATATTAGGCTAGTTTTGGTAAAAACATGCGCGCTCCATATTAACTGAAATATATACAAATATTATGAATAATCCATATTCTATTCTAAAACATAAAACCACTTACACAAAGCTAACACATATTTTAACCTCATATATAAATCATTAATGATTGTAATTTACAGTAGGCTATTTATTAACAAATGAAAAAAACTATTTAATAATAAAAGTTATTATTATTATTAGTAGTAGTAGTAGTATTTTTATTATTAATTTATAGTTATGAGTTTATTATTATTATTATGATTATGCTTATTATTATTTTTAAGTAGGATATTGTTTATTTATTGCATTTTTTTTGAAAAGTCTACTTTCTAACTTACAACTTTGACACATTCAAACCACTGCAGAAATGTTCTAACCAACATGTCGGTAGGCTACATTTCTTAATAAATAACCTACTATAAGTTAAGAAAGTTATGCGAAGCAATACCCCCAGAGTCGCCGAGAGGGGGGAGGATGAGTGATTCAACAGGACAGATACAACGGTAACGGCTAGGATAACGGATTCACGAATATCGAGACGGCTCACCCAAACAACGTTAACTGGGGAGGTAGTGGAAGTAAAGTGTTATTGCAGAAAGATCTGCAAAAACACAAAAGCCCTTAAAATACATCAAGGCAAGTCCAAATGCGGAAAGGAGGGGTCACAGATGCAGCGCACAGTGCTAGCAATTGGTGAGACGTAGGAGAGCGCCAGGCAGGAAGAACCCCATCGTCCTGGAGATCTCTCAGCACCTGTGTCACCTCAAGACCTCAGGAAGAACTCTTCCAATGCCTCCCCAAAAAGCCAAACCCAGCCTGCGAGGGAGCGAATTAAATGGCCCAAGATGAGCTACACCAAGGAATGGGACCAACTAGACAAAGACCTCGACAAAGTGCTAGAAGCCACACTAGCAGGGACAGCTGAGCAGAAAGTCAACACTCTCTCAACAATAACGTACAATCTGGCAAGGGAGCGATTCGGATTGGAGGATAAGAAGGCAAACGTAAGGGTTGCACACCAACCAAGCAGAAGAGAAAGGGAAATCCACCGCTTAAGGGAAGAAATTAAGGTGCTTAATGAGCAGTTCAAAAGATCCTTGATTTATGAAAGGGAGGGCATTAGGGATCTGACAAGTCAACTCCGAGAACGTCTCTGCAGACTCTGAAGAGCAGAAAGCACTCGGAAAAGAAGGAAGGAAAGGGAGAACAAAAGACCTCAGTTCACCAAAGACCCCTTCCGATTCACCAGAACATTGCTGGGTGAAGTGAAGTCTGGAAGGCTGACCAGCCCCAGAGAAGATGTGGAGACATTCTTTTTTTTTTTTTTTTAATTACTTTATTTTAAGCTTTTTTATATATATATATACACACACACAGAACAAGAACAAACATTGGCTCGTACTTTAGACATACAAAAGACAATATAAAAGAAAAAAAAAAGACAAAAAACACATCATAGTCACAAAACATACAATCAAATTTAGAGAGGGTGTATAGCTTAAACCTCAGAGGGGTCACTGAATTGCTCTTGAGATGTAAATTTGTCAAATAAATCAAGAAATTGACCCCAAGTAGCCAAAAAATTTCTCATGGAACTGGTCCGCAAAAATCGAAGTCTTTCCATCTGAATAACAGACATCATATCAGAAATCCAGTTCTGGAATGAGGGGGGTAAAGGTGATTTCCAATTATTAAGCAATAGTCTTTTAGCCACCACCATGCCTTGCATTAAAGATTCTTGCACTGTTTGAGGGAGAGAAGATGTGTTTTGTGAAAATCCAAAGATGGCAAGTTCAGCATCTGGTAGAAAAAGTGTACTGTAAGCCTTGGAGTACCAGTCAAATATGTTGGTTCAGAAACTGTTCAGTAAGGGACAGAGCCAAAAGGCATGAGCAACCGTGTCCTCTGCTGTCTTACATCTATCGCACATTGGTGAGACAGAAGGAAAGATTTTATGGAGCTTGGCTTTAGTGTAGTGTAGACGATGTATGACCTTAAACTGAATTAGTTGGTGTCTGCTGTTGACTGAGCATGACTGTATTGAAGTCAAACAATTGTCCCATGTGTCTGCGGAGAGTTCGATTCCCAAATCTTTTTCCCAGGCAACTTTAAATCTCATAGAGGATACTGTAACAAAACTTTCAAATAAACACACAAATTTAGAAATAAGATGTCTGGAATCAGGGGGGGTTGTAAAGATGTCATAAAACACATGTTTTTCTGGACTGAGTTCGAAGTTAGAAATTTTGGACTTCACAAAATGCCGGATTTGCAAATAACTGAAAAAATGTGTGTGAGGGAGGCCAAATTTTTCCCTTAATTGACTGAAGGAAGCAAAACGCCCCTCTACATAAAGATCCTTGATAAAACACAAACCGTTTTTCCTCCAAACATAATAATTTTTATCAGTCCATGCCGGTAAGAATGAATGATTCTGACAGATTGGCGCATATACAGAGGTCTCTGGTAGGGTTAGAGCTTTACTTATTTGGTTGAAAATTCTTACTGAGTTTTTCAACAAAAAGCTCAGTTTTTTTAAAGCTTTAGGCTTGTCCAACTTAGAGAACAACATCGCCGCTAGGGAGGTCCCCAAAGCCAAATTGGCCTAAGATGTGGAGACATTCTTGAGAGACACCCACAATGACATCTTCAGAAACCAGGCCCTGGATGCCAACCCAAACATCGACAGCATTGGTACACCTGTAAAAGAGCTCAACATCAGCGAACCATCCTGGAAGGAAATCCAAGAGGTGGTAAAGAAGGCCAGGTCAGGTTCTGCCCCCGGGCCGAGCAGCATACCCTATAAGGTATATAAAAAGTGCCCAATGCTTCTCCGGAGGCTATGGTAGCTGTTCCAGAGAATCTGGAGGAAGGGCAACATTCCATCGTGTTGGAAAAGGGCAGAAGGCTGCATTGTACCAAAAGAAGAGAACTCCTCAACCATAGACCAATTTAGAACAATCTCACTGTTAAGTGTAGAATGCAAGATCTTCTTCTCCGTACTGGCTAAGAGGATGACCTCATACATGACTGAGAATGGATACATCATCACCGCTATCCAGAAAGGTGCGATCCCAGGCTTCTCTGGATGTCTGGAACACACTGGAGTTCTTAGCCAGATGATCCGGGAAACCAAGGCCAGCAATGGCAACCTGACCGTTGTTTGGCTGGACTTGGCTAATGCCTACGGATCAATCCCTCACGCCCTCATCCATGCGGCACCAGACCATTACATTATCCCTCAGCACATCAAGGGGTTGATCATTAGTTACTTTGGCGGAATCCAGCTACGATTCAAGACAGGCCACTTCACCACCCAGTGGCAAAACCTGGAAAAAGGGATCGTAACTGGATGTACAATCTCCCCCATCCCCTTCATCATGGGAATGAACCTCATAATAACAGCCGCTGGGAAGGAAGCCTGAGGCCCAAAAATGCAATCGGGCATCCGACAACCCCCAATAAAAGGTTACATGGACGACCTTACTTTGACGACCACGACCCATGTGGAGGTAAGGTGGGTACTAACTGCTCTGGACCACATGGCAACATGGGCCAGAATGAGGTTTAAGCCAAAGAAATCCAGGTACATGGTGATCAGGAAAGGTAAATTGACAAACAGAGTCATGCTGCATGTGCAAGGGGAAGTGATTTCATCGATAAAGGAAAATCCAATTAAGTGCCTCGGGAAGTGGCTCGATGATTCACTTACCGACAGGAACAACATAAGCAGTACGGAGAAGCAGACAGAGGAGTGGTTGGAAAGATCGAAAAATCAGGGCTACTCATGTGGCTTTTAACGGTGTATGAAGTTCTCATGACAAGCGTCGAAGGAGTGGAGAGAAAGATCAACAAGCACCTCCGGAAATGGCTGGCAATCCCTCCAAGTTTCACTTCAGTAGGCCTTTATATTAGATCAGGGCAGCTCCAACTTCCTCTGTCATCCGTGGTGGAGGAATTTAAGGTAGCAAAGTGCAGGGTCATAATGACATACAGAGACTCCCAGGATGAACAAGTCAGGCAGGCAGGTATCCTTACAAGATCAGGATGCAAGTGGGCAGCTGGCTCATCTATTGCACAAGCTGAAAGTATGTTGAAGCTACGTGACATCATGGGAACGCCATGCACAGGAAGACAGGGTCTTGGAACTTCCCATATTCAACAATGGGGAAAGGCGGGATCCAAGGATAGAAGGGCTATGATCCAGGAGGACGTACGGAACCTGGAGGAGGAAGGGCAAGGGGACCTACCCAAGAGGAAGATCACATGGGTAGATCTGTGGAGATTGGAACCTTTCCGCATCTCATTCATGTTAAGATCGGTGTATGACACACTCCCAACCCCGACAAACGTACACAAGTGGGGCTTAAGAGAAGACCCATTGTGCAAGCTTTGTGGGGAGAGAGGTACCATGGCACACATCCTATCTGGGTGTAAAATAGCACTTGCCCAAGGTAGATACAAGTGGCGCCATGACAAGGGGCTCATGACACTCGCTAACACCCTGGAGCAAGAGAGACGCAAGAAACACCAACCACATGGGAGAGCAACACCATCAATCAAGTTTGTAAGAGCGGGTCAAAAGCCACCAACCACAGTAACAACAAGAACCAATCTGCTGCAAAAGGCCCAATCATGGGAAATAAAGGTAGACCTGAGGGAAAGACTGCAATTCCCCCCCCTGGTTGTCCAGACAACCCTGAGGCCAGATGCAGTACTGTGGTCTGAAGAGGCAAAGAAGATCATTCTCTTCGAACTTACAGTCCCATGGGAAGAGGCTTGTGAGCAAGCATTTGAGAGGAAGAGCGCCAAATACCAGGACCTCTTGCATGACTGCAGGGAGAAAGGTTGGAAGGCATGGCTCTTCCCAGTCGAGGTCGGCTGTAGAGGATTCCCTGCCCAGTCAGCCAGCCATTGGGGTGATGGGGAGGGAGAGAAAGATAACTGTTCGCAGGATGGGGGAGGCAGCAGAGAGAGCTTCTTGCTGGTTATGGAGCAGGAGAGAGGAGCTTAGCTGGAAGCCAGGGGGAGTTGATGGTCAGTGATTTGGCCACCACTGCTGACCCACCAATGTTGAGGGTGTTGCAGTTTAGGGTTGAAACGCCCAATGATCATTGGATACCGCCTGATGACATCAACTCCTCCTGGCCAAAGCTACATTCACCAAAAGTAAATGAAGGAGAAGCATCTTTGGATGTAATTGTAACTAAAAGCATTAACGTATGCTATATTTTTGTCTCCCCAAGCTTTGGAGACGTAACGTAAATTACGTTTTTAAATAATAGGTCACCTATAGCTTTCCTCATGAGCCACGGCTGCATTCAAAATGGCATAAATGTTTTCAAAGTGCACTACTAAGGGAACGCAATTGTCAATATGAAGATTGCTAAAACTGAACTCCAAAAATACTTTGAAAGCAAATTACACCTAAGAGAGATGACTTTAATGTTTGTTTGTTTTTTTAAACACTTCAAATTTAAATGTTGGAATGTTCTAAATGAATAGGGCATAGGGAAGATAACTGGGAAGA
This sequence comes from Danio kyathit, assembly GCA_903798195.1. Lineage (NCBI taxonomy): Eukaryota > Metazoa > Chordata > Actinopteri > Cypriniformes > Danionidae > Danio > Danio kyathit. The sequence goes on along the minus strand of LR812527.1, from coordinate 35,706,235 downwards.
GAACACAACCAGGAACTATACTCCTAACTACAGCTCTAGTGGTGTAGTTGCAAGCGTACAAGTTTGTGATGCAGTTTGTGAAGGTTCGTTGGAACTTTGGATTTGGCAAAGGCCAAATTAACGAACTATGTTTGTAGCTTGCGAGTTGTGACCTTAGTTAGCTAACGATGGTTTTCGGAAAAACGCACCCTAGGCTGGTTGATTGGGACTCCTGTCGGACTGGACTGTGTCGGTTTGAGCATTTGAATTATAGTTTGAGCATTTGATTTGTCATTTAATTATTACAGGATTTTACTTTTAAGTTGTAATGACCTTAATATTATTATTGGTGCTACTGTTAATTTTGTCATTGTTGTTAGGGTTAGAAATACTGCAACCTTTATTTTTTTCAAGTGAGGAGGTCTGAGATTAACTTAAAGTAACAAGTTGGCACAAAACTAATCTTTTAAACTGAAGACAATTTTTATTTAGGTTAAGTAAACATGTTAAATGTTGTTGTACAGACATTTTTACAGATTTTTGCCAATCCAACCAAAACAAAAAAACAAGTAATTTCACCTTTTTTCAAGATGGATTTTTTACAGTGTTTATGGCACAAATGCTTAAACATCTCTCAAAGACTTTTATTTTCATACTGACATGAAAGCATTACTTGGTAGCTGGAGATTCTACAGCTGCACGAGCATGATGTGCACAACCCTGCTCCACCACGGTACTCTGTTGGATTGAGGTCTGGTAATTGTGGAGGTCATTTGCATTTAGCGAACTCAGTGTCATGTTGCAGAATCAGTTTGAGATGATTTGAGCCTTGTGACATGCTTGTGTTTTCTCTGCTTCTAACAGCCGTCACAGTACGGGTTCAGTGCGGTCATACGGGAACGGGAATGAACATGATCAGCAGTAATACTCAGGCAGGCTGTGCTGTTGAAATGATGCTCAATTGCTACTAAGGGGCTCAGAATGTGTCAAAAAGTACATCCTCACACCATTACACCACCATCAGCGGTTTGAAATCGGATCCATGCTTTTATGTTGTTAACACCCAGTCCTGACCATCTGAATGTAGCTGCAGAAAAGACTCGACAGACAAGGCAACCTTTATTTCAGTCACTTTTCAGTTCTGATGGTCCTGTATGAACTTTAGCCTCAGATTTTTGTTCTAAGCTGATCTAATATGGTTTTTTGATGCTGAAGCTCGCCTGTTTTAAAAGTTCAATGAGTTCAGAGATGCTCTTGTCCAGATCTGCACTGTAATGAGTGGTTATTTGTGTTTCTCTTGTCTTTCTATTAGATCAACCAGTCTGGCCATTTTTCTCTGACATCAACCACACTACATTTTCTCTTATTTGAGCCATTCTCAATAAACCCTTGAGATAATCGTGCAACGTTCAGTCACTTAAACGGCCTTTTATCCATATTCGGATGCTTGGTTTGGAACTTCAGCTGACCTTCTTGACCATGTTGTATGCTGTATTGCACTCTGGTCAACTGATTAGATATTCGCATTAACAAACAGCTGAACAGGTGTACTTAAAGTGGCCATTGAGTGTATATGACATGAATTAGTCCTGTATTGCCACTCACCATTGTGTAGTGTTTACTACTTCAGTTGAGTGAGTGAAGTGGAAGAGGAGCATGTAGTTTGAGGGGGTGTGATTGAATGGAGGTGGGGAATCATTTGCATATTAAATTTTCTGCCAAGTATTTTTTTTCATTGAATAAGTTAGAATTTAGTTAGAAATGAAAAAGTGAACTCTATGATGGTACTGACTTGAAAGCTTGTATAAATTGCAGCCATCTCAAACTTTTTGGCCCGTTTCCACTGAGTGGTAGGGTACAGTTCAGTTCGGTATACTTTTATGGCCGTTTCCACTGTCAAAAGGTTACAAAAGTGAACTATACCATACCACCTTTGCAAAGGGTACCTAGCACAACAAAAGAGTACCAAAAGGTGGAGCAAGACTCGCAATTGAATGCTATTGGTTTACAGAGATGCAACAAGCAACAAGCCAGGAGAGTGAAAACAAAAGAACCACAGCCGAGACATTACATCCTAATACTACAGTATATGCATATAATAATGAGCCGAATCTACCCTGTGCCCCGTAGTGTTTATAAGGCTGTCTAAAGCGCGAGTGGTTTTGCTTTCTCACGTACGTTTGCTGCGCGTCTATATTTGAAATAACGAACTTCTTGAGGTGGTAATAATAAGGTACGCATGATTATTGAAGTGCTTCTGACATTCAATCCTTTCAGAAATGGACAAGCGTGAGACTGACTGTTTTTGAAGCCAAATAAGGACTAAATGTATGCTGTGTGTAGTTTTTCTGTAATTGGTATCATACAGGAGACTGTCTATCTGTGGTCCTATATGTTGCATTTAATTCTTTATTTTATATAATTGCAGACGTTACAGTAGGCTATTTCACACTATCATTGATCTGCAGTTATAATCAAATCATGTTCATAGAAAGGTTAGTAATGAACATTTATACAGTATTCTAAGTATTTACTGTATAAAGCATCTGTTTTGTGAGAAGTGCTTCTCATATGATATATCAATGACCCGTAGAGCTTTACTTTGACATTTCCTCGAGCGATAATGACGTTGCCTGAAACTTTCTGTCGTACGCCACGCCCACCAAAAGAATACCATTGGTACCCTTTTAGCAGTGGAAATGCAAGCCTGAAAAAGGTGACCCGTACCGTACTGTACCACTCAGTGGAAACGGGCCAGTATTTTTGAGTATATCTTCCTTTGAATTGTTTATGTGTACATGATTTTTTGAGGAAATTTTAAAACTGAGTAAAACCTTCCGATGGTCCATTTAAATTTTTGCTACAGTTACGCCTTCCGTCCACAGTACCCGAGAGTTTTAAAGCCCTGAAAACTGAGTGTTTTGAAAACGCTGAAGAGGCCTTTTTCATTTTAAAATGTTGCTGCTCTGTGTCAATGTGGATGGGGGAAAACGGCGACATTTGAAAACGAAGGCTTGGCTGCCGATCTTCAGGCTACCTGATTGTGGCTTTTTCTTAATATCAAGTACACAGAGTTCAGACTTGCATCCTTTCCTTGTAAGTTCAGACTTCGCAAGTTTATGAGGAACTTCCAAAGACGTGAGGACACATCGGGTAAATCTTCAAATGTAACAGCAGTCTACATTTATAGCATCATTCTTAACAATAATCTTAACAATAAAATGAAAACATGACATAAAGCACTGTCTATATTCTGTTCTATATTAACAACTTAAACATAACAGACACCAAAAATGTTAAGGCATCATGTACATATTTATTTGACAGTCATCCTCACTGTATGCAAATTTATTACAAAATGGAGCCTAATAACTGCCTCTTTAATTTTCATTGAAAAATATGAAACATTAGGCTCGCTGTGTGGTTTTGTCAATATGTGCTTACCATCAGGCTATATGCACACAATAAAGATTATCAGAGGAAATATGTGGTGAAATACGAAATAGCCATCTCTTTTGTTAAATATAATAATCAGTAAGCTATAATTTTAATAATACCTAATCATTATAAAAGTATAAAGTACAATAAATTTACACAATATAGGAAATAAAAGCAAGCAATCGATCAAACGTGCAGAATCAGTGTACGTGGTTACAGGGGCGATTTTAGGATTTTCATTTTAGGGGGGCTCAGCTCCTTATAAGGTAAAAAACTTATATATTTATAAAAAGCCTAATATTACATTTATAAGTAGTAATTTAATAATAATACACTTAAAAAGGTTTGTTTAATATGGCTTGTATACTAGTATTCCACTGTATTACATAGACAGGCACAGCCATTTGAGTTCTGAATAAGCCAAATAGGCTCAACCACCCTGTTTACTGTAGTAAAAAACGCTTTCTATATTAAAGTGCATTTCCATGTATTAAATAAATAAACTGCCACTTTTCTAATTAAATCACATACATATGAATATATATTTTAAACTTACAGGCTCATTCACATATTTCACGATCTGAATGATAATATAAGAAGTATTTATTTTAATACTAGACAACACTTGATGTTTCTATCTCTGTCAGTGACTCAGTGACAGTTCAAACGAGTACATTCTCTAAGTGGTTCTGTCACTGTGTTTAATCCTTTCTGTGCAAGACTGTATGGTATAGTTAATGCCACACAATCTGTAAAGTGTTTAATATTGGTAGTTCATTTTGAAATTAAAATAGCGAAATGTTCGTTAAGAGTTACATTTTTCGCTGGAGGAAACAGCTGTGCTGCTGAGGTGAACGCCGAGAAAACCCAACTGCTCCTCCATGACATTGGGATACAGGTGATACAAGATTATTTATATCAAAGAACTGCAAATAAGCAGATATTAAAACAATTTATCGATAAACACACACCTCGTTCTTTCACTGTCCACGGACAGCTGTGGTTTGCTGATCAAATGAAAAATAAAAGACAGGGAGGAGCCGAATTTTGACGCTGTTTTCTTATCAAATTTAAAGAGGACTGAGGCGATAATTTAGTGTACAGTTTATAAACTAATCCCAAAAGTTTTAGGGGGGCTGAGTGGAAATATAGGGGGGTTACAGCCCCCCTAAAATAGGCCTAGCAACGCCCATGCGTGGTTACATAAATTACCAGGTATATTAACTTATCTTAACAATAAACAATTAATAGAGTCAAAAGACCGACTCCTTAGACATAGGTTGACACAATATTAATTATACATCGTATTTAACAACTATAGAGAGATGAGATCCAGCGGCAGATTTTGGATGGACTGGCCAATGTGTAAACGGGGCCTGATTCTGCTGTTCCCATCATGCACTGGGACATTTTGAATAAAAAAAATGTTTTCCAATTGTAATTACACGTGTTAATGTTACTTTTATTGTTGACAATCTGCTGTTTTATCTGGAGGTCATTTTCTACAATGATGTCTTCCAAATTTTTATTGTGCACCAATATTGAAGCCTCATTAAGTCTTTTGTGTTGATGTTTTGCATCTTACAGACTTCTAATCTCTAAGTACATCACAAATTTAGAAATTTTGCCTAATTCCAAACATGAAATTTACTTTCAAAATATTTTTCAGGCATGAGTAATACTTTAAATCCTGTCAATTGTTGGGAAGATCTGTGAGATCAGACTTAAATGTAAAAAAAAGTCTAACAGACTTGTATAGACCAAGGAATCTGCAACAAATTTGGTGACTAAAATGTTAGTATGTCCTATAGGATCCTTTTATAAAAGCAAAGAAATTATGTTAGGAACCCCCTGACGATCAAACACCACATTATGGTGTCGGCTTATGCACAGGCAAGCATATTTTTCTTCCTCAATGAAAAAGTGACTTTTCTCTGAAGTTTATCTTCATAACAGCCGCCCCACTGGTCCGTTTCAAATCACTCCTAATCCCCAAACTGCCTGGCATTCACAGAAGAAATGCAAATGAATTTGATAACATAAAAATTGAAGAAAACTGTAGAAATACGGCAGCAATGCTACAAATTTCCCAATACAAGATTCAGCGGGGGTGTTTCAAATAAAAAAACACTGCAATATTAACTTTGCATTTATTCATCTAGGACATTTTATGCTAAATCACTTGGAAATGAAGAAGAACACATGCGGTTACTCACAAAGAAATTGATTTTAGATTCACTAGGGGTAGTAGCACAAACCAAATCTAAGTGAGAGTAAAATGAATTCTTATTGCTGCATTTTGCCAGAAGTGACACAAAATGTAAAATCTAAGTAACATTTAGAGAGCATTTGTAGGAGTAATTATCTGAATACATGCATAAAGAAATGCTGTGGAGCATTCTATTGCAGAGTGCATAGGAAAATGATATTTATGTTAATAGGTTGCTTAAAGGGATAGTTCGCCCCCCAAAAAAATCTTTAGTAGAACAGTAAAGAATATTTTTAAAGGGAACAGTTGTTGTATCTGCATAATGGATGTCAGTTGAGGCCATCACTGCGATTTAAAAAACAACAACAGTGTCATGATCACCAGCGACCACTTCTTGGAACTACACCTATGAACTACGAATCCCGGCATGTCATTACACACACCAGTCACCATTCTCCACTGATCACACTTGTACAGCTGACTCTCGTTATTGATTATCCAGACTATATTTACACCCTACGCACATCAGTCTGAAGTGTCTTTGTTGTTTCCCGTCACGTATATTTCCTGTAACTGTGTTTTTGGCTTAGTTTATGTTTGTTTTTGTTTGTACTTTTGGATTGATGCCTTGTTTTTGATCTTATGACTGTTTTGACTATGATTTTGGATTGCCCTGTTTGATTCTTTTTTTTTTCTTTCTTTTTTTTGTCCAAGATTACCTACACAAATACTTTCTTTAATAAATTGTTATTAAGCTGCACTTGGATCCTACCTCTCCTGCTTTTGCCATGCCGAGACCCAAACTTGACAAACAGAATATTTAGCTTTTTCAGTTTTTTTTTTTTTTACCAAAAGAGAATAATAGGTGAAAGTATGAGAAAAAGGCTACATGCTGGTTTCACTTTCTCTGCAGCTCTAGTCACTGCACAGTGTGAAGCAACCCAAGTTGTCCAGATTATTTAGAATTTCAAAGTGATGGCACCCTCTCATGTCAATGAAATGAATAATACAAATCTTTTTTGTTCTACTGAAGAAGAAAAAAAAACCGTCACCCTGAGTTGAGGGCAAATGATTAGCCTTCTTTTGAAATTTTTATTCTTTTTAAAATATTTTGCAAGTAATTGTTAATGGAGCAAAGACATTTTCTCAGTAATACCTATATTTATTTTCTTCTGGAGAAAGTTATTCTGTTAATAAGTATATTCTATAAGTTATTCTTATTTTTTTTAGTTCATAAAAGCATTTTTATATAAAAAAATGTTTTAAGGTCATTATTGGCACAATCACCAGCGATCTAGTCCATACAGATTGCTGAAGAACTACAAATCTGCCACCAAAAGAGCTACAAATCCTGTCATGCACCACACACTCACACACACACACACACACACACACACACACACACACACACCACACACACACACACACACACACACACACACACACACACACCAGAGGATCGTTATGAACTGATTACTTGGACTTTAAAAGGAGCACAGACACACACACACATACACACCAGTTGCTGAGTCTTGTTATACTGTATTGTGAACATTACGACGCGTTTCTTTTGCCTTGCCATGTTTGACCCTTGCTTTGTTTTGTTTGTTTGCTGCCTTGTTGCTTGCTGCCTGTATTGACCATTCGCCTGTTTATTGTCCACAACTTTGGATTCCCTGCATGCATCTGTTTTCCCCTGTTTTGCCGATTACTTGCCTGATCATCAACTCTGTTGTCCAGCACCCTTACATTACAATTATTAGCCCCCCTAAGAATTATATATATTTTAATAGCTAAAGAATAAAAGAATGTTATACAATAACTTGCTTAATTAACCTAACTTGCCTAGTTAGCCCAATTAACCTAGTTAAGTCTTTAAATTGCACTTTAAGCTGATTACTAGTATCTTGCAAAATAACTAGTAATAAAGACAAAAGAAATTAGATTTTAGAAAAAAACTATTATAGGCAACCCAGTGGCGCAGTAGGTAGTGCTGTTGCCTCACAGCAAGAACGTCGCTGGGTCGCAGGTTCGAACCTCGGCTGGGCTGGGTCAGTTGGCGTTTCTGTGTGGAGTTTGCATGTTCTCCCTGGGTTCGCGTGGGTTTCCTCCGGGTGCTCCGGTTTCCCCCACAGTCCAAAGACATGCGGTACAGGTGAATTGGGTAAGCTAAATTGTCCATAGTGTATGAGTGTGAATGTGTGTGTGGAAGTTCCCAGAGATGGGTTGCGGCTGGAAGGGCATCCACTGCGTAAAATCGTGCTGGATAAGTTGGCGGTTCATTCCGCTGTGGCGACCCCGCAAGGGACAAAGCCGACAAGAAAATGAATGAATGAATGAAAAAAACTATTATGCTCGAAAAATGGTTTGAAAAAAAAAACACTTGGAAATTGTCTTGGATGGCTTGACATTATCCCTATCCCATTAAATATGAGTAAAGCAAAAAGAAAAATAACACAAAATTGAAAGGAAAAGGTCATATAGATCTTAATCTTACCATAAGACCCTCGACTGTCAGTTTTACTAAACAGTAAAGAAAAAAGATTTAAAGAATATAATCAGTAAATTGTTATAGCCTATTATTTTTATTCCAATTGTAGCATCATATGATATTGTTCAGACCTTCAGGAAAGCTCCGCCAGCATTGAGACAGCTTGTCAAGTTTGGCTCTCCTGGGTTTAACTGGGGAGTGATCAGACGTGTCTCTTCTGTTCCCCAAGGACTTGATCCTGCCCACTGACAGCGTAAACCTGCTGCCATAACTGTATGGATGAAGGCTTTCTCAAACCTTACTTCCTTCCTAGCTAAATCACATTACTTAACTGTGTGCTATAGACGTGTAACATACAGTGTATGCATACATGTCAAGCAGAGCAAAACACTCCATGCCTTGAAGCTTATCTTTTGATATAAACTGGAGGAAGCAAAGTCAATTTGTTAGTGACTTACAATGTCAAAACCAAAATTGTGCAATAACTTGATGCTTTTTTCAAAAACATTGCATCACTCACTGATGCAATACTTCACAGATGAGAATACTTATGTTTCAGTGTTTTCGACAAATCGTCACTTTAGAATTTTAAGGTTCTATATGACATATTTGTCAAAATTGAGTTATTGACATATTCTTATTAAATGACAACTTATTTACATTATGGGATGTTTTTTTTAAAGTTGTTTACATTTTAGGACTTTTATTTAAAAACAAACGTTACACACATACTGTTTGCTATGTGGAATGCAAAAACTTTGAAGCTCAATATCTCAAAATCAATTAGAACGCAGATAGAACCTTATAATTCCAAGGTGACGAAATGACAAAAGCTTAATTTAAAAAAGGTTCAGATTTTTATTTCACAGTTGAATTATGTTTCTCTTTGATTTTGTATATACAGCCCAAATAATAAAAAATATAATAGTGACACTTTATTTTAAGTCACAATTCAAAGTAAAAAAAAAAACATTAACTAACACTACTAGCTTAGGAATTAGCTACTTATTAATAGTAAGGTAAAAGTTGGATTTAGGTTTTGGGTATGATTACGGATGCAGAAAAAGGTCATACTTTATAACTCCTAATGAATAATTAATATCTTAATAGCAGGTAGGTAATAGTTAACATCATGAATTGTGATCTAAACTAAAGTGTTTCCAATGTAATCAATCTTGGGAGACACTTTAACAACAGATTTATGCAGTATATATTTAACGATTTATTTTGATTAAACGTATATAGTTTTACAAATATATGTGCTGTGTTATGTTAAACTATGGCCTAAATCAGTGCTTCTCAACCAAGTTCCTGCAGGACCACCAGCTCTGCACATTTTTTCATGTCTTCTTAACTGAACATACCTGATTCATATCATCAGCCCATTAGCAGAGATAGATAGACATCCAAAACATGCAGTGCTGGTGGTCCTCCAGGAACGTGGTTAAGAAACACTGCCCTAAATCTATAGATATACATACTATATACATACTACATAGTATGTATATTTTTGTAAAGAACAGTACACTGTAAAATATTTTACCTTAAATTTACAGTAAATTAGTATAATAATTGCATTACTTTCACACTAAAGGTACTGTATTATATGTACTGCACATTCACAGTTAATTACTGTGAGGTACTTCATAATAACAATAATTCTGTAAATATTTCTAAATATCAAAAATAAAGTGCCTGTACTATCATAAACGTTAATGTGTATTCATTTCTATGTTGAATAAAATATTAATAGTTTTTGAATTCCTATAACTAACATGCCATTTTTACAGTAGTTTGCTGTAATCTTGATGCCTGGCTTAATTTCACAATAAAATTCTGAATATGTAAAATTCAAATCCTGTAAAGTACTAAAGTAATTTACTCTTAAAAATTACAGTAACGTTGTGAAATTCTGGGAATTTATTACAGTGTACATACTTTTGTAATGAATGGAGAGACGTGAAGACAGGTTGAATCCAAATGCAGTTAGGCAGGCGAGAATCAAAACAGGAGCAGTCAGACATAAACAGATAACCCAAACCGTAATCCATTTAACAGGCAAAAGGGTAGAGACAAGCGGCAAACAATTAAAAATGATTAAAAAAAACACAGACAAGGCAAAAACAATGGAAGGCTCTTTGTACTGACAGCAACATATAGACAAGACTCAGCAATAGGAGGGTGTGTGAGTGTTGTTTAAATAGTACAGGTAATCAGTATAAATGATCTACAGCTGTGTGTCAGTGTCCAAATTATTATCAGCTGTATTGACGTAATGCCTCATGGGAGTTGTAGTCCAGGTGAATTGCTGGGAGTGTTCTCCAGCAAGGGCAATCCCGCTGGTGATCACAACAGCTTTAGAGTGTGTAACAGAATAAAAGGCAAGAAAACACACTCGCAAACACTCTCTCTGAGTGGCATTATTTCTATAAACGTGTTCAAATAGCCATCAAACAACAATAATGATTTGGTATTTATTTTCAAACATTTGTTTAATGTTTATTCTTTACTAAGCATGACAGAAAAAGTGTGCTGTTTTTTTATTCATTTATTTTTTATTTTACGCTACTTGATACATCAAACATTTAATGGCCCATCTGAACTATGGTAAGAATACAGTACAAAAAACAGCTCAGTTTTACTTGAATAGATATTTGAGGAACAAATGCAAAGGAATTATATTTCCATAAAAGTATAAAAGGCTATAGATTGCTTTAGAGACAGATATGCCACAAAGATTGAGAAAAGATACCATCAAATCAATTCTTTTAGTTAGTTAATAAGTGACTCTAGTGGTTAAAACAGCTGAATTATTTAGAAACAAAAGAAATGACTGTCATTATAAATGAGTAATTTAATCATTGACTAAAATAATTAATGGCTAATAGTTTTATTCCACTGTCTGTGTAGCCTACTAATCATTGATTACATCAGTAATCAAATTATTTGCCTTAATCTGAATAAGACAATAATATGATTAAGGTGTTTACATGAGTTGCTTTTTGAATGTTCCTTTCATGATCACCTTTTACATGTTATAGCACATCATTTGATTAACATCACTGTGCTATCCACATTTCCACCAGAGTTTCATGTAATTTCTGTGTTTCATTTTTAATTTGTCTGCTTTAACTGCAGTTTGGCACTTTTACTTTCATTCAGGAACATTTCATGCATGCCCCCATGACAAACGAGATATTGAATGCGAGTATAAACTGCTGAAAGAGTGTTGTTTCAATGGAATTTGATACCGCACATTGTATGGGGGAAAAACTCTGCATTTTGCAATGCAGGTGTCTGTGGTCCTTCACTGAGTCCATTTACAAGGGCACCAATAATTCATTTTTAATACGATTAAGACAATACTCTGATTAAGAGTCTACCATGTAAACAGCGATTTTTGATTAATTTAATCCGATTAAGGTCATAATCGAACTAAACAGAAATCGAATTAAGATGTGGAGTACACTGATTTTACTTGAATTATTGAAGTACAGTACAGAGGTGTAAACACCTTAATCAAACTATTACCGTTCTGTAGGACTTTCGCGGCATTTTGTGACAGGATAGTCTATACACATTCAGCTCTTTGACACTATTCTCTGCACCTGTTTGACCTATCCAGGACCACAGACACCTGCATCTCGAAATGCAGAAAGTTTTTTTTCCCCATTTGGCGGTATCAAATTCCAGCAGTTCATACTCGCATCCAATAGCCTATCTCGTTTGTCAGGGGGGGGCGTGCATGAAATATTCCTGGATGAAAGTGAAAGTGCCAAACTGCAGTTAAAGTCGACAAGTAAAAAATGAAACACCCGAAATTACACGAAACTGGAAATCTGGATAGCGTGGAGATGCAATGACGTTAATCAATCTCTGCTATAACATGTGAAACGGGATCATGAAGGAAACATCCAAAAGGCAACTCATATAAACACCTTAATCATATTATTGTCTTATAATAATTAGATTACTGACATCCATGCAAATGTAGTCACTGACTTAGTAGGTGCAGAGAATAATGTCAAACAGCCGTGTGTGTATAGACTATCATGTCGCAAAGTAACAACTGAAATGTAGAAAACATATGGGATGTTAAAAACATATATCAAAACACCAGAAATAATAATATAAGAGTAATCATTTGGAAAATCCTTAGAGTAATGTTTCCAGCATCTAATTGATCAATGCCATTAAGTATTAATGCAGTTCTAAAGGCAAAAGTGGGTCCGACTCAGTTTTAGCAAGAGGTATAAAAGCATTCACATAAATATTTCCGTAATTGAGTCTTTCTAAGAGTTTTCTATGCTATTTGTTAATTAGAAGCCTGCAGAGGGAAGCTGTCTGAGCATAAACATCTTAGAATTATTAGCAATGACACAAACATTTCTTTTGTTCTTATGTTTATCTCATAAGCTGCTGGGAAGAGCTGAATGGACCAAAGTGCTAGGAAGTGACAAATAAAGTGCAAAACAACAGTAAATAAACTCTTTTCTAATATGGAGAAAGGAATTACGCCTAACATCATAGAGTGTACTCTGAGCTATCATATTTATGCAGAGCATGTCAGACACAATGCTGCTGTGCTTTAACTATTGCTGCTTGTTCTACAACAACAACTAGACTCTACAACTGAAAAGTATGCAGGTTTAATTGCGTTTAAATGGGTCTGAAAGGCTTTCGTATGGAAAGAGTTGTTTTGGAACTCGGCCCTCATCTTTATTTGACTCGTTTAACATTTAGCTTCACGGTTCTGACAAATTGCGTAACTGCAAAGTAAACAAGAATGTGCCCGACAATTACAGTAAATGGATGTAGATGCAGCATTTGGCAGACATAACCATGCCCACAGGAAGCTTTTCACTATCATCAAAGAGCTATTTACTGTGCGTGTACACAGAGACGTTCATTAATGTATCATTTCAAACATGATTTCAGTACTATGGCATCAAAGCACGTTAAAATCATCATTTTCCTAAAAAGCATCGCTAATAATAGACTCCAAATATGATAAATAATGGCATAAATGCAGTGCACGGCTTTTCTGCTAGTTTGAAAATGCATTTTCTTTTATGGAATGCTATTTGACTTAACATGAACTCAAAAGAAACAAATCTTGCTCTGAATTTTAGCAATCATGTATGATTAGATTCCTGGAGCAAAAGACACTTGTTTGTTGCAGCAAAGTATACTGGTTATTTTAGACCACTTTGCTGCAACGAAAGAAAAAGAAAAGAAAAAGAAAAGTTTTGGTTCTTCATCCAATAAATAAACACTGCATAAAAGTCGGAATGAACTTTAATTAGCCTTTTCATTTCATTTTACATAGCTTTTTTATTCAAATAACACACTCATCCACACAAGTACAATGCCTGATTAAAATATCTGGAGATAATAATAATAAATCCGTAATTCTGCTTTTTAATATCTTGTGATATACAGCTCTCATGTGTGGATAACCAACACTTCACCCTAACACCAGGCGCCTGATTTATCAAATGTGCGGAGTAACTATAAAATGAACTTGCTCCAGAATAAGTTTGTATTTATTTATTAATGATTGTGGTTTGATATGATCATTTAAAGTGGTTGAATTAGGTCAGTATTTAAGACAGGGGTGTCCAAACTCGGTCCTGGAGGGCCGGTGTCCTGGAGAGTTTAGCTCCAACCCTAATCAAACACACCTGGACTGGCTAATCAAGCTCTTACTAGATATACTACAAACTTCCTGGCAGGTGTGTTAAAGCAAGTTAGAGCTAAACTCAGCAGGACATCCGCCCTCCAGGAATGAGTTTGGACACCCCTGATTTAAGGTAAATATGTTTAGATTTGGTAACAGTTTAATTTGATGGTCCATTTGAGTATTAGTAGACTGTCAGCTTAGTATCTGTTGATACTGCTTCTTCAACAGACATTTAACTGACTTTGCAATGTCAATTTACACTAATCCTAACCCCAACCTAACAGTCTACTTATAATCTAATGAGAATTAGTTGGAATGTTACTTAAATTCAACAAACAGACCATCAAAATGAAGTGTGACCTTAGTTTTTACTTGCAGCTGCGCACATTCTTCCATAAAGTTTGTTTTATACAGATCACAACTTTTGCATGGGAAGTGGTGTACCCACATTTCTGCCCTGCCTTGTGCGTATGCCACATTTATAAATGAGATTCCAGGGCTGTGTCCAAAATCACCTTTTAGACACTTAAATAGGACACTTTTTCGAGGGGACAGCTATTCGAAGTGGTGTCTGAAACTACAGTGGATGCTGTTGTTGTGCTGAATGAATTCCTGGGTCTTGCCAGTTTCATCCATTTTATTATATACTAAAATTATTGCATTTGCTGTTTGCTCACACTACTTATTAAAAAAAGAGCTGAATTTGGGGGAGGGGGGTGCAGCTTAATCTGCTTGTTAAGTGTGAATTCATGCGAAGTGGCTTCCAGGTCCAAGCGCTCTATCAAACTGTATGGGGAGACTCAACAAATGGTAATAATAAACGTTTACAAAGCGCTGTAATACTTTTGAAAATTATGATCACAATATATATATCCATGCCTATTGTCCGATGGTCAGAAAGTGATTAATTTTGTAAAAATTGTTGCAATATTGGTGTCTGTGATGCAGAAATCCAGAGACTGTTGTGTACACCATGATCTTATATAACATTTTCTTTAATGTGTGATATGACTGAAAAGTAATCATAAACAAATATTTTCTCAATTCAAATGAGTAGCGGCTTGGACCCGTAAACAGTATTCATACCTCACCAATACATCAAAACTTACTAAACAGATTGTTTAAGGTTCAATCTATTTAAATTTGTAAAAAACAACCATTTAAGTTAATTCCTTCCTGTTGTCTAAACACAAATTGATTGTGTGGAACCCAGCTTTTTTTACAGTCAACTTAATATCAGGTATAAATTCTCTAATCCTTTATTAAATTGCTCATTTAAGCAATAAATGTCAAAGACAGTCTATGCAAACACTCAAAAAAAGATTTTTGCTGCTTGTTCAAATTACTTGAGCTTAAACAACACAATTCTTAAGATTCTTTGGGACATCCATTCCATTATTTTCTTTTCAGCTTAGTCCCTTTATAAATCTGGGGTCGCCACAGCGGAATGAACCGCCAACTTTTCCAGCACATGTTTTACACAGCGAATGCCCTTCCAGCTGCAACCTATCACTGGGAAACACCCATACACTCTCATTCACACACATACACTACGGACAGTTTTAGCTTACCCAATTCACCTATACTGCATGTTTTTGGACTTGTGGGGGAAACCGGAGCACCCGGAGGAAACCCACGCGAATGCGGGGAGAACATGCAAACTCCACACAGAAACCTTCTTGCTGTGAGGCGACAGCACTACCTACTGCGCCACCGCGTCGCCCTCTTTGGGACAACTTAATTGTTTTATGTTCAATCCAGTTCAATTTATTATGTTAACTTAATTGATTTGTGTTGGGACAACCTGAATGAATTGTGTGGAACCCTGCATTTTTTGCAGTGAATGTCTGAATTTTCTCACTTGTTTTAATTTTCTCCTTCAAGTAGACTACAATAGCTTACCAGTAAAGAGAATGGTGAATAATGTTATAGAGGTTGATTCCAAACACAGCTCAGGTTTCTCATTATAGGAGGCTGCTTTCATAGTGTTGATCCTTGACACCTGTCCTGAAACAAACTGATCAAAACAACGCCTTACTCTCTGAAAAATACATGAAACACTCATCTTTAATGCCGTATTATTATATTTAATGCATTACAAACAGATGCGAGCAGTCACTCAGAACATTCCTGCAAAAAACTTTTAAAAACCAACTACAGAACCAAATGACCCTGTATAAATGACCAACACACATCTAGCTTCTGAAAACCTCTAGAATACTTCAATGCCGTAGAAATGTCCTGAAAACCACCCAAAATGAACTATCCTGAATCGACTAAAACCCCCTTAAAACACTTTATCAATGGCAGCCACCAAAAAAAAAATCATCAAAACCACAAAGCATTCACTTTGACACTTTGACCCCGGTCTCAACACCCCAGAAACCCCAATGGTAATCATCTATAAATGCCCTAGTAAGCCCATTAACAACCCTGTCACTTACAACACCCTAGCAACCATCAGATGCTCTAGTAACCTACTCAAAACGCAAACACATAGGAAAGTACTTAGTACTGTAGCACAACTTAGCAGTGGTGCAATGTCCTGAAAACTACACAGAATTCTCTAGCAACCACACAGCAGACAAAAAGGAGCATCTACACAACAAATGGAAACTTTTTTTGTGTGTGAGTTTTGTATGTTCATTTACACAGCATTTTGAACATTTTTGAAAGCAGGTTTCAAAGTGAAAGTTTTGGGAAATGATACTGTCTGATACGTTTTCATCTGTGTCAATAGTTATGTTTCCAAAAATACAAATTAAATTTATGTGCAAAACTGGAATATCATATATAAGACATGCAAATAAAGCAGCGTTTCCATCCAACGAGTCAAAGAGAACAAAATCGTCACTTCCTGATTAACTGGCGCCAAATATCAACAGTAAAAACTGAATTTTGCTGCAGTAGGAGAAGCTGCGTAAATCTTTTCTTTATTTAGTAAATGACTTGCGCCTCAGAAGACAATGCCGACATGCAATGAACGTGTGTTGGAATTTGAAGGCATGAGACAGACGATCTTGACAGTTCTGGAGGTCATTAATAATATAATAACACTAATACAGGGTATATGCAGGAATCCTAAAGGTAATTTCAATACCATTCTAAGACTTTTTAAGACCTTCTCAGAATATTTTAAGACCTCATCGCCACTTCAAGTTCTAATCTGTACCAAAATTTTAACTTAATAAACTGTTGTAGTTAAATAAATCAATGGAGCTCAACACTGCAACAGAACTCAGATAAGCTTGGAAGAAACAAAGCTTGAAAGAATAAATTACGTGGTTGTTTTCAGCGACAGGTTTCAGCCACTTTTTAAACTCGTCTTTCTCCAGTCAGGAGTACGCAAACCTACATTTTCCCATTTTGCCGTTTGTTTCACTCTAGGGCCAGTGTCCTGCATATTTTAGTTCCAACCCCAATTAAACACACCTGAACCAGCTAATCAAGCTCTTTCTAGGTATACTAGGCTGTTTCTCAATTCCAAGAATGCAGAGAACAGACTTGCGTTCTTGTGAAGACTGGTCTTGACAGGTCTTTTCGGAAGAACGAACTCGGGAGACCGCGAGAACAGAGAACGCATTCTCTGAGGAATGAGATGCTGCATTCTTCCTGGTGGTCACATGACCTTCACGCATCTTCAAACAAAAATTATTTAAACATTACAGCATTCATACAACGATTTATTGTTTTCCCCCGTTTCACAATACATACTTTGCATAAAGACTTTACAAATATACGTTGCACATCACAAATAAAACAGATTTTAATACGAATTTCAGCAAATAAACACACTTTAATGTGTTTACTCCTTTATTAAGATTTTCATGGTGATGTTTATATTCACCGTTTCATTTAGGGAAACTCCTGAGATAAATAAGTTATATCTCTGAACTTTAATAATAAATCTATATAAAATGCTGAGCTTCCCACCTCCAGTCGCAATTACTTCTGGGACTTCTAGAGCGAGTTCGCTGCTCAAGTCCGCTGCTTAAGTCTGCATCGATGCGTCCTCGATATCAAGAACACATCCGGGAAGTTTCACGCGTCCTCCATACTTGCGGTCTTAAGTATTGGAACTGAGTATTGTAACTGAACTTCGGCGGATGATGATGACGTACACGAGGACGCAAGATCGCTGAAGAACGCATATTGAGAAACAGCCTAGACTTCCAGGCAGGTTTGTTGGAGGAAGTTGGAGCTAAACTATGCAAGACACCGGCCCTCCAGGACCGAGTTTGGACACCGCTGCTCTATGGTTTCGCTAAATGTGGAGAGCGTCACATCACCTTCCCGCATTTGTCGCAAAATAGGTTACATCACCCAGATGGAGAAGGTTGGCCAGCAGTGTTGCCAGATTGGAAATGTAAAAGTATCGTACCAGAACCTCAAAGTTATCGTATTTGGAGGAAAATTATCGTACACTAGTCAAACGGAGAGTATACAGCTATTATCTAGACCAGTGGTTCTCAACTCCAGTCCTCGGGCCCCCCTGCCCTACACATTTTGTATGTCTTCCTTACTTAACACACCTGATTCAGATCATCAGCTCATTAAAAGCTAGATCCATGAACTGATCCTTGTGTGTCAAATAAGAGAGACACAAAATGTGCAGGGCGGGGGAGCTCGAGGACTGGAGTTGAGAACCACTGATCTAGACAAATAGCGTTTTGACACAACCTGCAAATTACCACAATACATTAAAAAAAAAAAATAATAATAAACTAGGCGTACCATAGTGGGAAGGTTCAAACTCCTCCTCTGAGTCTCTGTCATTTAATACCTGCGTGTGTTGTCAGATGTTGAGGGATTCATTTTGCGGTACAAATTGGATGCCTACATGGAGAGCAACATAGTGTTGGTTGGCTTGAAAGCAGTGCACCCTCCCGAATTTTTAACACACTAGTCTGAGGTATGCACGAGCCCATCCATAGGATCTATAATGTGCTGATCTCGTGGCTTTGTTTTGATGAGACTAACTTTAGAAAAACGCGTTCACGTGATGCATTTGAATGGGGAAAAACGAGAACATCAAGGGCAAACTCCTCTGTTCTTCTCACCTTCCTTGAGGTGGAAGAACTGAAGCACGGCCGCGTGCAACCAGTGTTTCCAAATGTAGCTGACTGATTCCAGCCCAAAAACTATCCAAAAAATCTGGCAACACTGCGCGCGGCAGGAAAGTTAACTCGTGAGAGAGAGCCATATTTTAAATGCCGTACATTTCTGAAATTATCGTACATTATAGGATTTTTTTCATTATTGATCGTACATCGTACAGAGGTCGAAATTATCGTACAAATACGATGATTATCGTACATCTGGCAACACTGTTGGCCAGACGCACCCCGGCCCAAACCAATCGCGTGGATCGAGCACTTCGTTGTTAATATTAGGACGAAAATAAATATACTTTTATAACAATTCATCAATAAGCTATAAATAGCAGTAACAATTCATCAATAATCTGTAAATAGCAGTAACAATCCGTCAATAATCTATAAATAGCATTAACAATTCATCAATAATCTATAAATAGCAGTAATAATCCATCAATAATCTATAAACAGAAGTAATAATCTATCAATAGGAACTCCGAAAAAAAAAAGTCTTCAGAAGATGTGAGATTATCACAGAACATGACTTTTCACACTTGAAATAGTTAACCCAAGGCCATATTAACATTATTTTAACATATTAACTATATTTATTGACATATTTTGCAAATGTCAGTATTGTTGATTGGACAAATTTGAAAGAGATTAAAGGTTTAATTTCCATTTTAACAATTAAATAGACTTTTTAAATTATTATTATAAGAATGAAACAGTCTGTGCTTCACTCCAGCTGGTGTGTTTTCCATCACGGTTTGTCATTTCTCTCAAATGCTGAAATGATTACACAAAGCATAATGTTTCCATAACTATCAAAAGCAAACAGTGCATGTAATTAACTGTGGTTGCAAAACATTGATGTATAATTTTCAAAGAGTATATTGTTTCACACTATATGTTTGGCAGCACAGCGCAGGGTCAACTGTGCTAAAATGCACTGAAGCAGGTAAAAAGAGGTGCTAAACCTGCTTCTAAATTGCCAGGGTTAAGCAAAATGTGACAAAAAGTACTATTATGAAAACCAAATCTGCATCTGACACTATTAATATGCTTAAAATGCAGCAATTAGCTTTGAGTGACTAGAGCAGTGTTGATCCAGTTTATATTACAATGGCTAAAGTTGTTATTAACATGCTGAGCAGACAGAAAGCTGATTTTTTTTGCTCCATCAGGGACTTTGGGAACCCATGGCTTTGATGTTTATAGAGAACTGACACTTGCCTTGACAGACACTTCATTAATAATACTTGTGGTAGAGCGCTATAGTAATGATGTTGTTTTGAACACAATGCACACAGAAAGCCAAGTAGGGGAAAAAAAAAAGTGAAAACCTGAAGTTTTAGCTATTTCAATGATGTGTCCAGTGGGACATAGGACCATAGAAATTGGCAGTGTAACAGTACAAGTTTATTTTTTTCTAAAACAATCTTACATTATACACTAACGATTAAAAGTTTGCACCCAGGCTCATTCTAAAAACGTACCCCTGTACAGTATACATTTCTGGAGATCATGAAATGCGTCCCAGGGGGTAAATTGTTTTTCAGCTTTTGTTTTTCGCGTATCCACCAGAGGCCGCTGTGTACACTTTTTGAGATCTTAAATTTCTCTGGCGAGTGCCATTTGTGCCTGCTGTTCTCGCATAAATCCACCAGAGGCCGCTGTCAACTGACTGACTGACTGACTGACCTATCGACTGGCCCACCCTCCTCCTTCCCTAAACCCAAACCAATAGTGTTTTCAAAAGCACAGATCGACCCGCCCACCCACTTCCCTAAACCCAACTGACAGTTTTTAAAAAACAATCCAGAAAATTAAAAGCCCTCGTCTGATTTTTACCACGTTTTCAGATTTTACCACATTCTCATCACATTCTTATATGTTTTTTATTTAATTTTTTGACTTCTGTTTTTGTCTTACCTGCTTTCTGGAACCGTTCTTCGCCGGACTCAAACCTCTTCGTCGTGGTCAACTCCTCTCTGAGTCTCAAGACCACCAACGTACATGGCGAGCTAATTGGACAAACTTGTAACAGCAGGAAAGCCGTCCTCGCAGAGCTAAGTGGTCAGCTGGTAAGCGCGAAAAGAAACGCCGTCATACCACCCCATAGCGTTCGTTTTGAAGACGAAATGCAGCCATACTTACTTCTTGCTACATAATTCGCCATCTCCAGAAACGTATATACTGTAGGGCTACTTTTTCAAAATGAGCCTGTGTTGAAAGTTTGGCATCAGGTCTTTTTGTTTTTGTTTTGAAGAAGTCGTATAATCCTATTATTATAACTATTATGTGGAAACTGATATATTGAATTTTTCTATGATTTTTTGATTGAAAAAACAGCAGTTATTTGAATTTGTTTTAGTCTTATTGTGTAATTGATAAATAAATGGTACTACAGATGTTTTCACAAAAATACTGTATTAAGCCGCCCAACATTTTTCAACACAATAACAATAAATGTTTTTGAGCAGCAGAAACATATTATATAACATGTTATATTGATTTCTGAAGGATCATGTGACACTGAAGATTTGGAGATATTATGCTAAATATTCAGCTTTAAATCACAGGAATACATTCTTTTTTATTACATTCAATAAAACTTATTTTAAATCGTAATAATATTTACAAAACATATTTTTGATTAAATAAATGCATACAAAAGGTTTTTTTAGACATTAAAAGTCATGTAATGCATCTTAAAATGTTTGCCCAGTGTGCTTCTCCAGAGCTGTGTCTGGTGAGATAAGTGGTTCATTTTCAAATCTCTGTTCTCAGCAAAAACAATCTGAAATCCCAGGTGTGCAGTTCAGAGCTTCATCAGCAGTTGTACAACACTGTCACATTAGAGAGGCACGAAGTTCTCCAGCATACCCACTGCGTATAATACAGTTTCTGTTAAGGCAATTCAGCTTAACCAGCAATGTCAACAGCACCACTTAAAGCTTGAGTAACAGCTGGAGACATGGACTAGAGTTTTCTACAATCATGTAATGCCACTGGAGGAAAAGGCTGAATATGACTTATAAAATACCCTTCCATTCCCTCTCTGGGTAACCTATGCAGGAAAGCCATTAAAACCAACTAAACCCTTATGACGGCAGGGCTTTTATTCCAGATGACATACACTGAACAGTACAGTATACTGTATATTTTACTAGAAAAAGAAAGAGAAAAGAATAAGTTTAAGAAAAAAATGACACATACAGTTGAAGTCAGAATTATTAGCCCCCCTTTGATTTTTTTTTTCTTTTTTAAATATTTCCCAAATTATGTTTAACAGAGGAAGGACATTTTCACAGTATGTCTGATAATATTTTTTCTTCTGGAGAAAGTCTTATTTGTTTTATTTCGGCTAGAATAAAAGCAGTTTTTAATTTTTTAAACACCATTTTAAGGACAAAATTATTAGCCCCTTTAAGCTATTTTTTTTCCGATAGTCTACAGAGCAAACTATCCTTATACAATAACTTGCCTAATTACCCTAACCTGCCTAGTTAACCTAATTAATTTAGTTAAGCCTTTAAATGTCCCTTTAAGCTGGACAGAAGTGTCTTGAAAAATATCTAGTAAAATATTATTTACTCTCATCATGGCAAAGATAAAATAAATCACTTATTAGAAATGAATTATTAAAACTATTATGTTTAGAAATGTGTTGAAAAAATATGCTCTCCTTTAAACAGAAATTGAAAACAATTAACAGGGGGGCTAATAATTTTGACTTCAACTGTATATGCTAGAATGAAGCAACTTGGATGTTGCCAAAAGATTTGGGACATCTGCCTTTACGTGAACTTTAGTGGCATCCCAATCTTACTCAACACAGGCTCATTTGCAAAATGTGCCCTGGTGCACATTTTTGAGAACTGAGAAATATGTGCTCGCGGGTACATATGTCTACATTTTATGTGTATCTGGGACTGTACTGCTGACTGCTTCTCTCTGTTTGCATGTTTTTTTCAGCGTGACTGGTTTGCGTGTTAGCTCATCGTGAACGGTGCCAGAAATAGGATGTGGAGTGGAGCAGAACAGACTAGGATTCGAGTTTGGCGAAGGATGGTTCCAGAAACCAGGTAAAACGAAACCCAAAAAAAGCACTGTTATTTTATGGTAGAAGCACATGGGCATGATGGCTTTACTTTTTTTGAAAATACTATCATTGGGTTTAGAGAAGGGGATGGGTGGGTCAGTTGATGTCAAGCTGATATATTGGCTTCTCTCATAGATGCCAATGAGAAGGACAATAATATTCACAGGTTAGCACTCACAGCAAGAAGGTCACTGGTTTGAGTCCCAGCTGGGCCAGTTAGCATTTCTGTGTGGAGTTTGCATGTTCTCCTTGGATTCGTGTAGGTTTCCTCTGTGTGCTCTGGTTTCCCCCACAGTCCAAAGACTATAGGTGGATAATGTATGAGTGCATGTGTGCATGCTAGAGTGGATAGGTGTTTCCCAGAATTGGGTTGCAGCTGAAAGGGCATCCGCTGTGTAAAAACATATGCTAGAATAGTTCACTCCGCTGTGGCGCCCCCTGATAAATTAGAAACTAAGCTGAAGGAAGATTAATGAATGAGGCACCATTTAGTGGATTGTGAACACAAAAACTGCAAGACAACATAGTCCAGGAATCATATTTGTCGGTTCTCAAACTAATATGTCCTGCATATTTCCATGTCTGGGTTGGTAGTGTTTAATTTGGAGCTGGCCAACTATTTGTAGCTAGAACAGCCTCAACTGTTCTGAGAAGGTTTTGACACAAGGTATAGGTGTCACGCTGGGAGACAAGGAAGACAGGGATGGTTATCTTTTCTCAGTTTTATTAAAGAAAATGCACTTGATCAAAGAGAGGAAGTGGGAGAGTGGTGTCCCACTTGGGAGCTGTTAGTGATCTTCTTCAACAACTAGTAATGTAAACATCTGATGTTAGCAATCTCACATATAGCTAGTTCTTGGGAACATCAGCCATGCAAATATAGAGATACAGTTCATCAGGCAAAGGGCAGATCTTCTAGTAAACACCATGTAAGAGTAAACACTTCCCTTGATCAGTATGAAGGATCCGAAGGCACATAAGGAACATCCATGGAAGAAGAGGAGAAGACGAAGGAGCGAAGGTGAAGACAACCATCTGACTTCAATACCTGCCAAGTAATGAGAGGATAAGGTAAGCTTATATAGTGTCCTTGATGATGGGGAACAGGTGCAGGTGATTAGAAGGCCGGTGAAGCCGCACTCACACTAGAGTTTGAGCTTGCAAAATTCTGTCATACAGCGCTGCGAAAAGGGGCGGGATTAAACAAGATGATTAGACATTAAAAAAAGCGAGCGATTGCTCCATGTTTTAAATTTCTGTCCAGAGAGGTCATGTTTTGATCCTCGATTAGTCTCATGCAGTCAAGTGATGCGATTTCACAAGTCAGAGTTCACCAAGCTTGAACTTTGCACTGCAGCAAAATGCATAACTCAACGCATGACCCTGCGTTTCCGGTCTGACGCATTCGGGTGTGTATGAATGGAAGTCTGTGGGGAGTAAAGTCCAGTGTTACCGCGGCTTGAGGGTTCGAGGGATTGGATGGAGGTGGTTTGTGAGGGAGAGCGGTGATTGGGTGAGCAGGAATGAGTCGGGGATGTGACAATAGGAGTGTATTTATGGGAATTTTATGTGTTCATCCTAAAGGCCAGGACACACCAAGCCAACGCCAAACAACTAAAGCTGCGGTCACACTGGACTTTTCTCCCCATAGACTTCCATTCATACGCACGCAAATGCGTCAGACCGGAAATGCAGGGTCATGCGTCGAGTTTCGCAGGTTGCTGCAGTGCAAAGTTCAAGCTTGGTGAACTCTGACTTGCAAAATCGCATCACTTGACTGCGTGAGACGAATCTAGGATCAAAACATAACCTCTCTGTACAGAAATTTAAAACATGGAGCAATCGCTCGCTTTTTTAATGTCTAATCATCTTGTTTAATCCCGCCCCTTTTCGCAGCGCCGTACGACAGAATTTGGCAAGCTCAAACTCTAGTGTGACTTCGGCTTTTACTGATAAAAAACCAATTGTGTTGTCAGCTCGTGACGGCTGCATCTGATCTTGTCTTGACCAAAAAGCTGCACAAGAACACACCAAGAGGATGGCAGCCAACTGAAATGTGAAGGCACATTCTGCATCTGCATTAGACAATGTGTCTTTCCACACCCACTGGGGCAGTAATCTGTTTTCATTCAACAAAAGGAAACCAGAACATAACACACAAAAAGCCCAAACAAAGCAGTGTTTAGTATCATTATCACAGTACGTGTCACTCACCACCACATGGGGATTGCTCATGCAAATAGGTTAATAGATTTGATAATCTAATAATCCATATCTTTTGCAAATATTTGGGGAATGCAGTGAGTTTACTGACAGATTCATCGTGTTCCCTCTTGACTTGAGTTGTTAACTTGGTTTTGTCAGTTTGGTTTTTGTTCCTTATTCATTGCTGATTCATTGCTGAACAGCCAATCAGAATGCTCTCTTCAACTGACGACCGATGTAGATTTAACATGATGAATTGGCCCAACTCAATCTGGCATTAACCCAACAAAAAGCTAGTGGAACACAAATTAAAGCCAGATGGATGCTGCCAATCGGTTGACCTTCGGCTTGGTGTGTCCTAGCCTTAAAGGTGTTCAGTCAGGTTGAGTTCAGGGCTCTGCGCAGGCCAGTCAAGTTCCTCCACATCAAACTCACTCATCCATGTCTTTATAGACCTTGCTTTGTATATTGGTGTACAGTCATGTTGGACCATAAAGCGGCATGCCCAAACTGTTCCCACACATTTGGGAGCATGAAATTGTTCAAAATGTCTTTGTATGCTGTATGAGTTTCTTATACTGGAACTCTAAGGGATCAAGCCCAATTTCTGAAAAACAACCTCACACCATAATCCCACCTCCACCAAACATTGTACTTGGCACAATGAAATCACACAATCGACTCTTGTAGTTATTATCTACACATCATATTTAAATTATTTTTTAAAATATGAGTATCCTCTATGAAGATATCTTTCTTCCTTTCAAAAATATGTTGTTGTGCACTCTTCATCATCATTGTATTACATTTAATCTGATCATTTTAGTATAATCTTTCTTATGATATTTTATTGAAAGACTTTTTACATTTTTCTCTGTAAGCAAAGAAAAATCAGCAACTACCAAGCTGCATATTTTTGTGAAATCCGTTCCTTTGTAGAAAATAGGTGTTTTCTTGCCTCTTAGAGAATCTCTTGCATTATGTTTCAGCAAATTAGCCATAAACGCTTTGTGAAGTTTCATAAACAAATTTCGAGAGGAACACATGATATTATTGACCGCGGCTGTTACCTCATCCACAATCATTAGCTAGCCAATCAGATCCATCCAAGCTCACTATAAGAAGCCTAGGGAATATCACTCCCTTATCTTCATTTCGAAGAAACTACCGTCAGGACCGCTCCAGTTTCCCAGAGCGAACCTACAGCAAACCTGCTAAACTTCAGCCGACCAAAACAACACCACCAGCTACAACAACAACAACAACAACAACAACAACAACTACTACAACAACAACTATTACAACAACTAACTACAGCTACTACTTCAACACCAGCAATAACTCAACTTCAGCAACAACAACAACATCTACAACCGCAAAATGGACCGAGACCAAAGCTCCGCCAACCCAGATACTCCAGCCCCAGCACAGCAACACCCAACTCAGCCGGGAAGCCGGCCAGAGGCCGAGGCTCCAATAAGAGGCCGGAGGCCTATCCGCTCTACAAGAATCCAACGCCGCATGCAATCCCCATCTCCCGTCACCCCAAACCGCCACCCACCTTCTCCTGCTTCCTCATATGTCTCCGCCATATCTTTATCCCTCACGTCCAACAAGATGACAATATCAGAACTCCGCCAGACTCTCATCAACGCCGGAATCACCATCCCCAGCCGCTGCAATAAATCCGAACTGGTTAAACTATACGAATCCATCTCTCCATCAACTCCGCCCCCTCAGGACAGCAGAAGCACTCGCTCCCGGCACGCCCCCTATCCCCAACCCTCTACAGCCCAGCAAGCACTCAGCCACCACGGACCTTCTAAGAAAACTAACAAGAAAAACAATACAAAGCAACCTCAAGAAACCGGACACACAGCACCTCCACCAACTTTCCAAAACACGAGCTATATACCAGACATTGACGCCACTCCCGGACTTCCTACCGCCCTCCCTTGGCCTCCAGCTCCGCATTCCAGCAGAAACTCCAGTCCAGTTATTCCAGCCATCCCTACCACTCTCACCCCTTTTCCCTCTAACCTCCCTCATTCTTCTACCCAGCTTATTCCTCCTTATTCTCTCTACACTAGTTCTAACGCTCTTCCTCTTCCTCCCCCTCCCCATCTTCCCTCTTCTAATATTCCCCCCTTCTCCCATCACCAAGCACCCACCCCAATTACTAATCCCCAATACCCCTCTCTCCCTACTAACACTTCTTCCGCACGGCCCCCCTTCACGCTTGCCACAGCCACGCCCCTCCCCATTCCGCACAACGCTCCAGTCCTGGAACCACCCCCGATCTCCAACTCCATCAAGAACCTCATACTATCAGGTGCAGACATTGACCTCGCTACACTCCTTTCACCCATAGCACCTCCCTCGGCAGAACGCCAGGTAGATTGCGGCGAGTTCACCATTTCACTCAAATCACCCGTCAGCTCTCAATCCCACACTCTGTCACTAGCAGAATTTCACGTAGCATTCGCCCGATTCACAGAAACATTATGCTCAGCCTTTCCCCATAGGAGGCGCGAGCTGAACGACTACATGGCCATCATCTCAGAGCTCGCGCTGTCCTATGGGGGAACACATTTCTACACCTACCACAAATTATTCTCCGCAAAATGCGCCATTCGCGTTTCACAATGGAATCAGTGTCCCTATTGGGGGGCTATGGACACTGATTTGCATAACAGAGTTTTCTTAGGATGCCGCAATCTTTCCTGCGCGGTCTGCCGTTCCAATCTGCACACTACCACCTCCTGTCCCTTCATAATCCCTTCCTCCGATAAAGAACTACAAAACCCAAGATCCACCAGCTACGTACCCCGCCCCTCTTCCTCCACTATCCCTGCTCTACTTCCTCCCTCTTCTCAAAACCCTCCCTCCTCTCAGTCTTGCAATAACTTCAACACCGCTAGATGCTTCCGTCACCCCTGCAAATACCTCCATATATGCAATTACTGCGGCGGCGCGCATGCACGCGTCGTCTGCCAAGTGTTAAAAGCAAATAAAAAACAAAGAAATTACTTGTCGACTCCTGTTAATATCTCTAATCTTTATTCTGAATTATGCATGCACCCCGATCCTAACTTTTGTGATTTTCTCATTTCAGGTCTGTCTAACGGATTCCACCCCGGTGTCTCGACCCTGCCTTCATACAACCTCGCCTGTCCTAACCTACAATCCGCCACCACCGAACCAGACGTGGTAGAAAAACTAATCGAGAAAGAGATCGACAATAAATTCATGATCGGTCCCTTTTCTCGCCCCCCCCGTTTAGTGTTTATCGAATCAGCCCCATCGGAGTGGCAACCAGGAAATTTTCTGGGAAAAAACGTCTAATAATCGATCTTTCATCCCCTCATAATTCCGCCTTTTCCAGCATTAACAGCATCATTTCGCCCGACGAATTCTCTTTAAATTACCACGATATAGACCAAGCAATTTCTCTAATTAAACTAGTCGGACGTAACGATTGGCTCGCTAAAGTCGACATCACATCAGCCTTTAAAATCATGCCTTTACATCCCGAATTCTGGCACCTTTTTGGCATTAATTGGAAATCCAATTTCTACTTCGCTGTCCGCTTAACTTTCGGATGCAGAAGTAGCCCAAAAATATTCGACATGCTTTCAGAAGCATTATGCTGGATTCTCGCCAATAACTACGGAGTTTCGCATATCGTGCATCTCCTAGATGATTTTCTCATCATCTCTCCCCCAAATACCCCGCCTGCCAAACACCTAGCGATTACGCAATCCGTCTTCGCTAAACTCGGCATACCCCTCGCAGAGGATAAAACCTCCGGCCCCAGCACCTCCATAGAATTCTTAGGCATCAACTTGGATTCACAAAAATTCCAAGCATCATTACCCAAAGAGAAAATCGACCGAATCATTTCTCTATCCTCTACTTATTTGGAAAAACAAGAATGCTCTAAACGCGAACTGCTTTCTATTCTAGGACATCCAAATTTCGCGATGCGCATTATCCCGCAGGGCCGCCCCTTCGTTACTCACCTCCTCCAACTCGCAGCATCGGTGCACGGATTAGACGAAAACATATCTTTATCCGATCCTTGCCGTAAAGAACTCAGCCTTTGGATTTCCTTCCTTAAGTGCTGGAACGGCTGCTCTTTCTTTTATAGCGATTTAATCTCATCCCCCGAGGATATCCACCTATACACAGACGCCGCCCCCTCTGTAGGCTTCGGAGGATATTACCAGGGACGCTGGTTCGCTTCCGACTGGCCCCCCCAAATGCTAGAAACCCCATCCCATCAATATTCGTCCGCGCTGTTCGAATTATACCCCATAGTAGCCGCTTCGTTATTATGGGGAGACGATTGGGCAGCCTCTAGCATTCTTATCCACTGCGACAACGAAGCCGTCGTTCACTGCATTAATAAAGGGCGCTCTCATTCTCCCGCTTTAATGCCGTTACTCCGCCGCCTTATTTGGACTTCAGCCAAAAAAACAATTCATTATTACAGCTGTACATGTTCCCGGTTTTCACAATCAAATCGCTGACTCTCTCTCTCGCTTTCTTTTTCAGAAATTCAGAGAATTGGCACCAGAAGCGCACCCGACTCCCATCCCTCCTTATTCAGAGATGATATTCCAATAAATCATCCCATGCACCACTTGCACCAAACATCCATATCACTCATACTACAAGCGGTGGCTCCGAGGACTCTACAAACATATTTCACTGCATGGAAAGCATTCAAACATTTCCATTCCCTGTACAACACAACATTTCCCAATTTCTCCCTGCTTACAATCACTTCATTCATCACATATTTACATTCGCATAAACACATACAAGCCAACTCTATCAAAAGCTATTTAAGTGGAATTCAATTTTTCCACAAGTTAATGTTCGGCTCCACTTCTGATTCAATTACTAACCCACAATCCAGCCTTTTAATTAAAGGCATCCAGAAAGCACATCCCCACCTCCCAGACCCCAGGCTGCCCATCACACACACCATATTATCCAAATGCATTTCAACACTCAGGAAAGGCTACTTTTCCACCCACACAGACCACACATTAGACGCAATGTTCACACTAGCCTTTTTCGGATTTCTCAGATGCTCCGAAATTACAGTAACATCTACATTCGATGCCAACATACACCCCACCATATCAAATCTAACTTTGATTGACGAGGAGACAATTTCTTTTCTCATCAAGCAAAGTAAAACAGATCAATCCAGAAAAGGCCACTTCATTTACATATTCAACATCCCCTCCTCCACAAGCCCTTTCCAAACACTCCTAGCATACATGCACTATAGAAAAACTCTAAGCCCAAGCCCCCTCTCCCCCCTTTTTATAGATGACGCTAACCACCCAGTAACACGTTTTTGGTTCCAAAAACACCTTAAAGCAGTCCTTCAACACTCAGGCTTCCCACCAGAATCATACTCTAGCCACTCCTTCAGAATCGGAGCCGCCACCACAGCAGCACACAAAGGGCTATCTCAACAGCACATACAAACACTGGGAAGATGGTCTTCCGACGCCTTCAAATCCTACATTCGCCTCAGCCACAGCCACCTCAAAGAAGCCCAGAAGACCCTCACAAGCAGTCACGCTAACTCCAGCGGCCAAAGACAGAGGCATAATCCAGCCCCAAACTCTCTCGGACAAGGGCACGATCCAGCCTCATCAGCATCCCAAGGGCGCGGGCACGACCCAGCCATCTAACCCTCTTTCTTCCTTCCTAGCTCTGAGTTTCACTCAGCCTTCTCCCCCATTCACTCACCTAACTCCCGCGGGAGCTTATTACATTATATATCATTATTAATAATGATATATAATAAATCTTATTTATTTCCTCTGTTTTGTTTCATTTATATAAATTCATATCTATATGCACCCACGTATATAAATATGGATTTATATATAGTGCCGCCACCTTCACGCTCTGGTTCCCGCAGGAACACCCCCTGAGCACCAATTTCGCCCGTCACCCTCCAGCAGGAATCTCCACCGCCCCCTCACCTTCCCCAACTCCTACTGGAGCTGGCCACCTTAGCTCTACCCACCCGAGCTGCGACTCGAGCACGAGTCCGTCACCGCCCCTCCCCGGCCCTAGCTTATATACCCATATTTATTTTATTTTATATTCATTTCGCTCATTTTTTAGTTTTATATATATATATATCTATATGCACCCACGCATATAAATACATATTTATATATAGTGCCGTCATTCCCAAGCTCAGCTCCCGCAGGAGCATTCCCGAGCACCTGACCCCCGCAGGGGTCACCGCCCAACAGCCACTCACCCTCCAGCTGGGGTTTCCACCCGCCCTTCCTCTTTCCCAATTCCAGTTGGAGACAGCTCATACAGCTCTATCTCCCGCAGGAGAGCCCACGAGCTTCGACTCCCGCAGGAGTCCGCATCGCCCCCCCAGGCCCTAGATTACCCCATTATATATATACGCATCTATATACTCATATAAATACAGATTTATATATAGTGCTGCCACCCTCAAGCTCAGCTCCCGCAGGAGCAATCCCGAGCACCTGACCCCCGCAGGGGTCATCGCCCAACCGCCACTCACCCTTCGGCTGGAGTCTCCACCCGCCACTCCTCTTCCCCGACTCCAGCAGGAGACGGCACATACAGCTCCATCTCCCGCAGGAGTGCCCACGAGCTTCGACTCCCGCAGGAGTCAATAAATGCCCCTCCCTAGGCCCTAGATTACCCCATTATATATATATATATATATATATTTATATTCATCATATACATATATATTTATATATAGTGCTGCCATCTCCCAGCTCTATCTCCTCCAGGAGAGTTCCTCGAGCAACCGACTCCCCCGGAGTCCATATCCCCCCCCACTCAAGCCCCCTCCACCCCCCTATCCAGCCGGAGTCCTCACTCCCCCCCATTTATCTAACTCCGGCAGGATTCCCGCCCTCGGCTCTGACCCCCGCAGGGGTCTCCCCGAGCCTCTCCTCCCGCAGGAGATTTTAGCGCCCACGCCAACCCTGTTCAGGCTCCCGCAGGAGCCGTACCACCCTTCGCTCCCGCAGGAGCCTTCTTTACCCTTCCTTCTCAAAACCACTATATCCAGCAGCCGGATATAGCATTTAGCCTTTTGGGGAGTTTCTTCGAATACACGGCTGCTGTCCCGAGTCTCATGCATTTTGGGGAGCTCTCGAGAACCACCTGATCTCGTACTCCCCTGATACGCTCTATCGACCAGGCGGGAGCCCTGGGCTCAACTATCTCCGAGCTCAGGGTTCTCTCCCGGGACAGCATGCCAAACCAGCTAACAATTTGTCAAACAATATCTAAGTGCGAACTCTTGAAGTGAAGTTTCATAAACAAATTTCGAGAGGAACACGTGATATTATTGACCGCGGCTGTTACCTCATCCACAATCATTAGCTAGCCAATCAGATCCATCCAAGCTCACTATAAGAAGCCTAGGGAATATCACTCCCTTATCTTCATTTCGAAGAAACCCCCCCATCCACCCCTTCGCCTCCCCCTTTTCTTCCTTTATCACGGGGAGCTCTCGAGAACCACCTGATCTCGTACTCCCCTGATACGCTCTATCGACCAGGCGGGAGCCCTGGGCTCAACTATCTCCGAGCTCAGGGTTCTCTCCCGGGACAGCATGCCAAACCAGCTAACAATTTGTCAAACAATATCTAAGTGCGAACTCTTGAAACAAAAAAGCTTATACGTCTACAACATTGGGTGTAAAAACAGATTTCACTCAGAAATTTCCAAATAAAGATTATAGTTAATTACAAAAAACAAAAAAACAAAAAAAAAACAGCAAATAACACTGAAAGAAAAGTTAAAATACTAAAGTAGTAATGTTTTTTTTTGTAATAATATTATTATGCTTAAAGTGCAATTTTAAGACTTAACTAGGATATTATGTTAACTATGCAAGTTACGGTAATTAGGCAAGTTATTGGACAAAATGAATTGATTGAGAGAGAGTGAGAGAGAGATATAATTTGTTGAACTATTTTGTTTAAATTTAGATATTGCAAAAACAAACAAAAATGCACAAAATGAAACAGATTTGAGCCTTACAGCATTAGAATACAATGCTTTAAATGCCATTTCAAT
This sequence comes from Danio kyathit, assembly GCA_903798195.1. NCBI lineage: Eukaryota > Metazoa > Chordata > Actinopteri > Cypriniformes > Danionidae > Danio > Danio kyathit. The sequence goes on along the minus strand of LR812527.1, from coordinate 35,672,908 downwards.
TCAATCAAATGTCAAAATGAATATTTTATAGATGAAATCTGCACAGTACACACAGAGTAATTTTTCTAAAAATAACAGAGAGTCATGAACACCTGCAGTCGCTATAATTTCACTAATGCCCCATGATAGAGTTCATATCTAGAATGCGAGATTAGTTTATCCCCAAACAAATTATACTGAAAATGAGTAATCATGGGTGTCAGAGAAAAAAATAGTTTTCAGCTAATATTTCCCACAATCTCTTGCTGGTGAGAAAGAAGAAAGCGCTTTTGACGATTCTGACTTTATTTAATACAGACAAATGATTAAATTCTCAGTGAGAATAAGGCAATATAATATCAACACATATTCAGAAAAAGGATATAATTTCCTGTATGAATATATTTAAAGCACAGAATAAGTACTGAAGACTAATTTAGATACAGTTATAATGTGACAAAGATTTTATTGCACCTTATTTCTTTGTCTATGTTATGTAGTTTTGTTCAGTTTTGTAACTTCTGGTTTAATGTATTATTTCAGATCAGGGTGTTTAGCCTTTTAGCCATAGCAATACAGCTGTAACCAGGGATAGATGCTGACAACAGGATGCGGATCCAAATGCAGGTTTATTTAAAGGAATGGTCAGGCAAGCAATGATCAGTACAGGAGCAAACAGATGTATGAGGATAATCCAGAATCGTAGTCAATATAGCAGGCAGAGGGTCACATGGATGGCAGCAAACAGGGAGAAACAGGTAAACAAGGCGAGGGTCTAAACACGGCAAAAACAAGACAAGGAAATGCTTTGAATTGAAACTGGTAACAGATGACAAGACTCAGCAATGGAATGAGTGTGTGTGCTGCTTATGTACTGTGTGCAATCAGTCTTGACAAGCCTCCGGTGGTGTGTGTGCAATCAGTGGAGATGAGTAACATGTGTGTGAGAGTGGAGTGCATGTGTGGAGATGTAGTCCATTATGTGGTGGATTTGTAGTCCATAGTGTTTATGCATGTAAACCAGCGATCTAAGGGGAGAAGATCGCTGGTGATCGTGACAACAGCATGGCTGTGGTAAATTTTCTTTTCGTATGTTCAAAGCATATCTTGGAGGTTTGCAACATACTGTACACATACACATGTAGTTTAGATGGCATCTGCAGAGCCTTTGTTGCACATGCCAATTACAGTCTTTGTCGGTGTTATGGCACGGCAGCTGCAAATGCTTTTAAATATGAATCACAAGAGAAGCACTGCCAAAGTCGGGCCTGGAGTGTACACAAGGGTGATTGCACTTCCATGCATCACCTCTCCATTCAAACTCTTATGTTTCGATCAATCTCTTTTTTCCCTATTATTGATATAAGGGTGGGCAATTTTGTCTATTGTGCCTTTTTTTGTCTCCTTTTTCTATTGTGAAATGAGGAAGGAAGGATAGGAAGTTACGTGTCTTGTATACATGCCATAACCTCTTCAGATTTCAGGATTTTGTACAGCAGAGATGTTTCATTATAGGCAAACATCTGTGTGTGTGTTTGTGTGTGTGCACGGTATTGGAAATGTCTAACATTGCAATATTTAGTTAGTCTGCGATAAATATTGCCATATACAATGTCACCAGATGAATATCTCTATGTAAAAAATATTTTTTCATTTTAGATTGATTGGGATGATTCCGTAGGCTTGTAAATCTGCATAAAAATAATAAACAAATTAAAACAATATATATTGTATATAAATACAATAAAGAAAATTACAATTGAAGTAAACAGTGTTTTATCGTTTTCTGAGTCTAACAGTATTCAGGTACAGCAATTTAAAGATGAAAATAAAAATAATTCAATAAAAAAAATCGTTACTTACAGTAACATTTCTTACACCTGAAAGCTTTTAAATTCCTCATACAGTAACAGGCCTTGAAAATCACATGCATTTGAATAAAGATTCAACATTGCATATTCTGCAATGTGACTATTTCCAATGATCACATTGTGATATCGATGCTGAAACTATACTGTATATTGTGCAGCCCTAGTGTGTGTGGGTGTTTGTGTAAAGAATAGATAGATTATTTTTGGTAACCACTGATTCATTGGTTGGATCATAATGAATTTATTGTTGCCCGTTTTGATTCATCCTATAGGGACGATACGCCTAACATTTGTTGTTATTTTAGTCCAATGTTACTTAATGTTAATTTTCCATGGGACATTAAATAAATGAGTAAATAATAAATATTTAGGTCCAAATCAATGTTTTCCAGTACTTTGAGAATCAAAACGCATAAACAAGTGAAACAAAATTAATATCCACAGCTCCTGACATTACATGAGGTCTTTTCAAACAAAACGATCAGTCTGTAAAAGAAAATGAACATCAACTTTAATCCAAGCTCTGTGGTGTGAAGTAATGAATTACAAATACTCAATTTATTGTACTTGAGTAGTTTTTCTCAGAAGTTGTACTTTACTAAGTAGTTTAAATATGTCTTGTACTTGAGTACATTTTTCAAGAGTTCACACTGGGAGAGAGCCCTGAGCTCATAAGATCCTCGAACCTGGGGCTTCCTCCCATTTGCTGGGCGAGAGGGGAGTTTGAGCACTGGTAGGTCTCGAGAACCCCCCTCCCCCTCCCCCTTTGTTAAGAGCTGATGACAGATTATAAATTGCTATATAGAGATATACTGCTGGTTAAGAGCTTAACTATAGTGCTAATTTATATTGATCAATTTACTTATGACACATGTCTTTGGACTGTGGGAGGAAACCGGAGAACTAAGGGAGAGCACGGGAGGAACATGTAAACACAAAAACGACAGCTGGCAATTTAAGGATTTAAACCAGTGACTTTCTTGCTTTAAGGCAACAGTGCTAACCACTGGGCCACCGTGCCACCCTAAAGGGAACGGTGTAGGTGTGGAAGGGGGGATTCTTCAATGCGAATGTAAGTGTGTTAAGAAACTCTGGTTATTTATAGTGAGTTAGGAATCATCTGATTGGTGAGTCATGCGTTAGTTGATGTGGACCAGCCGTGATCAATCATAATCACATGCTCCTCTCGACATTAGTTTATAAATAAACTTCACTTAGAGCTACTTTAGGGAACCTTTACTGTACTATTTTTCTTTAACTTTGATCAGTATATGCTTTATAAATGCAGCAAATGTAGTGTGGAACAATTAAAAACATTCAAGAGGACGAGAATGAATGATGCTTATGATGAGTAAAATCCTGACATGTCCTTAAACAATAACTAAATGCACAACAGAATGTAACATTTTTTAAATAAATTATTTTCTATTCTATCAGTGATGCCCAAGCTTGGTTTGCGGTGCCAACTGCTGGATTGGACTCTGTTAATATTTTTATAAGCCTTGTGTTGATTGTCTAAATAAACAACAGCTCAATAGTCATTTTAAAAAGCCTTTAAATTTAGAGTTAAGTTTTTTTCAATTAGGGAGAATTTAGATTTTTTTTTCTTTTTAATTATCATTCATTCATTCATGGCTATATGAAAATAAATGTTCTCTTCACTGAGTGGCTACTTGTGGAACCCAAAATGGTTCTTCAATGGCATGTGAAAAATCCATTTTCCACATGCAAGAGTATAATTGCAATGATTTTTTATTTACCTTTATTTACAGAGTTTTCTTTTCTAAACATGTTAAAATGTTACATTTGCCAAAATAGCACTGTGGCCTTGTCCCTTTGACTTGTCCAAGTAATGATAATAACAAGTCTAAATAATTTCTTAAGGAGTCCATTTTTTTGAAACTATTTGTGCAATTTGCATTTTTTCTTTTAACAACAAATACTTTTTGTTACCATCACATCAAGAATATGTTCAACTCTTTATCCAGTAGTATTTGGTTTTGATGGATGTAAGAAATGTCAGAAGAGTCAAGACAGAGCAACAACAGTTTAAATAAATATTCATTACCAAACCTCTCAATATTTGAGAATTTTAATTGGTAAATTCTCCAAATACTCATGGTCCCAGTGATCTGACTACTAGCTACTGTAATTGTCAACTGTTAGCAGGTCCAACTCATATGTGGGATTTTCTTTCTTAACATACATTTTACAGTATATTTTAATTTGAATGAATCCTCTTGCAGGATGTCTGTATATTGTGTGGCTCTGAATGGAATTTATTTCATTCAAAAGCGATTTGACTGATATTCAAACATTACACAGAAGGTGTTGTTATGTAACTGCATAAGAGTCAAATGTCAGCAGCTAACAAGAATGGTAAAGAAAAGAGTGCAGATGGCTTTTAAAAGATTTACTGTAAAAAAAAAAAAAAAAAGTCCTTTCATAGCATGTACAATTGTGAACAGAACAACTTTGAAGGTTTTCATTTATGATGAGACCGCTCTACAAAAAAAGTGAAGGTTTTAAAAATCGAACATTTCTCAAAAATCCTCAAAATTTACAGTATATTAGGGAAGGAGAAGGGTGATTCTGAGAAGCAGCTTCTGAAATCTTTTAGACTGACATGTTTGTGTGTTGGTTGTGTGTTCTTGCTGTGTCTTAAGGTGAGCCTGACCTTCCTGTTAGTCTGTGTAAATGTCTGGAGTTTTAATGAGCTATGGGATAAGAAAAGAATAAAAGAATGTAATTCTTCTTTTAAGCTTTGTGTCAGTTCTCTTTTTCATCTTTCCCATTATTTCCCTGTGACATCTGACATTTCTGAGGTCACACTCTGTCTACCACTGCTCCTGCAAGCACTAGTATTCATGGTAATAATGTATAACCACGTTATTAACCTCTAAATTAAAGCACAGGAGTTCTTTTGCTGAAAATGATCTCTGACCAGTTTTTATGATCAGAAAATAGCAAATAGCCCTACAGATATAAATCGCCCTACAGACAACCCCTATATAGAAATATATATCTTGCTTCAAACGAAAACCAATTTTAACCAATAACACTCATCTAACATAACACAAAACAAATGCCTGCATCCTAAATCACAAACTTCCATATACAGTATGGTAAAAACAGTATGCAAGCCGAATAGCATGTCCGAATTCATAGTAATCGAAAAAAGTATGTACCCATAGTGTACCCATATGACCTACTACTTCCAGCGAGATTCTGAAGTGTGCATCTGATGGACGATATCTGCCATCCCATGTTGCCACGTAAGAGAATTCATGAATGGGAGTGAAACAACGTAACTGATGTGGATAGGTCACATGATAATGTAAAATGGCGGATGTATTATATCTGAATTCCATTCTATTCACATTCATACTTAATGGAACATACTTTTCTATTGGTCATGTAGCAAATTCAAATTCAATTGAAGTACCTACTTGAGTAGTAGGCGATTTTAGACACAGTCAATAGTTTTGATTACTTGAATTTCTGCTGAAAAACTACATTACCCATAAAGCTGTTCAGAAATTCGACCAATCAAGAGATGCAATGAGAAACAAATGCACCAAAAGGTATATTCATCATCACTTACTCCACTGCAAATGACACATACAAATAATTAACACTACATTCTTGATACTGTATACATAGTTCTTGATAAAATTATTATAGTAATCTTAAAATAAAGTTGTTTTTAATTTGATTGTGCCAATGGCAAGGCTTTGTGAGAATGTAGTTTTTCCCCATTAATGCTGTTACAATCTTGTTCTTTTTTAAGTTTTCATAAATATCAAATCAAAGTTTAATGTTGTGATTTTGCTTGTGGCGGCATGGTGGCTCAGTGGTTAGCACTGTCACCTTACAGCAAGGTCGCTGGTTTGAGTCCCGGCTTGGCCAGTTGGCATTTCTTTGTGGAGTTTGCATGTTCTCCCCGTGTTCGCATGGGTTTCCTCCGGAAAGGGTGTGCATGTGTGTGAATGTGAGAGTGTATGGCTTCCCAGTACTGGGTTGCGGCTGGAAGAGCATCTGCTGTGTAAAAGATATACTGGAATAGTTGGTGGTTCATTCCGCTGTGGCAACCTCTGAAATAGAGACTAAGCCAAAGGAAAATGAAGGAATTATTTTGCTTGTAACTATTCGTGGCTTAAAATGCTTTAACAAACACTTTTTAAAATCCTAATTGGAAAAACAAAAAACAAACAAACAAAAAAACTTCCATAATCAGTGCAGCTGGCAAAGTGTCTGTCCTCAATGTACTCTATAAACCTCATCAGCGTGATGTGTTTCTGAATGAAAATGAGGCTGTGAATGGAAAGTGTGTTCACTGAATTGTTCTGCTGTTTAAATTACAAAGCCTGTGGATTGATAAACTGTCATTCAGAAAATTAGACGAAAACAATTGTGAGCTGTGAAAATTACGTCATCACAGTTTATACTACTGTAGCCTACATTTTCTTTCATCTGCATTAAATTCAATATGACATTAAACCTGACTAGGCTCTAGAAAATAAAGAAATTATTTTTAAGGTCACACTTAATTTTAATGGTTCGTTTGTTGAATTCAAGTTACATTGCATCTACCTGCCAACTAATTCTCATTAGATTATAAGTAGACTTTTTGGTTGGGTTTAGGGTTGGGGTTAGTGTAAGTTGACATGTACTTGAAAAGTTTCTTATAGTCAGTTAAATGTCTGTTAAAAAAGCATATCAACAGACAGTCTACTAATACTCAAATGAACCATCAAAATAATGTTACCATTTTTAATTCTGGAAAGTGTTTAAAATCATATTTGAATTCTATAAAGCCACTAGTCTGTGTGGAAAAAGTGTGTGCTGTTGATGTCTGAAAGATGAAAGAATCAAACCAACTGTTCTTTCCTAAGTAGCTACAGCAGCTGGCAGTTCGAGGCCTCAAACACCTAATCTAGATACCTTAGTGTAATTTGAGCAGAAATCAATGCCGAGCTCTTTAAAATGACACATTCTACTTTGTTTTGCTGAAATTCAGTCTTAGGTCTACAGAGTGTATCATTAAATTGCTATGTTAAAGAGCTTGGGAGGGAAAGAGATAAGATGTAAAAGTAATTCACCATAAGTGAATCAGTCTTCATTTTGTGAATGTTTTAGGGTTAGGGTTTTCTTTTTTTAGGGTTAAGATTTTCTTTTTTATATATCCTTCAATATCAGATATGTAATCCACAGAAAAAAAGCCTCACTGCTGAAAAAAAAAAACAGCTTAAACCAGCCTAAGCTGGTTGGCTGGTCGTTCAGCCTGGTTTTAGAGATGTTTTGGCCATTTTCAGGCTGGTTTCCATCCATTTTCAGCATGGTCTTAGCTGGTCATGCTGGAAAATGACCAGCTATAACCAGCTAAAACCAGCCTGGAAATGGCCAAAACCCCTATAAAACCAGGCTGGTTGACCAGCTAAAACTAGCCAACCAGCCTAGGTTGGTTTCAGCAGGTTTTTTAGTGAAAGATTTTAAATATTATTTGGATGCTAAAACAGTAACCTACTAGCATATACAGTACACTAAACCAGTGTTTCTCAACCACATTCCGGGAGGACCACCAGCTCTCCTTAACCAAACACACCTGATTCGGATCATCAGCTCATTAGCAGAGTCTGAAAGACCTGTAAGGTGTGACAGACAAAGGAGATATCCAAAACATGCAGTGTTGGTGGTCTGCCAGGAACTTGGTTGAAAAACACTGCACTAAACAATACAAATTTGGGGTGGCACATTAAAGACTAAGTTCGACCCTCTTGCCATTCACCTGTTCTGTACGCTCACTTACTGCGTTTTAAGTAATGTTTCACTTCTGGTTTGAAAAATATACCAAAACAGTTTACGAGCAAACAGCTTCACGTGTGTTTTCACTACGATTCAATTCAATTCAAATTGTAATGAAAGCTGAATGACAGGTAAGTTTTCCTTTTTGATATTTTTTTGAATAAAGCTAAGCTTATTTTAACGTGACATTGGCTAACAACGTTTAATTTTGCTTTTTCGAATAACTCGACAGGCTCGTCTCGAGTTTTAGGGGTTATTCATTATTTGTCGAAAGTAATGTATTCATTTTAATAAGTTCTTTTGGTTGAAGAATGGCGAACTGATAATAAAATAACGGCACCTCACTTTTAAAGCACTTTTTTTAGTTTAGTTTGTTTCTATAATTGGTGAAATGGGCCGTACTGTAAGCCTACAGAAAAAAGGTTTGTCATGTTTCACTGACAAGGACAACAGAAAACCATTTTAGCATTAAACAACAATATATAAATATACGCTGCTCAAGAAAATAAAGGGAACCTGGAGTCACGTTATGTTGTTAAAGTGTTCCGTTTATTTGATTCCCTTTATTTTATATATCAATGCATTATTATGCTATTAAGTTTTTCAAGAAACTACATTAGATTTATACAAATATCTGTGTTTTACTGCCATCTGCTGGTGCAAAGTTTTTTGTTTCAGATCATATATTCAGTGCTTCGGAGAAGGCTACAGTATAAAAACAAAAGCATTATATGCCTATTTGTAAAGATAAAGTTTACACTTAAGCAAACACCCAATAAAAAAAATCCTATATATTATCCCACAATCCTTGCTTCTCTCCATTGTGTATAAAGAATTGTTTGTTTAAAAACTCAACAATCAATCACCATCATATTACTTTTTCAGCAAAGACAACACTGGCATGTCATTGAAACAAAGGGGCTTTATCATAATGACTTGCACATGGAAACACCTTCAATTTATCAGGGAGAGAGAAAAAAAGGAAGCAAATAAAGCATTTGTCGCACAGCAGTTTCAAACCTGACATGTTTATGATTGATCAAATGCTGGGGCTGTTCATTATGATTGAGGCATTTAGAGATAACGACCCATTAAACAAACATTGCATTGTAAAACAAGTGACATATAGCGCAAAAAACAAAACAATCTTTCTGTTCATTCAAATACAAAACACAAATTTAATCACAGAATGCAAAACTCATTAACCCACAACAATGACGTCTGAATGCAAAACAACTCCATTTCTCATTTACAAGCAGTGCGTGTAAATAATTATTCATGCTCAATCATTGTCTGTGTCAATTATCTAATAATGAAGGATTAGATTGGTATAATTGATATGAACTGGATTCATGTGCAAAAGTGAATATACCTGTTTATGGCATGACTGGTAGCATGAATCTAATTCTGAAGTATTTATTGTGACCAATTAAAGAAAAAAATGTGATTTAAATTGGAATGAAATGTCAGATGACTGTGAATTTTTTTTTATACCAGACGTCAAATTAAGCCAGTGTTTCCCGTCAATGTTTAACTAATTTTATCAGAGAACTTTTTAAGAATTCCCAATTCAACTGATCAAATCAAGGTTTGATATTGTGCCTTGTTGATTTACTTAGGTGTGTCAGTAAAAAAATAAGCAAGCAGAGCCAAGCTTTACTGAACATTACAACATATTTGTTTTAAGGCAAGTAACATAAGAAGTAGCTGCTTTCTGCTTCTATAGACCAAAACAAACACAAACAACAAAACAACGATTCTTCAACACACTAGAACAGGCACATACTGTATGTTTGTCCAATCTAAGGAGGCACAGGAAGCTTGATAAACCTTTGAATATTGAAAGTTGGAATGAACCGCCAACTATTCCAGCATATGTTTTACGCAGCAGATGCTCTTCCAGCTGCAACCCAGTACTGGGAAACACCCATACACTCTCATTCACTCACACACACACACACACACACACACTACTGCCAATTTAGTTAATTCCATTCACCTATAGCGCATGTTTTTGGACTGTGGGGGAAACCGGAGCACCCGGAGGAAACCGTCACATACATGGAGAGAACATACAAACTCCACATAGAAATGCCAACTTACCCAGCCGGGACTCAAACCAGCGACCTTTATGTTGTAAGGTGACAGTACTAACCACTGAGCCACCGTGCAGTCCGATCCACATAATTCAAATCTCTAAATATTCTATATGTATAGACGTATGTTGAAAACTGGTGCTTTTTTCCCCCAATAGTTTTGCTGAATATAAAGTTCCAGACAGCTTTATTATTTTAATAATATCATTAGAAGTCTTTTGTAATATTTTAAATATCTTCACTGTCACGTATATGATCAATTAAGTGCATTGTTAAAATTATTAAAAATAACTAAAAAAAGAGCATTGTCTGCAAACATCCCAGCAGACACACAACATCATAAGACCTTAATATTAGGTTAGATTTAGGTTGCCAGCATCTAAGGACAATGATTTTTTAGTCCAATAACGATGTGAAATGACGTTGAAATTTGGTTGATCTTTAAAAGTGACCAAAATCCAACATCGAGTCAACATCCTAAACTAATGTCATATTGACATCAACTCGTCAGGTATGGCAACCAAAATCCAACGTCTGATAGACGTCATAGTGGTAGCGTCCACACAACCTTAATCTACTATTAGACGTTGATATTTGGTTGCCTTTAGGTTGCATTAGAAAGTAACCAAAATGCAACATCTGTCCAACATGGGACATAGACGTCGGCCTGACGTTGGTTTCTGACGTCAACTCGATTTTCATTTCCAAACAAAATGTAATGACCCACGACGTTGGGGTACAACGTCAATCTGATGTCATGTTGACGTCCTGTGCCTGCTGGGATTGTAAACACTAATAATTTCTGGTAACTTCATTCACATGGCTTCAATTTATTTTTATTTTATTTATATATTTTTTACAAAATCTCTTATTTTCAAAACAATTGTCAGCAAATCCAAAATAAAAAAAAATCAAAGCAAAACAAACAAAAAAACACTTTTATTTATACCATTTACCAATCCTTCCAGAACAACCGTGGCCCACGATGACTTGATTTTGTGATCACTTTTCTCAAAACTTGTGGCATTGTTTGCTTCAATTCTTGTTTTTTGCTGTGACGATACACACAAAATTTTGAAAAACCTCTCTGTTTTGATCTCAAGAACCACTGGAGTCACAAAACCCTGGAGAAGCCGGTGTTCTGTCGATTTTGCCTACCTTGTCAGATTGTCCTACCTCCTATTCAAAAAGTAGGTAGCACATTTTGGTGACGCAATATGCTACCCATTAGATTTTGCTACCAGTGTAAACCTACCTAACCCCTAACCACAACCTCAGAACCATTCAAATACAGTGTTGGTAGCATAATCTGATGGGTAGGATAAAATGTCAGGACACCGGTTTACAAAGCTGTCACAAGCATGCGTGATATTTCAGGACCTGTTTCAGTGATATCTGCCAGGTAATGGAGACATTTTCTGTCTGATATAATAATAATAACAATAACAATGGCTTAGAGCACTTATAAGAGTACAACAAAACTAAAAAAAACATATTTAAAAAAATGATAAGGCAATATTAAATAGCAAAGGCCCATGAGTAAATACTGAAAGTGCAAAAAGACTTGCATTTGTCTGCTAGTGCAATCGACCCTTCATTCATATCAGTACTTTTTATACTTAACAGTAAAGGCCATATTGAGGAGGTCTCTTAACACTCAATGACACAAACTTTTAACATAGCTCCATATTCCCTCAAACATGCCACTAAATATGCATTTGTAAGGCAAATTTGATTCCTCCTTGAAAGCTAGACAACAATATCACTATATATTTGTTGTTGTAGCTAGTTGCTTCTAAAAATAACTTTTTCAGACAGCTTGGCTTGGATGATTATCCATATAATTATATGAACATTGATGTAAGTGCAGAAATCATTGTGGTACACTCCCAGCAGGCACACAGAGTCATAAGATGCTAATATTACGTTAGATTTAAGTTGTGACGTCAGGTGACCAAAATCCAATGTCTAGCCAGCGTCTAAGGACAAAGTTATTTTGACGTCCTATAACGTTGTCAAGTGATGTTGATATTTGGTTGATTTTAGGTTGTGTTGGAATTTGACCAAAATCCAATGTCACATTAACATCAAATACTGACATTTATTCGTCAGGTAGGGCAACCAAAATGATAGACATCATAGTGGTAACGTCAAGCTGTAACATCATTAGACGTTGATATTTGGTTGATTTTAGATTGGACAATAGACATTAATGTCGGCCTGATGTAGATTTCTGACGTTAACCCAAATTTCATTTCCAAACAAAATGCAACGTCCCTATGACTTTGGGGTACAACGTCATTCTGACGTCATGTGTACATCCTGTGCCTGCTGGGCTGTTTTATTTTGGATGTGTCTGTCTGGGTAGCTCCACCCACAGTGCAATATCATTGGTCCATTATTTGTATATTAAACATCAAGCATGTTCTGATTGGCTTTTTGTTGTTTTAGGCAGTGCTTCAATAAGAATGTATTGTATCGATTGCTACTGATCCCTTGACTCGCATAAGATGCTTCCCTGAGACACGAAGAGACTGTCTTACTATATTTCACTTCATGATAAGTGATTAGTGCAGATCTCTAGTCCACCAAACGCTGCCGATTAGGACAGGAGAGCTAGTCACAAAATCACACAGTGAAGCTTGTGTGAATTCATGGCTCTGTCTCCTCGCCACTTCATCTTTTTCTTCTTTTTCAGACTGTGCTCTGGAACTTGCTGTCTAAAAAGGCAAAGAGTAAATCAAAGAGAAATGTAGGTATATAAATAGCTGATCCAAACTGAACATTAAACTGCAGGGTTATTTTATGTGGGTTGAATGATGTATATGTCATTGTGAGTGAAAAATGACAGTTTTATTCACCTGATAACTCGAACTAGTTCATGAAAGGCTCTTTCCACATTCATTGGGGGATCCTTAGCACTTGTTTCAATGTAAGTAATCTAAATAGTTAGAAAAAGGAAATGAAATGATTGCACGCATACAATTTCTTACAGTGCTTAAAAAGAGCAAGAGTTTCCTAAGCATTTTGAAATGTTCATATACATTTGAGCAATTTTACTAGATTTTAAGTATGTGTTTAAATATTTATAAGCAAAATATTGAATGTGTACACAATCAGAATAATTATAAAAGTATATACTGCTTAAACCTTTGGAGTCAAGGTGAAAGTAATTTCATTAATAGTCAATTTTCTATCCATGATATAAAAATGTATCACAGATTGATTTCACACAAAACTATGAACTATTATTAAACTAAAACTATTACTGTTTTCAACAAATGCACCAACAACTATATTTACTAGTGGTTAGAGCAGGGCTATTCAATTAGTTTGTCACGGGGGCCAGTTCATGAAAAGCATCCCAAACGAAGGGCCGGAGAGACATGACTTGCAATATAAATGATGACACAACTGCATATAAGAGCCAATATGTTGTATTTTTGCTCCTTACGACACCCACATTGTATTTGTCTACATTAAAATGTTAATATATTGTATTTTGAAACTATATAATATCACTGTATTGTACAATAAGTTTTTTTTAACAAAGATTCAAATGTTGTATTTCACAGCACAACAAAATCAGTGTATTGCTTAAGTAGGCTTCTTCTACATCTAGATATGTTCATATGTTATGTTTTGAACTGCATAACAATTATGGATGCAACAATTATAGACTTTGGTTGTACGATTATATAGTGTGAAGAATAATCAGGGTTTCACAGTTATCACGTCTAATGTAAATTTAAGCTTTATATTAGCTAGATTTAGATCTGGACATCCCTAACTAATATTAAAAAACCTTTAAAAGGCATTTTCATTAGTAATAGTTTTTATGCTGAAGGTTTTTCTGTGCTTATAGGGCTACACAATTTAATTATGTGTGTGTTTATAGAGAGGAACGGGAGAAAATAATATAATAATAATTGCTCTGAAGGTCGGCGCCAATATTTACATTAACTGTTGTTATCATCTGCGTTCATACATACATAATCATTTTAATAATAGTTCGTCTAACATGTCTTTTGTTTACATTGCACTGAAAGCTAAGCACAACTCTCACCGCTACAGCATGAGATGTTTTCTACTGCGTGCGCCCAAAGCCGCGAGCGCGTTGCTCTGCTTGCGCCCGCATATTGGCATATATTCTTACAACATAAACTTGTGCGCGGGAAAGACGTGATATGGGAACGGCCCACGGCTATAGTTATTACAGTGTGCGTGCGTATTAGCTTCGGTGGACAAGCTCGGAACTTTAAACTAGCGCACAGTTGGCAACTTGGCGTAACTTTGTTCAGCAGTTTCGTTTCGTGCATGCGGCAGAACAGAAATGCAGAAATGCGGCTTAGAGAAGCCTTTATGATTAATTAAGCGTGACGAATTAAAGCGCAGTTAATAGTGAAATCGGTTAATCGTTGCATCTCTAATAACGATATCAGTGCATTGTACAAAAGACCTTTTCTACAAACATATTCAAATGTATTCGGCTGCTCTCGCCACCGTCAGGTGACTCACGCTCTGCGCAGCTTGTGCTGTATTGAACAGACGCACGTCACTTCATAACTATAGCGGCTGTTTTTTGACTGAACTAAATTTATTCTTGATGTCTTGGTCACACTATTTGGAGGCCCAGAACAAATTGCCTCGGGGGCCGGGTTCGGCCCGCGGGCCGCCAATTGAATAGCCCTGGGTTAGAGTTATTATATAGTTATTTTCTTTTTTTCTGGAGGTGATCTATATTTTAACAACAATATACATGAAACTATTTAGAAAAATGTGGCCACAGCTGGGTTAATAAGACGAAATGTTACTTGAGGATCAAATCAGAATATTGCAACACTTTGAATGTTATGGATGTTTGAAATCTTTTAGTTTTTTTTTTTATTGAAATAAAAATCAGATTTTAAGAAAAATATTTAAAATTTAGAATATCATAATGTTTTACTTTATACTGTATATTGACCAAACAAACACAGTATTGCTGAGTACAGGCAACTCAAATGCACACACTAAATAAATAAATCTTACCAACCCAACAGTTTTGAAAGCTAACATGTATATTTATGCATGGGTATGGACGCCTGTTAAGGAGATTAACCTTTAAAGGGCTAGTTAACACAAAAAAAATAAATTCTTTTATTAATTACTGTCTTTCATGTTGTTCCAAACCCCTGATGAGAGCTCCATCGTCCACCATAGACAGCAAGGTTCCTGACTCATTCAAAGCACAGGAAAATATGACTTTTCTGTGCGCATAAAACAAAATAAGGAATTCATTTAACAGCTTCTTCTCCTCAGTGTCAGTATAGGGCTCACATTCAGTAGAGTTAGTGGATGTATACCTTGGATGCACCTGTCCTTTGTTTTAAAGGAAGCCATGTGTGGGCATCCGGAGGTAATGACTAGGCCCACACGGAATCTGCGCGCAGAATTCCGCAGATTTTCCGCAGAATTCCGCAGATTTTTAGCCTATCATTAATTCTGTTTATTTACTTGAGTAAATGTGTGTAAATCTGAATGTATTTAGTTTTTAAATTACACATATTTCACATATTAAGGTTTTAGTTATGAGACTCCCAAAATCCGTTTGGCCCTAGTAATGACCTTATTCCTCACATACGAGCAGGCAGAGCCATTGGAATTTTTTTGGCTCAAGACTTCTGGTTTTATTCACTTCCATTGATTTTTAGATTACTTCCACATTGAAGAATAAGGTCAATACATCAGGGTTCATGAAAGTGTGCCCTAAACTAACACTGAAGAGAAAAAAAAAACTTGAAAAAAATCATTATTTTTGTTTTATGTGCGCGAAAGTATTATCATAGCTTCATAATATTCAGATTAAACCATTGATGGCACATGTTTTTTTTTTTGAAGATATTTTCTGGTACCTTTCTGAACTTTAAACGAGTACAGACCTTTAAACGAGTAAAGCGAGTATTGCCAAGTATGGTTACCCATACTTAAAATTGGTCCTCTGCTTTCGACCCATCCAAGTGCACACACACAGACACACACACACACACAAGTGAGAAATGACAGCATGTACACACACAAACAGTGGGCATACACCTGGAGCAGTGGGCAGCTATTGCTTCCAGTGCCCGGGGATCAGTTAGGGGTTAGATGCCTAGCTCTAGGAATCAAAAATGTAAAACGTTCATGAAGGTTCATTCACTCCCCTAATTTCAATTCCAGCCAGACCGGGAATCAAACCAACAACCTTTGATTACAAGTCTAACTCCCTAAACATTAGGCCTTAAACTCCCCAAAACCCCCTAGGCCACAACTTGCTGTCTATGGAGGATAAGGGAGCTCTCATATTTCATCTAAAATATCTTCCAAAGGCTTCAGAGGTTTGGAACGACATGAGGGTGAGAAATTATTAACAGAGTTTTCATTTTTGTGTGAACTAACAAACACTATCAGTCAACACAAGCACATGCACTATAAATCATGACCTCACTGACAATGAAATCAGTCTGCATAAAGCAGTGCACTGAAGTCTGGCATACTCACATTGTGCTTGGCTGCCATTTCACAGCCTTGTTCATTTGTCACTTTCCTCAGATGAACCAGGTCCACTTTGTTAGCCACCAAAACCATGGGGAAAGACTCTCTGTTGATGATATGAAAGAAACAGAGCATTTTTAATCAGGGATGCAGTCGTTCTAACGGAACAATCAGAGTTGTGTACAGATGATTTCTGACCGGTCTTTTACACGTAGGATGAGCTGGTGAAAGCGGTCGATGTGTTCAAAGCTGGCCTTGTCTGTCACAGAGAACACAATAAGGAAACCATCACCAGTCCTCATGTACTGCTCTCGCATGGCACTGAACTCCTCCTGACCTGCTGTGTCCAAAACTACACAAGAGACAAGGTAACCTTCACGTCACACTATACTGTAAAAATGAACGTGTAACATGGAATGTCACAGAGTTGTACAAAGACTTGATGAATTAAAGTGAAACAAATGTTATCAATCTGCATGATCTGCTTGTCTGTATGAATGAATGGCATGCTAATTCACAGAAAAGAGCTATTTTATAGCAGAATGTGCTTCTCAATAATAATATTAATAATAATAAAAATAATCAAATATGGGCAACGCGGTGGCGCAGTAGGTAGTGCTGTCGCCTCACAGCAAGAAGGTCTCTGGTTCAAGCCTCAGCTGGGTCAGTTGGCATTTCTGTGTGAAGTTTGCATGTTCTCCTTGCGTTTGTGTGGGTTTCCTCAGGGTGCTCCGGTTTCCCCACACAGTCCAAAGACATGCGGTACAGGGGAATTGGGTAGGCTAAATTCTCCGTAGTGTAATGGTGTGAATGAGTGTGTATGGATGTTTCCCAGAGATGGGTTGCAGCTGGAAGGGCATCCGCTGCATAAAACATATGCTGGATAAGTTGGTGGTTCATTCCCATTTAAAATGAATCAAGACCTTTCATCAAAGTTATTCTAAAACTATTAAACGACATCCATTCTTGTCTTAGGACAATTATGAAAAACTTGTTTGATCCAATTCAAATGTTGACTACTGTAAATGGAAAATTAAAATACTAACAAAGTATTTTATCAGTTATTGTAGCTTACCAAATTCAACCAGTTTATTTAAAGGGGACCTATTACACTTTTTTATAAGACGTAAATAAGTCTCTGATGTCCCTAGAGAGTGTATGTGAAGTTTCAGCTTAAAATACCACACAAATCATTTTTTATAACTCTTTGAAACTGGGCTTTGATTCATATTGTGTTGATTTGGCGACTGTTACTTTAAATGCAAATTAGATCTTTAGCAGGTGCGGTGAAAACTCTAATGGTGGACGGCTGCTTCTCACTCAGGGCTGTTTATGGTAATGAGGGAGAGATTGTCACAAATGGGCAGGGCTTTCCCCCTCTAATGACAAGTACAAAGGGAAAATGTCAATCAAAGTGTTTCTGCAGACTGTTTACATGAAGCGTGATTATAAACATTTTTTTTTTTTAAATTCCATTAAAAACTGGCTATATTCACACACACTGTTGTCACACAACTGTGTTTAAACCTCTTTAAAACTTTTTGCCCCTTTAAAACGGCTACCAATATTAGTTTTAGCTGTCATTTGCATTTACCATTACTTTTAGTGTTCTAATGAGGCTTTGATCAGCTGCAAATACACAAAACTACATGAGAGCACTGAGATCATTAACATGACTTACAATACAAAAAAAAACGATAATGAGGTATTGGGACATACCATCCAAAATAGCCCACTGGCCATCGATCTCTGTGTGTTTCAAGTAGGAGTCTTCAATAGTAGGATCATAATCAGGCACAAAAATCTTTTGGAAAAACTGGATGGTAAGAGCACTCTTTCCTACACCTCCGTCTCCCACAACCACCAGCTTATATGTAGGCAGATTGTCACCGGGAACCGCACTGTTAGCCATAATAACAGCTACACCTAAGGACACAGTAAACACAGCACGTTTACCTTTATAGTAAGCATATGGACAGCAAAGGTAATTATAGTAAAAGAAAATAAACTACTAGTTATCCACATACTACCACAACTAGGGGTGTAACGGATCACAAATGTCACGGTTCAAATCACACTGCGGTTTTTGAGAGATCGGACCATTTTTCAGATCATCAAAAATGGGAGGAGGCTAATGTCATTTGCCTTCCATTTATTACAAAAACATTACTGAAAGAAACTTTTGGTTTTAACAAACATAACTTAGAACCTGTCATTTTAATAAAAATAAAAATCAAGAAATAACCATCTGAATAAAAAAGTTAAATATTCAAAACTTTATTTCTTATTATATGTTTTTATAAAATTACATTTAATGAGGCATTATTTTAATAATTATGCACTAATTTGGAAAATCACCAATGACCCCCTCCCTCATTGTCCCGCAACCCCCACTTTGGGATCCACTGATTTAATTCTATAAGCATCAGATAGGTGACAGTGCTGAACATTTCTTGTTTTATGTGAAATAAAGCTGAAAGTGGTGATGAGAAGGGTCAGATGAGGTTTTCTGCAGTTTGGGAACAGTTCTGCACAGAGCTCATTTAGAATAAAGAGGTGCATTACAAAGCATACGGTCTAGACGCAACCACTGTGGTTCTTTTTAATTGCTGGTGTTTTCTGCACAACACAAGCCTTGAATTTTCCAAACCCAACGTCAGTTTTTATTTTGGATTGCAGCAAAAACAGAATTACACTTCATTAAAGCTTCATGATGTTTCTTAGAGACTGTGAAAATGAGAACAAGTATCCTGAATAGTTAGAGAAAAAGAAAAAACTAATAATTAACTAATTAATTCTATCTCTGGACATGAATTCTTACCCTCCCCCTTTAGCTATCTCACAATGTTGATTTCTTCTACTCAAAACACACTTCATATTTATGAAAAAGGGAATAGAAACTGGTTTGTGACTTTCTGGAGGGTAAATGTATTTTAAAGTGCCCTGTGTAAAACATATTACACCGTGAAAATAGATCATTACAATATTATTCAGGAAATGAACAGACCAGTTTAAAAAGGTTTCTCCTTGAATAATCTTTGAATTTTTATTATACGTTAAAATGAAAGATTCTATAAAAGCATTATTATTATTTTCTTTATGTATATATTTTCATTTCGGTAAAGATTAAATTGTGTAATTGTTAATCATTATTAATTTTAAATTATATTGTAATCATAACTATAAATATTGTAATACTTTTGCCATAAATATAGACATTTATTCCCAATAAATAAAGAACAGACACTGTGTAAAAACTATTAACAACAGCAAGATTCACAAGCAAGTGTCTATTTTTATTATATACAGGGTTACTGTAAAATAACAATTTACTTAAAGGTTGTATGTTATTAAAAATGCTACTACTTTATTTTACAATCCAGTTCCACACGTACAGGATAAGTACTTAAGTTATACTAATTATATCTATAACTTAAACCTAAGCCATGTGGTTATCTTAAATTACCAGTGCTTGGTTAGTACTCAAAGTACTCTAAATTAAAGTACAACCAAAAAAGCAAAACAATAAAACACATTTTCTTACCTAAAAAAGAGTACTGTAGCAGAGAGCAGAGTTTGAGAAAAATGGAAGTGTTTGGCCGGCCTGTGATCAGGGCACTGTGGACTATTCAGGAGGAAAAGTCTGTCAGTGGGTGACGGCCACCCCTTCCTGCGGCCCACAATGTGAGGAAGGAGTAAACTTCCTTCCTAATTCCAACAGGCCTGGACATTTGACTGATCTCACTTTCATTAGGGAACTAAGAGACACCCCTCAACCAAACACACCCATGACAGAGACCTTAAACTGACCTCTTTACAGTTCATGTACTCTAGTAATAGGCAGCTGGCATTCAGCCCAAAATCTTAATGTCATTATTGTTTCACCATGATTTTATTCATTGGAAAGTGACGCAAAGTGTTTGATAAAAGTCTCTTTCACAAATACGACTTTCCTGTAAACTGGCTTGAAGAGATCATTTGTCGACGAGTCCTTTTTAAAAACATTGGAAAATTAATTCCTGCATTTTTCCAGAAAAAAAAATGTAAAAGTAAAGGTGCAAAAGAGGATTTTGTCAGTGATGTCATTGAAGAATCATTTATGGTGTGAAAATATTTACTAGGGCTTGGTGTTATAACAAAAATTATGGATGTCCTGAACAGGTTTTTTTTTTTGCCTCTGAGTCATTTGATTTTGAGTATCTACCGATAATGAAATCGTCATCAACTTTATAATAACTTCAGACCGCAAACATAAGATGCGTCCATAAATGGCACACTATACACTATGCACTTACACACTCAACGGCATAGTATATGTATGTAGTGTCCTTCTAAATGGAACACTAATGTTTTTTCTACTAAGCAGAAATTCTAACCGTTTCCCTGATGTCGTTTGACAGTTGCCAAATTTGTGAAATAAATGACCAAAATACTAAATAATATCTGCCATCAGTATAACCGCATTCACCATTGGGAGACGTATAATTACTCTCGTAGGAGAATTTTGCTTTCAAATTTCCAAAATAAATAAAGTAATCCAACATCAGAGCCTGAAAGCTCCGTTCCTTACGCTACGTGGGCAAAGTAGCAACTGTTGAGTGTGTGAAGTGTCCAACACACCACACTTATTTTTACTGGTTGAATAAGTCCATCATCCGGGTATTAAAGTGCCCTCATTTTTTTTTTTTTAGAGTTTTCAGTGTGATTGCACTATTTATACTACAAAATGGCATAGACTAGTGAATAAGTATGTGATTTGGGATGCACCTATAAAGGCAGTGCAGAATTATTAGGCAAATGAGTATTTTGACCACATCATCCTCTTTTTGCATGTTGTCTTACTCCAAGCTGTATAGGCTCGAAAGCCTACTGCCAATTAAGCATATTAGGTGATGTGCATCTCTATAATGAGAAGGGGTGTGGTCTAATGACATCAACACTCTATATCAGGTGCGCATAATTATTAGGCAACTTCCTTTCCTTTGGCAAAATGGGTCAAAAGAAGGACTTGACAGGCTCCGAAAAGTCAAAAATAGTGAGATATCTTGCAGAGGGATGCAGCACTCTTCAAATTGGCAAGCTTCTGAAGCGTGATCATCAAACAATCAAGCGTTTCATTCAAAATAGTCAACAGGGTCGCAAGAAGCGTGTGGAAAAACCAAGGTGCAAAATAACTGCCCATGAACTGAGAAAAGTCAAGCGTGCAGCTGCCAAGGTGCCAATTGCCACCAGTTTTGCCATATTTCAGAGCTGCAACATCACTGGAGTGCCCAAAAGCACAAGGTGTGCAATACTCAGAGACATGGCCAAGGTAAAACGACCACCACTGAACAAGACACACAAGCTGAAACGTCAAGACTGGGCCAAGAAATAGCTCAAGACTGATTTTTCTAAGGTTTTATGGACTGATGAAATGAGAGTGAGTCTTGATGGGCCTGTGGCTGGATCGGTAAAGGGCAGAGAGCTCCAGTCCGACTTAGACGCCAGCAAGGTGGAGGTGGAGTACTGGTTTGGGCTGGTATCATCAAAGATGAGCTTGTGGGGCCTTTTCGGGTTGAGGATGGAGTCAAGCTTAACTCCCAGTCCTACTGCCAGTTTCTGGAAGACACCTTCAAGCAGTGGTACAGGAAGAAGTCTGCATCCTTCAAGAAAAACATGATTTTCATGCAGGACAATGCTCCATCACACGTGTCCAAGTACTCCACAGTGTGGCTGGCAAGAAAGGGTTTAAAAGAAGAAAAACTAATGACATGGCGTCCTTGTTCACCTGATCTGAACCCCATAGAGAACCTGTGGTCCATCATCAAATGTGAGATTTACAAGGAGGGAAAACAGTACACCTCTCTGAACAGTGTCTGGGAGGCTGTGGTTGCTGCTGCACGCAATGTTGATGGATTCAGTCAGTGTTTTGATCTGTTCACCATGGATGGCAGGCTTTTGAGTGTCCTTGCAAAGAAAGGTGGCTATATTGGTCACTGATTTGTTTTTGTTTTGTTTTTGAATGTCAGAAATGTATATTTGTGAATGTTGAGATGTTATATTGGTTTCACTGGTGAAAATAAATAATTGAAATGGGTATATATTTGTTTTTTGTGAAGTTGCCTAATAATTATGCACAGTAATAGTCACCTGCACACACAGATATCCTCTTAAAATAGCTAAAACTAAAAACAAACTAAAACTTCTTCCAAAAATATTCAGCTTTGATATTAATGAGTTTTTTGGGTTCATTGAGAACATGGTTGTTGTTCAATAATAAAATTAATCCTCAAAAATACAACTTGCCTAATAATTCTGCACCCCCTGTACTTGCGCTTTCTGCTTCAAACTGCTTCCGTGGTCTACTTTGCCAGCATTTAACCAATAGCGTCTCTGCAACAAAGTGATGTCATGCTGCATGCGTTGCTGTTTCTGTGTGAAGTTAAGAAAGAGGTCTAACTCTGTGCCACTGCATAACTATAGATGTGTTATAAAATAATGAGAATATATATAAATATATATATATCGATTCCTGATCGGGAGGTAACGTCTGATTCCGATCGAGTCTGAAACTGTGTAATCGGGCCCGATTTCTGATCACATGATCGGATCTGGACATCCCTAGCAAAAATGCAAAATCGATAATTATTTTCCATATTGAACAATAATGATAACTTTTGATACAAGTTGTTAATGCTTCCAGTTTTAAAAGTTATTATCCAAACAATGACTGATGCAACAAAAATTTGAGAGTTCAATAAATTAGAATTTAAAATATTGTTTATTAGCAAAAAAGCAGATTACACATTTGGCCTTAAATTAAAAACGAATAGTAAAATATATTTTAAAAGACTAATCTGGCATTACGAGGTAAATTGATTGTGTAAAACATAATCAATAAAAATATACAGTACAACTTCCAGCAAGTCCACACAAATTGTAAAACTTTCAGGGTTTTTTTTGGGTGATACTTTTATAGGTGACTGAATAAGTTGGTTGTGTTGCCAGACTTAGTTTTCACAAACCATTGACATACTGTACAGATCGTTTTAATCTGCTCCTTGTAACACTTCAGATAGCCAAACCACTTCCATATAACAGAATTCGTGCTGCCTTTTTTGTCTATAACTTCTTCATCTTTGGATAATAACTCAAGGTTAGTTTACTTTCATTAATGCTTCTTCCACTCATTATTTCTTTATTTTTGTCGTCTTGTCAAGTTTGTTAGCAAAGTGCGGTAGGAAATGGTCTTTTGACTTCATGCTGATTCGGGGGGATGGGGGATAGGGGTATCAATCTGTTAAAGTTTTACATTTAAAACTGTGGCCTATTGTAATTTTTTAGGCAAATAACAAACTGGTCAACACATTCAACTTTCCTCAGTCTCAGAATTTAGCCATTTGAATAATAATAAAAAATAAACATTATAATAATATTAATGTAGAGCTTTATGATTTTTCTAGCTTCTCTTGCAAAAAAAAAGTACATTTGAAAATTCATGGATAACAACAGTAGCCTAACAAGTATTAATATGGGCCACTTTTGGTGCTTCACAACTTTTTTGGTGATTTTTTTTTTTTTTTTCTTTCAAAAATAAGGTCCAAGATTTAGAATAAAAGTTACTTATAAAACCTTTTCTGTATAACAACAAAACTGTGAAAGTTGACTTTACTTGCATCAGATTCTGCTTGGTCTTAAAGCCTTTATCGATGGGTTATTTTGATAACTTGATGGCATAACAGTCAAAATAGTACAAATGAGCTGATGTATGGGACAAATACTAGACCTTTGTTGGGGGGGGTCTTTCGAACCACCCGAACCCCCCCTGGCTATGGGCCTGTGATTGGTTGTTGTTGTTGTCGCATATTGCTGCTGTGTTTTTTGCTCTTAGATTAATATCGAGTAGAAATGTCCAGAGCTTATCATTGTTATCAAAATAAATGTTATCGCAATTCAATATGATATCGTTTATTGTCCCTGCCCTACCTTTTACACAGGGTATTTACATTTGTAAAATTCTTTTTAGATTTGCAGATTAAAATGTATATTGTCAAGCAAATTAAGCACAATCAAATGCCTCAGTCTCTTCAGTATATAGATATGAATAAAACTTTAAAGTCCGAACTGTGTAAGTGCTGCAGAAGTGGAGATTTATGGCTCGGTGCAGAAGAAAAACACTTTATGAGCAACAAAAAAAAAGCCAAAAAGCTCAAAATCACAAAAATGTTAAAGGCATGGGAAACAAACAAACAAACAGTGGTGTAAAGTAACAAATTACAAATACTCAAACTAATGTAATTGACTATTTTTTTCTCAGAAATTGTAATTTACTAAGTAGTTTTAGGCAACGCGGTGGCGCAGTGGGTAGCGCTTTCGCCTCACCGCAAGAAGGTTGCTGGTTCGAGCCTCGGCTGGGTCAGTTGGCATTTCTGTGTGAAGTTTGCATGTTCTCCCCGCATTCGTGTGGGTTTTCTCCGGATGGTCCGGTTTCCCCCACAGTCCAAAGACACGTGGTACAGGTGAATTGGGTAAGCTAAATTGTTCGTAGTGTACGAGTGTGAATGAGAATGTATGGGTGTTTCCTCTGATGGATTGCAGCTGGAAGGGCATCCGCTGCATAAAACATATGCTGAATAAGTTGGCGGTTCATTCCGCTGTGACGACACCAGATTAATAAAGAGTCTAAGCTGAAAAGAAAATGATTGAATAAGTAGTTTTCAAGTGTACTTGTACTTTCCCTTGAGTACATTATTTGTGCAGTTATCAGTACTTTTACTCCATTACTTTCCTTCAGCCTGTAGTCACTACTTTATTTTTTCTTGTCTATGGGGATTAGAAAAATCAGTCCTGCGATTCCTGTCCAATCAAATCGCCCATAGAACGTAAATCACATCAGACTGAGCTATCTTAAGACTTGCAGCAAACTGTTTGGAAGCATTAAAAGTGTCCAAGAAGATACTTTACACATAATGATTCAGAGAATGTTTAGATTGTCACTGATGAGAGGATGACGGATGTTGAATGTATGATGACCGAAATGGCCTTAAACAATAACTAAATGCACTACAGAATGTTACGTTTACACACACACACATCCACTTATTACCTGTAGACGCATCAAGCTTTCCCAGCGTAATACTCACTGCTCACTACTTTTGAGAACTTTTAAAAGGGCTACTTTTTATTCATACTTTGAGTAATATTTACAGCAGATACTTTTACTCTACTTGCACCACATTTTTGGGCAAGTAATGGTACTTTTACTTGGGTATGATTTTTCACCAATGCAAACAAACACTCTTCAAACAATCTTCACTGAAAGGATCTTTGTGAAACCCAAAATTATCCTACAACAGCACAGGCGTCATCTCAGTTCCTGGAGGGCCACAGTTCTGCACAGTGTAGTTCCAACCTTAATTAAACACACCTGATCAAGTTAATTGAGTGCTTAAGGCTTGTTTGATACCTACAGATAAGTGTGTTGAAACAGGGCTGGAACTGAACTCTGCAGAGCTGCGGCTCTCCAGGAATGTTTGACGCCCCTGTACAACAGTATTACTCTAAATACATGTTTTTTGTTGGAAACTTGAGTTTTAAGATTGTATTACAAATCGTATTATTGTTACTAAAATAGTTAAAATTCCTTTATCATTGAATCACTTCCATGGTGATTCATCTGTAAAGACATATTTAGTTTTTCTATATATTTAATATTACTAACAAGTACAGTTTTTAATTGATCCATAAAAGATCATCAATGACTATAATATAGTTTAATACCAAGAAACATAATAAAGGACAAATAATATACTGTCACGTGCATCATAATGACGTAATGTTTTACGCAGCATAATGACGTATCCCGTTAGTCACTCAATTCGAAACGTATAAACCGACAGTTATGAAGGGTTTATGTCTGAAATTACACATAAGTGTTATTCTGTCTGTCCGTTAGCAAATGCAAATGGTAATCAAAAACCTTCATCTAACTCTGACAGCAAACTTACCAGTGATGGGTTGGTCGATTTATCAAGTGGGCAAAAATCTCGACTTCTCCTCGACATTCCTGTTTGTTTGAGTGCAGGACATTCAGCAGGCTTTCAGAAGAATCAGAGTCTGCCTTTCAGAATAAACGAAAAGTTTAAACATTTTCCTCCACCCTTATGAAATTACAGTGCAACAATCTTCACTTCGCAACTGCTGATGCTATAAATAGAATGGTTTCGCCCGGGTGGATGCTTATTTTTCTCCCCTTTTGTCAACTTTTGTAGTTCATTCAGTGCTTTATCCCACTAGCAAAACAATATACATCTGATGCAAATAACAGCGAATATCTACCCACGTCGTCTTGTTCAAGATCTGTGCATCGCCAGAGAAACGAAAGAATCTTTCCCCACAAGAGCGAATGGACTGTTCCTGTGCCGCCTCATCATCACTTTTAAAGCGGCAGCTAAGTTTATACAGTACGATTCAGATGATGGATATCCATACAAGATCAAACTAAATTAAATTACATTTGAAGGATCAAAGATAAATTATTTTTATATTTCGGATATTTATTTTAAAGGTGACCCCTGACATATGCAACTATAACTTAAAATTACTGGAAAAAATTGTAGGGGTTGGCATTTATTAAAATAAAAAAATAAATGTTATGGGTTTTCCAATGTTCTGACATCTCAGTGAAATGAAACGTACCGGTGTAGAGATAAAAGTGTGCGTTGTAGAAATAGATTATGGGTAAACATGCTCTCGTCTTGTAACTTGTGTTTACGCGTCAAAAAGTTTTATTCCTACAGGAGGCGCTGTTTTGCTCAAAAGCTGACACCTTCACTTGGCTGTTTTCTTTTAGAATATTTATCCGAAATAATTACACGTGCGTGCCGAACAGCCCTATTATAGCGCCGATAACCACAACAATTTAAATGTATTTTTTAATTCCATTTTTTTCATCCAAAAACATAAACTACAGCTTGTATTTCATTTACATTTTTTTTTTTTTAAACCGCAAAGCGTCCGTGCTGTCGTAAAAGTATCGTAAAGTATCCACAGTCGGCGTGCTGTCCTTGTGAGAATGAGCATAAAGCGAAAGGTAAGGGAATCATTTATGCTTTAATGATGTTTAAAGAATGCTTTCCCCAAAAAGACCTATTTCCCTAAGGAAATACGTTTAGGGTCTTATTCGAGAATACAGTTGAGTTCGGAAAGGAAGGGCTTGTGTAACAACACGTTACACCAGATTTTTAAAGCAAGCTAACGTTACATTTACAAAACTAGTTCTTTTATTTAAAACGCTTATTGTTCATACTGATTATTGATTATTATGATAAAATGCATCATGTATTGTAGTTAGCTTAACAATTGTTATTAATAATTTGTCATTATTTATTATAATATTTAAAAATGTTTGAATATTTATTTTCTGGTGTTACCATCCTCCTGTGAACGGAGAAGTAACATGTCCAAACCCCAAATCCAACCATGGTGTTATTCTGACTTATTGTCATTTTATGTAAAAAAAAAAATGATTATTTGGAAGAAAGGGTAATATCTATAAAAATCTGTTAACCCTTATTTTATACAAACCCATAAGTCCAGTACATCCAGGGAAACTAAGAATTTCAAATCATCTCTTTAATATTTTCCATAGCTGTATATAGCGGCGTCACAGTGGCTCAGTGGTTAGCACTGTCACCTCACAGCAAGAAGGTCATTGGTTCGTGTTCTGGCTGGACCAGTTGGCATTTCAGTGTGGAGTTTGCATGTTCTCCCCGTGTTGGCGTGGGTTTCCTCCGGGTGCTCCGGTTTCCCCCACAGACCAAAGACATGTGCTATAGGTCAATTGAATAAGCGATTGGAAGGGCATCTGCTGTGTAAAACATATGCTGGATAAGTTGGTGGTTCATTCCACTGTGGCAATCATAGTTTATAAATGTGCGTTTCATGTACAAGGCTATGTAGCACAAATTATTCTTTTTTTTTTAAATAAAAATACATTTTAAAAACTTATTTGGGCATTGTTTAAAGGTATCATGAGATCTGTGTTGTTTATTTAACTAAAGTAGTGTATTGCAACACTTTCATAATAAATAATTTCTCATTTGTCCTGATAATTTTGTTCAGGTGCTCAACAGCAAGATCAAAGATGGCTTCGCGCTTTCTGAAGATCTCTGTATTCATTCAGAAGTATCGGACACCGCTGCTCCTCATCGGCTGTGGAGGTGTCTTCTCTGCTAACATCTTCTATCACATTTTCCCAGATCACACATACAGAAAAGTGTACCAGGCCTGGCACAAAGGAGAACCCGCCAGCCTGTCCGAGAAGCTCCAGAACATCTTTCAGGAGGTGCTAAAAGATTCTTCCATCAGCTCCTCCGGAAACTTCAGCGCATTTGCGGCTTTCGGCTTTCATCCGGTAGGAGCAGGTGTCCCTTGGCTTCCTTCTGGAGCACAAATCGGCATCCCAGCCAACTTCAACAGCAGCACCGCTGACCTGGAAGGCATCACTAACCGTACAATTCTCATTAATGGCAAGGAGCTGGAGTGGGACAGCGACTCTGGTGTAGCTCTCAAAAACTCTCTGGTGTTCTCTCTGGAGGCACAGAAGTTTGCTATCGCCCGAGAAGTGGCCCGACTGGGGTCTGGAGGGCCTGTTTTGCACGCTGCAGTGGCTCCGGTATGCTTGGCAGGGGCTTGTGTGTATAGTGTGGCCCTCAAACAGATCTTCAGGTTCCAAGCTGGCTCCATCATCTTCAGAGGTGTTGTGAATCTGCTTTCTCTGGGTTTAGGAGTCGTGACGTATGTCCTGGCTGCTGATTCTGTGAGCCAGTGGTTGGACTACCGCTCAGATCGTCGGGCAGCGGATCTGTCTAGTGATTACGCAAAGGGTGGTTTAGAGTTTTATGAGAAGATCTTGACGCGGAACAAGACGCTGCGTTCTCTGATGGGCCAGAAAGGGGAAGAGATGTACGCCCCCAGCGGAAACCTGTTTCCTGCACACCTGCTGCAACTCAGACATGCTACTTACACATCTAGACGAGACAGGATTTTAAATCTACTAAAAAATGAGAAAGTATGAACTGCTTAAATGTGTTCAAACGTCCTGTGAAAGTCACGAGACTGTATACTGTATGTACAGGGTTTTTGAAATGGTACTACAATACACACCACTGGATTCCATTGTTCTCATGCTTATGAATAAACAGCTAAGAACCTATTTCTAAGATGTTCTAGTCTAGGGTTGCACAATATATCGTTTCAGCATCGATATCGCAATGTGTGCATCCGCAATAGTCACATCGCAGCATATGCAATGTTGAGTTGATTACAATCAGTCCAGAGTAAAAGTTTATTAGCTGCATGCGTTTTCAAAGAGATAGTTGACCTAAAAATTAAACTTTATTACTATTTTTATTTCACCCTTCACTTGTTTTCTACGTTTCTGAGTTTCTTTTCTATGTTGAACACAAAAAGACAATATTTTAATAACTCTTAAATGTTTGAAACAAGTAAAGGGTGAGTAAATAGTCTGTAAATTTTCATTTTTGGGTGAACTATCTCTTTAGGGCTTGTGACTGTGTGAACATTTCAATATTTCAGAGTTTAAAACATCCGGCCAGCAGAAATTACAATGTTTGTAACTTTAATAAAGGTTACATTATATACAATAAAGACTATGCAGTGTTTATTATTCAATATCTGTACCCGAATACTGTTAGCATTCTGACTCTCCAAAAAATTATAATTCATGTTTACCTTCACTATTGTATTTATCTATGCTTGTAAGGTATTTGTTATATATTATTTGAGATTCACTCCACTAAAAAATCCCCCTAATCAATCTAAAATGAAGAATTCTTTCTTCAAAGTTGTATTCACATCGCAATGTATGTTGCAGAAATACAAAATATCGCAATGTCAGATTTTTCCAATATCGTGCAGCACTATTTTAGTCTACATTGGCAAAGAATTTTCTGGCTAATGTTTTATTTTTTCTGACATTAGGTGTGTCTGACAGCCTGTAACCCAAAAATAAATTGAACATGGCCCGTAAGTTCATAGTGCAAATAAAACAATATTGATGATAATAAGTAGTGCTGGGCAAAGATTAATTACATCCAAAATAAAAATTTGTTTTGACATATGATGTGTGTGTTATATGTATTATATATAAATAACATAAAAACAAAACTATGCAAAACTTTTTTTTGCATAGTTACTTAAAATTGCTTAAACATTTAAAATAAATATTAAATTTGTATCATATACATACACATTTTCTATCTAAATATAAATGAAAATATTTCTTTTTAATATATGCGTGTATTTAAATATACAAAATATACACAGTACACACATAAGTATTTTCAAAACAAATTTTTATTTTGGATGCGATTAATCTTTGTCCAGCACTAATAATAATAATAATAATGCTGTTTTGGTTGCTACACTCTCAAAAAAACTCAAATATACACATCACTTCATGAGCTGTTCAGCATTTCAATAATGAAAAAAAGACATTTCAACTACATGCTGAAACTGAATGAGCATCACTACAATCCATCAAAATGAAGATGTGACCTGACTTCTTACAATTTATCTTTTTCTTCGTTTTTTTAGCTTAATACGTTTTTAATCATGTTTTAATTCTGTTCGATTACATTTTAAAAGATTGATCAAAGTTTCAATAAAAAAAAAGTTAGGATAGTTTTAGTTTTAGGGCCATACAATATGGTAAATTACTTTATTAAATTTTCCAGCAAAGTTATGTAAATGTGTTTTAAATGGACGTAGTAAAACGACAATATATATATACACAATATCGTGGTTGCATTATACTGTACGTGACGTTTTCTGATGAAACATACCTACGTAACCACAAAAAGTCTCAGTGCGAGCCAAAGGATGGATGCCAGAAAGATGTTTGAGAGGCAATCTTGCTGAAGCACACATTGGGTGTGGACTTTTCCCAGGCTTCGTATAGTATATCACTCATTCTCTAATGACATTTATAGTAGGTTTTGCTTTGCTTTTTCTTTATAGTTCTCTGAACGCTGTTTTATTGTTAGATTTTCCCTCCAGATTAAAGATTTTATCTCGAGAATATTTGAAGAGTTTAGATGCAAAAACCTCTAAATGCTGTCTGAAAATTTCTTCTAAATTGAGCATTTTATCAGGCTCCTGAATGTAGGGATAGTAATATCACTTTTATGGCAAAGAATAGTTCCCTTTCATGGTCTTTGAAGTAAAACAACTCAACACAAACAAAGGAGGCTGAGAAAAAATTTTCATTTTCAATGGAAATTTCAGACGGCACTTAGAGTTTTTTTTTGCATCTGAACTCTTCATTTGTTCTTTAAAAGTTTGCGTGATATACTGTTCTGCTGCGCCTGCTGTGACACTAAGCGGATACTACTATCAACCAGTTTTATTGTTGCTTTGAAAACCGTCTGGGGGTTAAACATAACTGTTCATTAACTGAACATTATAACATAGTAAAAAAACAACTAAACAAACGAGATAGACTAATGTTTATGAACGTAAATCCATTCTAGAAATATAAATTGTTTGGCCACACGATGTCACTGTTGTCCAACTCATCCATCCATCTATCTATCTATCTATCTATCTATCTATCTATCTATCTATCTATCTATCTATCTATCTATCTATCTATCTATCTATCTATCTATCTATCTATCTATCTATCTATCTATCTATCTATCTGTCTGTCTGTCTGTCTGTCTGTCTGTCTGTCTGTCTGTCTGTCTGTCTGTCTGTCTGTCTGTCTGTCTGTCTGTCTGTCTGTCTGTCTGTCTGTTAGGGCTAGAGGTTAAGGGTTAAGATATGACATTGCAATATTTAGTTTTTCTGCAATAAATATTACAATATGAATGCAGTTTCACAAAATGGTTTGAATAGCTCTGTTTTTCTGGGGGTCTAACAGTATTCAAGTACAGAAATTCAATAATCACAATGTAAAAAATGCTTTTCTTTGTCTCACTTCAAGTACAAATGTCAATAAATTATTAGAAGTAAAAAGAGTGTTTTGTTTTCTCCTTTATAAGAAATAAGTCAGAATTAAAGCAGAAATTAAAACAAGCTAAATTATCCACCAATGGGGTGAGTAAAATAATCGTATTTATGGCTGTCATGTTTTCATTATGACAGTTTACTCTGTAAATATTTTCCAATGCAAAAAATTTTGTGACACTTCCTGAAAATGCTCAAGACAGCACTATATATTATTTGCACAGCCATTTGAAAACTACAGTAAAGTTAGACATCACTGCATTTAGTGAGGTATCTGAGTACAAGACACTGAATATGTGTGTTTTACATTTTTGCTGCATTTGCTCTTTACAATTCTTATTTATTCACAGCATTGTGCAAAAGGATAAATACACCCTTATTTACAATAAACATAAACTTCCTTTGGGTAGAGCTGTGCACAACTGTAGACAATACTGCAGTACATATTGGAACTGAACCTACAACATACACAGCTCTGTAAATCATTCATGAAATTGTTCAATTTAGAAGACATTTTCAAGAAAAAAAAAAGATTTAACATTTTTATAAAATTTGCTTGACAGATTTTGACATAGTTTAACGTTTTTGTATGTAATGATTTAAGTAATGAAATGAGGACTATTAGTTTTGTATGGAATGACTATTCAGCATTCACAAGTTTAGTTAATTTGACTGACATGACATAAGCAAATGATAATGTTACAAACAGCAGAGAGTTGTATGAAAGCAATTGATGCATGTCCAAAAGCATTTGCAATTTGTTGGAAGGAATGGGAAACTGCTACTATGATGTGCACAAATGACTAATTGTGAGAAATGCACCAAAGCCACTGAGAAAAACTGTTAATAATGTAATTATTATAACAATGATACAATACATACATATGATTAAATTAGATTCAAATGAATCAATTACTCAAAATAGTTTTAATGTTTTATCTAACAAGAAAAAATGGCAACAAATACAAATTTGATTCAACTGGATAATAAATAAATGTTGTGATTTTGTTGTAAATAAACGTGTAAACAAACAAATACTGTACCAAGTAGAAATGTACAATAATGCAACTTAATAGAAAACAAATAATGTTCAAGTAGGTTTTAAACGCATATATTTTTAAAAGCTTAAATTTGTACATTCTTTTCAAAGCAAAGTTTTTATACAACACACTACATACAGGGTGCAAATTACAGGGAGGTTTGGGGGGCCTGCCCCCCCCCTAATTAACGCTTGGTCCCCCCTGAAGGACATCAAAACAAAATGTATAGGGCGTCTGCCCTTTAAATAAGAATTAGCTTACTCTGATCTGTATCTTAAATATTATTAATAATTAAAATAATAGATGACCTACATACATACATAATATAGCCTACATTTGATCACACCCCTAAAACGGTTCATACCATTGTGAATGTGCACCAGAAATATTCATTCAGCGGTTTGAAACTGGCAAATCTACAGCTCAGACAGACTGTACGTTTTTACAAAACATTTTTTTGTAAAATTTTTTTGTTTTTTTAGATGTGTTTTTTATCCACATGTAGCACAAGTAGGGTAAAACTAGATGCATATTTTGTATTTGATTATACACTTGCGCGCATGGAAGTAAAATAATCATGAAGTGCAGTCTGTCATGCTCATAATCATCCATTGATTAGTGCAGGAATGCAAACTTGTCACCGACGTTTGTTTAATATTACAAATGTCATTGAGAACCACTTAAAACACTGAAATCTTAATAACAAGAATGATTAATAAATCAGATGTAATTAAATTAAACATAAATTTGGTTCACTAAAGCATATTGCACAAACTAACATTACCAAAGTATGTATATTTCAATGTAATATAAATTTAATATAAACGTCAATGTATAATTCGCAGCCTGACTACATACATGCATTTAAAAAATGGATTGGGGTCACACTCGCTAGGATTAACCTTCAATGTGATCATTCAACGTAAATGCCCCGTGTCCAGTTTGTAAGTCCACCCCCGGCCGCTGGTGGCGCTATGGAGAGATGTCGCGCCATGTTACAATGTAACACTCAGCACTGCTGCTGCTTCTCCGGCTACAATGTAACAGCACCGCGAACGGAGACACAGCTGAAAAAGTCACCGATCAGATGAGTCGACCTTCGGAGAGGGAAATGCGTTTTTTTATTCTCCCGCAAGATCCCTTCTGCCGCCATAGTGGCCCGCTGACCGGATTGTAGTGTGTCGTCGCTGTGTGTCTGTCCAGGCTCGAGTTTATGTGGATTATTGGACGCGGAGGCCCGTGGAGTTGAGTGTGTGTGTGTTGGGCTGGAGCGGGTCAGTATGAGGCTTCTGCTGCTGCTCTGAGCGGCTCTCCGCTCCTCTGCCTCGGCTCTTTGTACAAATAACATTCACGGAGAAAACTGGACACCCCTGAAGCTGTTTATGACGGTAAGAAAGGACATGTCACTTTGCTGAGGTTTGGTGATTACTATAACTATTAAAAATGCTGTCTCCTTTACTGTATTTACTTAAACGCACTTTTCAAGTCATATTTTAGTCAAGAAAATAATCACTTCATAAATAGTCATGCTTTCGCTTTTCTTTCTTTTTTATCTAATACTTGAAGGTTCTCCTGAAGCAGCTTTTTCTGTAGCTGCAAACATTACAGTAGTGTTTTGTTGACGCTTGTGGTGTGTTTAGCCAACACAGCAGTGCTTTGATGAGCGATAAATGTGGTGGTTTTTCATTTTGAGAAGATTGTCTTCTGTTAACAAGCTCTGATGTCGATCGCTGGTGGACACATTTAGTGGTTTGGAAGTCAACGGCGTGTTTTGTGGTCAAACAGAGGTACTGTATTTTATGCATTGCGTTGATAGTGTACATGTCTGTGATGTCATCGGTTTTTGACAGGGTTTATCACGTTGTCACATGTGACTATCATTGCAACGTCATGAACAGGTGAAAACCAGTTGTTCAGAATTCTTCATGCAGGCATGATTCGATGGGTGTGTGTGTGTGTGTGTGTGTGTGTGTGTGTGTGTGTGTGTGTGTGTGTGTGTGTGTGTTGATGTGCTTGTAAGGGCCAAATGTGCTCAATTGTAATAAAATTAGGCATGGGCTGGTATAAGATTCTGACGGTATGATAACCTTAAAAATATCAGGGTTTCACGGTATTGTGGTTTCTGCTTTAAAATATGTTAGTTTTTAAACGTCTGGGTAAATGTTTTTTTTATCCCCATTAAACACAATAGATTTTATTTTGAGAACATTTATACTATTTTTGAACCGTAAACATGCCAGGCTAAATAATTCAAATGAATCATTGACTTCTGCTGTCTTCATTAGTTTAAAAACACAGATTTCTTTACAATTTGAAAAACCCTCATTGGATATCTTTTCTGCTGGTGAGACTGTTGTCCTAAAACCTTAAAAAAAATGTAAATAAAAAATCTTACATATACTATTGACCTTATTCTTCAATGCTGAAGAATAAGCGCTCGTTTTTTCAATTGTTTTAGAACTTCTGATTCAGAAATGACTAGGAATAATAAACGGCAGAAAACGCCCAAATTACTTGCTCTACAAACAAGTGTTTGCATGACTATACAGACAAAGCAGAATAATATAATAAGAAAATATAAGTTTGCAACATCAAGCAGCACAACGAGCTGTTTTTAATGTCTAAAAATTAATGGAAGTGAATGAGACCAGATATCTCAAGCCAAAAAGATTTAAATGGCTGCGCCCACTTGTACGTGAAGAATAAGGTGAATAGGAACAGTAGCAGAAAATTTTGGCGATTTTAAAACCTTGACTTTTCCAAACCGTCGTACCTTAAAAAAACGGTTATCGTCCCATGCCTAAATGAAATATCAAGACAATTGACTGGAGACAAGTCCTCCTGAGGGGGTTTTATTCTTAGTGTTTCTGTGATGGTTATTTTTAGGGGTAGGGTAGATTTAGTTTCTGTAAGGTATAATTAACTGGATATAAAAGTCTATGCAGTGTCCTCAGTGATAGCGAAACGATCATGAGGCGTGTATATGAGAGATTTTAAGTAAATCTTAGTTGCAGACAGGGTGCGAATTACGGGTGAGGTAGGGATGGGCGATATGGCCTAAAATCCATATTGCGATATACATTGCAGCCTCTTGCGTTAACGATATATATTGCGATATATAAATTATAATAGAAACATTTCAGAACAGGTTACAGAGACCCTTAGGAAAGCCAAACTGCTATTTTTTTTAAGAAATAAAGAAACGTTGCATGTCATTTTGAGAACATTTATTGTGCAAAAGCAAAACTGTAATTAAACAACACAATGTTGCAGATAAATAAACTAAATGTAGTGCCTTTTAGAAAGAAAGACTTTTCTTTTAAGTCCTTGGTTCCTAAATGCCAAGTTGCAGAGAACAATAAAACGGGTGTCTTTTTAGTTAAAGAACTTGCACTGTACTGAAAATACTTCCAGTATTAAAAAGTCAAATAAAATTGTGTATTGCAGATAATTTAAATAAAAACATATTTCTAACCTGCAGCCTAAGGTAACACATTTGATTTTAAACATTTTGTTCTCCTAATGAAATTAAAACTGGTGTCTTGATCTGCTCTTTCTCCCTCTCTCCCTCACTCTCTCTCTGTCTGCGTGCTGCTGAGAGATTGAGACGCACCAAAGTTTGCTTATAAAGTAATGCAAAAATGAATACAATTAATATCGAAAGCGAAAGCAGATTCTCTGACATGTCCAGGGAAAAGAGAATGTATTGTCACCCCAAATAATGAGCTGAATCAGTCTATTTAGTCTTCGCGCTCTTCTCAATGCTGCTATAAAGGCAGGACAACAGTTCTGTATCCAGCGCGTCTCTGTGGGTCTGCATGCAGAGCACGTGAGTCTGTGGCAGAGTGTTCTCAGTGTCTCGCGAACACAGAACCGGGCCGCCCCAATAATATATCGGCCGCCCAGGCAAAATCTGTGTGGGAAGCGCTGTGTGGGAATCTGTGTGACAAGCCACGACATGCCATGCATGAGGCTCGCAAGTTGTGCGACACGTCGCCATTCGGTGCCATGCGTTGCTTAGTGCTGTTGTTGAGCGCGTCAGCATGTGTTACAGTCACAATAGATTTCCAACGTAATACACCATAAGTTAGTGTGAAGAGCATGTTGTTTTACGTGGCCGAGTGAATTAAGTTATCAATCGAGCGTATTAAAAAAGAAAATTGCACATGTGCGTCTATTTTTTTTGTCGCACTGTCGAGCCCTGTCCGTGTTTATTCAAGATGATGCGTTGCAGCCGGCTGCAGCTCGTTGCTCTTAATTTCACGGGTAGATTGCGTCATCAAACATGCATTATCGCGATAGTGCAATAGAATTAGAATCTCTATCGTAGGCCAATTTTGTATCGTTTATATCGCATATCGTTTATATCGCCCATTACTAGGGTGAGGGATGGACCCCCCTAATTAATGCTTGATCCCCCTGAAGGACGTCAAAACAAGATGTATGGGGTCGTCAGTCCTTTAATACTGAGAAATATTTCACTCTGATCTCTATTTTAAATAATAATGTTAATAATTTAAATAATTGATGATGGGTGTCACGGTGGCACAGTGGGTAACACGATCACCTCACAGCAAGAAGATTGCTGGTTTGAGCCCCGGCTGGGTCAGATGGCATTTCTGTGTGGAGTTTGCATGTTCTGCATGTTGGCGTGGGTTTCCTCCAGGTGCTCCGGTTTCCCCCACAAGTCCAAAGACATGCAGTACAGCTAAATTGTCCATAGTGTATGTGTGTGAATGAGTGGGTGTTTCCCAGAGATGGGTTGCAGCTGGAAGGGCATCCACTGCATAAAACATATGCTAGGTAAGTTGGCGGTTCATTCTGCTGTGGCAACCCCTGATTAATAAAGGGACTGATCCAATGAATGAATGAATAATAGATGATATAAATATACATTTGACCACTCCTATAATGGTTCAAATCATTGTGAATGCATAATCAGTCTATTCGAGAAAGTTTGAAACTGTCAGATCTAAAGCACTGTGATCGTGTTCACAAGACAGGTAAAGTCAAATTAGATGCAAAGTTTGTAGTTTAACCTACAGTAACATCTGAAATGGTTAATCAAAGAACACTGTAGGTCAGATTACAAACTTAAATGCGTTTTATTAATAAATCAGACATAACTAAAAATAAAAACACAAATGACTGAAGCATGTATTACACAAACTAACCAAAACAGCTGACCCCCCCGAACATCAATTTATAATTTGTACACTGCATGCAGACCCACCTTCATTAAGACTGTTTGTTTGATCATAGAATACATTAACAATTACAATTTATTATAAATGGTTTCTGTTTTATTATATTTTAAAATTCAGTTTATTCCTGTGAATACTCCAGTCTAGGGCTGCACAATATATTGTTTCAGCATCGATATCATAATTTGTCTGTCCACAATAGTCACATCACAAGAAGATATTCAATGTTGAGTTTGGATTAGTTTTGGATTGACCAGAACCCACAGGATGAAACACACAAAATTTGTGGAGTCACTGCAGAATTGAATCATAATTTATTGAGAGTTTGTCATTTGTATGCGTTTTTATTAATTCCTGTAACTGTGTGAGCATTTTAAGATAGTTTAAACTTTAAAGCATTCAGGCATTTGTACGGATGGTAACTAATAAAACATATTTTGATTGCATTATTTAAATAATGAAGACCTACTGACTA
Organism: Danio kyathit; assembly: GCA_903798195.1. Lineage (NCBI taxonomy): Eukaryota > Metazoa > Chordata > Actinopteri > Cypriniformes > Danionidae > Danio > Danio kyathit. Next base: position 35,633,911 of record LR812527.1, on the reverse strand, counting down.
AGTTATTTTACATTTAAATGATTTAATTAATTTACCTGAATACTGTTAGACTACCCAGAAAACCACAAATGATCTCACTTCTACTTCATTGTGTTTATTTACGACTATAGTTTGTTCATTGTATGTATAATAAATAATATAAAATGTATAATTATGTAAAATATAATATAGATTTGCTCCGGTTTCCCCCACAGTCCAAAGACATGCGCTATAGGTGAATTCGGTATAGGCTAAATTATCCGTAGTGTATGTGTGTGAATGAGAGCGTATGGTTTTCTCAGTGCTGGGTTGCAGCTGAAAGGGCATCCGCTGTGTAAAACATGTGCTGGATAAGTTGGCAGTTCATTTCGATGTGCCGACCCCAGATTAATAAAGGGACTAAGCTGAAAATAAAATAAATGAATTAATAATAATATAGACTTGTACATGATACACCCCCCTACAAAATCATCCCGATCAATCTAAATGAATGACTTTCCAAAGCCATCTGTTGAAATTGTATTCATATTGCAATTTAAATTGCAGAGTAAAAAAAAATCGCAATGTCAAATTTTTCCAATATTCTGTAGCCCTACTCCAGTCTTCAGTGTCATTGTGCTTTTAAAGTAAATTCCAATTTAATGCATTATTCCTAATTAAAAAGAGAAAATGGTACTGATGACATGTGCAAAGAAAATATAATTATTTGAATAAATGACCACATTTAATAACATTTGTTTCATTTTTGGAACACAAAGTAAGATATTTTAGAAATCCGAGAGCTCTTTCATCCTCTGTAAAGACAAAAGTCAAAAGTCCCAAAATGTTTAAAGTCCAGAAAAGGAACCAAAAACATTTTCAAAACATCCCGTGTGACTTAAGGGATTTAACTGTAATCATATGAATCATACTAACATTGAACCACTGAAGTCACATGGAATCTTTTGACAGTGTTTTTGGTTCCTGTTCGGGAGCATTACTTTCTATAGCGGGATTAGAAAGCTCTCAGATTTAATCTAAAATATATTAATTTATTCATTTTTAGGTCAGCTATCCAATATATAAGTGATTCTGTTTCTCTGAGAACCAAGTTAGCAGTCGTGTCCTGCTGATTGGGTTTTCTGCAGGTTGAGTTGATTTCAGCCTGTCAGCTGTTAGGGCCACGAGGGCTGCAGCGAGGGGCCCTGGCAGGCGTTTCTGTACACCTGAGCCAAGGCCACACTAAGCTGAATTGGGGGGCTTTGAAGAGGGGGTAACAGGAGGCAGGTGGTCAGACAGTTGGAACTGGCAGCACCTGCCCATCTCAGTATGGCAAACCACATTGCCTGACTGAGCACATTGCAGTGCAATTTCTGACCTCCTGAGTACAACCCATGGCCAAGTTAAGCACCTCATTATGGACATGTTTCATGGCACCATGTACTCTCTCAGACTGAGCTATTATTTTGTTTCAAGTAGTTTTCCTGTTGTATTATAATTCTCTGACTTCCACCTGAGAGTTTCATCTGTGTATATTTGTGTTTGAGTAATTGGTATTGTACAAATACATATTTTCTGTCTTGAATGTTTAACAAAGAACCATTTCTTTTGAATTGGCAAAGTGGTTTAGTTTACTGGTATTTGCCTTAAATCACTTACACTCATTGATAACACTTTACTTTTGTTTAGAAGTCGCTTTATACAAGCTGCACTGAAGAAAAACTAGATCTGCTTTTTATAGGTTTGAGAAATGTCATTAACAAATAAAAATAGTAATTTTTCAGAAATTGAGTGTGTGATAGTGTGTGCATTTTGAAGAATATGTTATAACACTCATTATAATAAAATATTTGGCAATACTGTATGAAAAGTGACAAAATTCAGAAGGAAGAAACTACCATGAAAAACCCACAGTTATGATGCAACGATGATGAGATTCATTGCTCAGAATGAGACCAAATTGCATTTATTTTGAACCAGTGGCAAAAAATAACATAAATCGGTTTCCCATTTATTATTTAAGACATTTACAGCAGGCCACCCACACAAAAAGCACTCTAATCTTAACTAAAATCTCATCAATGAAATCATTAAAATACAAAATTCATTCATTCATTTTCTTTTTGGCTTTCCCTTTATTAATCAGGGGTCGCCACAGCGGAATGAACCGCCAACTTATCCAGCACATGTTTTACTTCCAGCGGCAACCCATCTCTGGGAAACATCCATATACACTCGTTCACACTCATACACTACGGACAATTTAGCCTACCCAATTCACCTGTACCACATGTCTTTGGACTGTGGGGGAAACCGGAGCACCGGGAGGAAACCCACGCAAACAAAATACAAAATTATTAAAAAAAAAATTTAATGAATAGAAAAGTGTATATTGATGGTGTATTTTAATTTATTTTTTTTTGCAGTAAACACTCATAAAAACATAAATTCACAGAGAAAGTATATCTTAACATTATATTGAATCATCTGTTTATATTTTTCAAAAACAACTAACCACAAAGTTTTGGGATCCTTGAAGAGGTGGTCTCGATATGCTTTCAAACGAACACTGAAGCGGTTCGTTTGTGGTGAGAACATGATCAAAACTAGAACAGACCCAACCCCAAAAAGTACTGCCCCTTTTGTGGACTAATCCAGCTACCATAGTCCGATGCATTATGGGATGTGAAGGAAAAATATTTGTTGACATCGCGTTACCAACAATTTTAAACACAGAGAGAGAGAGAGAGAGAAAGAGAAACATTACCTGATCGATCGTTGGCATACCTGTCAACATTGGGATGTGAAAATAAGGGATACTCAACCCCCCCCCCCCCCCCCCCCCACCCCCCGCCCAATAAAAAAAAAAACAAAAATAATGTTCATCTGGAGCCGTTTCATTGTAAATAGACTTCTAAAACGATAAGTAATACATTTTTATTATTATTTACAAAGGATATAATAATTAGTATACATTAGAAAAAGCTGCAAATAAATTAGCAAACAGTTCAGCTCATTAAAACTATTAGCTATTATAAATAAATAGAATCACGTTATCAAATCTAATTTTTTCTTCACTGTAAAATTTAAACATTCTGATTCAAGAGCAGCGAATCTCTCATTTAGATTTTTTTGGTTTGATTACATTAAATAACAGAGCTGTCACTTTATGTAATGTAATGTGTATTTATATAGCGCATTTATTGTGTATGGCCATACACCCAAAGCGCTTCACAATCATGAGGGGGGTCTCTCCTCACCACCACCAGTGTGTAGCATCCACTTGGATGATGCGACGGCAGCCACAGGACAACGGCGCCAGTGCGCTCACCACACACCAGCTATTGGTGGAGTGAAGAGACAGTGATAGAGCCAATTCGGTGGATGGGGATGATTAGGAGGCCATGATGGGTAAGGGCCGATTGAGGGACTTTGGCCAGGACACCGGGGTTACACCCCTACTCTTTACGAGAAGTGCCATGGGATTTTTAATGACCACAGAGAGTCAGGACCTCGGTTTAGCGTCTCATCCGAAATCCGAAAAATAGACTTTAAATTGCACATATCTATATTGAAAGCATTTGACTGTTTCCCTAACTGTTTATGCTCATTTAAGGCAAAATTTGTTGCGTTTCAAAGAAAACCCAACAAGATCGACATGTCTACATGTTAATATTATTATTATTCATTCATTCATTTATTTTTTTACGGCTTAGTCCCTTTAATCTGGGGTCGCCACAGCGGAACGAACCACCATTATTATTATTATTATCATTATTATTATTATGATGATGTGTATGTCTGTTTATACACGCACCCAAAACTCAGCATCAAATCGCGTACGTACAGAATCCGCTTGGGAAACAGCGTCTATTATCACTATGAAGAGCATCAGCTGACAGTCATGCATCTTTATATGAACTGAATGTTTTGAGGATTGCATAGGGGAAATGGCGCCTGTAATGATAAGGAAATGAATCGCGCCGTTTTCATGTTTATTTCATAGTGTTTCCATGCCTAAATAAAATGAAAGCACAGAACCGGTTCACATTTAAGAGCAAGGCAGCCCCTGGTGGTTCCGCGGTATGTGTTACATATAGGGAGGATCGCCTCTTCTCAGAAAGATAAAAAATACGGGAGAAATACGGGAAAATACCTTTACGGGATGACAGCGGGATAGAACTATAAAATACGGGAGAATCCCGGGAAAAACGGGAGGGCTGACAGGTATGATCGTTGGTAATATTTCCGGAAGATGACCATGTCGCAGTTTAGCAAAATTAACTCACGCCACCTTCTGAAGTGACGTGCGATGCACCTTCGCTGTTTGCAATGCATTAAAACATTGTTTTCCAGCCTCAGCTCCGCTTCATTCTCGAAATGTATAGTTTGTCTAGAGTGATGTATCAAACTGTATAGTATACTATGACCAGAGATACAATCAGCCAGCGCAATCGTCCCTCCATAGTAAAAAGCATCATTTTGTGTCTGCTGGTTTGTTTTATTCTGACCAATCCAAAAAAAAGTTTAGGAAATGCGTTCAACAACATCTGGCCATAGAGTGTGGATTTTGTCACATGACTGCATTTTGGTTCTTTTCAACTGGTTCAGACCAAAGCAATCAGTGTGGTGTGAAAAGGACCCAAAAACGGCAGAAAAATGCTACAATGTCATCATTTGCTGCCCTTAGTCTGGACTAAATGAACCAAACCACAGATGTGAAAGCACCCTGAGTTTATACAACATACTTTGTAGAAATTCAGTAAATAAAACTGCACAAACCAAAAGCAACAATGCTAATCAAAAGGATTGATTTTATTGGTTGATTTTATTTTATTTGACATTTTTGCGTTTATCAGGAAAAAGCTTCATTATGGATGTGACAGATGTGAAATTGCTACTTTTGTGACTTTGGTAAATCAAATGCAATTGTTATTTAATAGTTTGAAAACACTAAGAGAGACATTTTTGAATATTTTTACAGTACTGTAAAATAAAAGCCTACATTAATAAAACCTAGAAAGGTTTTCACTATTTTTTTTCATGGCATGGTTGACATTTACATGGATGTGCTCAGAAGTCTTTTTTTTTTTTTCTTTCATTCGACTCTTGATAATATTTGAATCAATGTTGTTTCCAATTTAGCTAATAATCACCTTGTGCAAATGCTTATCTGGGTTGGTATAGTTACTTAGTACAAATCTTAAGGTGAGATTATTGAGAGCTTTGAATGGACCAAGGGTCAAAGTGACTAAAGCTGTGACCAAACAGCTTTTGTTGTTCAACGCAGAAACACCCATTAGCTTAAACCAGGCAGTCAGGAATTGGTCATCAGTTCATCAGGCCGCTGCACCTTCTGCTGCCAGGTCAAATATATCTCAGATCTGAGTCATAAGGAAACAAGCCTGCAGAACTACAGGCTCGTTTTGACAGGTTTTCTCTGCTTGTTCTTTCCAATAAAAACTTCCTGTCTGAGATGGATGGATGGATGGCTGGCCTCACTATCACAAATAGAGAGTGTTCTGTCAGCACTATTGCGGTGACTGCTCATGTGGCGCTGCAAAACGGATCCGCAGTCACACATCACATGCGTTTCAGCAGAACTGACAGAAGCAAATCACAGCTGCGTGGACGATTCCGTCTGTTGTATTATTAGCAGACGTGTTGTATTCGCGAGGGAGGATTCATTCAGTAATTTCCACTTTTCCTCACAAAATAACGTATTCTTGTAAATCCATGACCACATCATAGGTTTTGTTAATTATAAAGCTCAGCGGCGCTTCCTTCTGTTGACCCCAAGCACACGCTCGGCCCTGAGGAAATGAGAGTGTCACATTTTTGTGGCAAGTACTGGGAAATTAAAGGGATAAGCTATCACGAACTTCCTTTTTACTCTGAGATTTACATCACTGGTCAGTGGAACGGAAATAAAATCTTTTAGTTTGACACTACGTACTAACACACCCTACTGGGTAGGTTCAATTTTTTTATTATATTTTCAAATAATTTATTTTTTCACATAGATGTATCTGCCGTTTTAAGTTGCAATGAAGGAATTTAAATGTTACAAAAATAGCTTCAAATAAATGTTTTTCTATTGATTTTTTTTATTCATCAAATAATCCTGAAAGACTGTTTTCCGCTTTAACAAAAATGACTAACAAGACAAGTGACAAACCAATGATACATTTCCTGAGGATCAGATTAACATATTAAAATGATTTCTGCAGAACCTTGTGACACTAAAGACTGAAGTGATGGCTGTTTGATGATTCCGCTTTGCCATTTAATAAACCTATTATTTTTTAAATGTATTAAGAAAACAATAAAAAAAATTTTTTATATTTTTTTGTGTGTTCAAATAAGCAGAATCAAGAGACTTGTTTAAAATTACCTATCCAAAACCTGTGAAAACTATAATGTAGATTAGCAACAAAGCATCAACTTGAACTAGACTTTAAAGCAGAGATGCCCAAACTAGGGCCCCTGAGCCAAATTTGGCCCATGGTATCCTTTGATTTGGCCAGTCATTCCATCTGAGAAGAGGGGAAGAATGATGGGGATGGTTTAGAGATTTTAAATTTAATGTGACCTTTTATTTGTTTGTTTTATTGTAAAGCTACAAAAAGGCTAACTGAAATTAAATGTTTCAATTGAAATGCTTTAATTTAGCTTAAAATGTACATGCTGTCACCCGACAGATAGAGGACAATGCAGAGATTTTGGTGAGGCAATCAAGGCAAGGCAGATTCTGCTTGACAAGTGTATGCCGCATTGAACTTCACTGTGTTATAAATGTGATTGTTTACGTTTTAATTGCAATAGGTTATCATTAAAAAAGTTATACTGCATTAATATGATTTAAATAAAGTTTTCTATTTATTTTTAAATATTATGAAATAAATTAGGAAGTTATGGCAACTTTAATGTAAAATAGTATATTTATCTTCGGCCCACAGCTCTTGATGATATTTGGTTTTTGACACTTCATACGAAAAGGTTTGGCCACCCCTGCTTTAAAGGATTCAATATAAAAGATTAATAATACATATTTAATATTGGTGTGAGTTTGATATGTAATACATATCTTACGCATCGGTGGAGTTGTTCTTTAGTGTTCAGTGTTACATTACACTGAACTGAACTTCATCTGTGAAAACTGAACTGAAGCAGTTTCAATTTCTAGAACTTCATCTGTTAATCTGCTAAAGCTCTATAGGAATAAAGATGAATTGAATTGAACATAATTATTATTAGTGTAAACGGTTATCGTAATATGCCTAGATTAGAATGTCACTGCCTATGTTAAAACTGGAGATTCCCTATACATTTTATTGGCTTCTCTTCCTGTCTGCTTCTAAACTCCCTCAGACAAAAATAGACGACCTTTTTTTTCCCCTTCATTTTTAATGTACGGCTCATGACATCTCAAAGAGACAATGAGATGTTTTAAGTATTCATGAGCAAAGTTCTTGTGTATTGACGGAAAGAGGAAGAGTTGTTTGGGAAAATTCCAGCATACAGGATACATATATTTAGCCTTTTCTGCTTAATTCTTTCATATTTGAAAAAACCCATTGCTAGGTGGTTGCCAGGGTGTTGCTGTTCACTTCTATTTAAGTGTTTTAGTGCGTTGTGGGTTGTTGTGACTGCCTATACTGTACTGTACTGTACTATACTATACTATACTATACTATACTATACTGTACTATACTATACTATACCATGCTATACTATACTATACTATACTATACTATACTATACCATGCTATACTATACTATACTATACTATACTATACTATACTATACTATACTATACTATACTATACTATACTATACTATACTAAACTATACTAATAACACAGGGAGGTGCCCAAACTCCCTACTCCTAATGGGCGACTGTCCTCCAGAGTTTAGCCCTAACCCTAATGAAATACTCCTGAAACGGCTAAACCAGGTCTCCAGTATTGTTGAGCATTTCACATTCAGGAACACAATTAGCTTCATCCAAGTTTTAAGGTCCTTCACCTCACCCATTTAGAAGGATGATCAGGTGTATCCTTTGCATCATTCAGTCACCCATAATCTATTACAATGGTTCTAAATGATTATTCTGTTGGAAATAAATCAATCAAACTAATTAAAAACAAACAAACAATTGACTGAAAATAATAAGCCAATTAATGAGCTTGTTCAATGTCATTATTTAATGCATAAGATGAAAGCGTAATGTTTTATGTCGTAAAATAAAATCCACATAGCTTCAAACTTTGTGTAATATAACTCATTGGAGGCCTGATACTTGTCCTAACCTGTACTTGGATTAATGTAACAAAGCTCCATACTAGGGCTGCACAATATATGTCAGCATCAATGTCACAATGTGTGTGTCTGCAATAGTCACATCGCAGGATATGCAAATGTTGGGTTGGCATTATAGTTGATCAGCACAACATATTAGATGTTAAAGTTAACAAAATTAAAAAAAAAAAAATCTGTCATCTTTTACTCTCCTTGCTGTCATTCCATCCTGTCCCATAAGACATTTTTGCTCTGTTTATTGTGGATGAGAGCATGCTGTGTGACATGCAGGAATATTTGTGGACCTTTTTGGTTCACTCACCTTAAGCAAATATATTTGCTCCTCCATGAGTAAAGCTTAATCTTTTCACTGATCAGTGTTTAAGTGTGAATAAAGACCTTTTTAAAAATCTGTTCATCTTACAAATTGGATCTGTTTTTAATCTCCTAATAAACATTTTAAAGCATCAGAGTTTTAGCAAAAGTCTTTCAAATTGAGAGACAGAACTTCTGGATATTTAATTAAAATTAATAAAATTTCTCTTCCAATGATTTACAAACATTATATGGGTCTGGAATGACATGAGGATTTAGATTTTGGTTTTAACGAACTCTTTAAGTCTTTGTTTATTGGCCCTTTTTCATTTAGTATGTTTTATGTGGGGTTTTACAAATCTGGAACGAGTGGAAACTAATTTAATTACAGGTCTATGAACTCAAGTCATTACATTTCTCTTTTTTGATGGGGAGGGGTTCCGTACTTGCAGTTAATTAATTTGGGTGTTGAAATTTCTGAATTCAGAGGAGTCTCGTGGCAATGCAATGACGATGTCACATGTTGCTGTGCTTAGTAGAACTGCTTTTACTTACCCACTGAACTAGTTTATTTCTTGCAGCTTTACTACTTCGGAAGCCTCTTTGTAAATTCTAAGGAAACAGCTCTGCAGTTGCAGCTGTGGATCTTTTGATGGTTCTTAAAATTTTTCCTATGTTGCTACATTGGGATACTCAAACAAACTGAGTCCACAGTGTTTACCCTTTGGTTAGGAAATGAGCCTACTAATGGCTTAACTTATAAATGTCTCTGCATATTAAACTGGAAAACAAAAAAAGATTAAATAGTTGACCTTGAGTCCCACTGGACAGACACTTCATGCTTGGCCACATTATCGAAGATTAGATTCTGTTCTGAGACTCTTGCTTAGATGAACATGGGTTGACAAGTACCTGGTTGAGCTACTACACAAACGGAGATGGAAATTCTGACATTCAACCATGAACCATTAAACAATTAATTTTAAGCAGTGGTTATTTTTGTAATATTCTGTATAAATGGTTGATGTTTCACTTTGTATTTTATATAAATATTAAAAAATAAATCGAATAAGTGTAAATAATAGTTATACTTTTAAATTTCCTGTTCAGCTATTTCAAATGTTCCTAATTTTTGGTTTACATCCTTTACATCCATCTAAAGAGGTAAAACAGTTGACGTTTCCCATTATAAACACACATTAAAAGCTTACAAATAAGATTAGCTTATCTAAAATTCTGTTTGAAGGCTTCCTCAGCAATAAACACTGTAATATGACCAGTAATGGTGCATTTGGTTTTGCTGTATTAGTTTAAACCCGAGTCCTCATGTCTTCTGTAATGCATGCAGGCCATTCTGCAGACTCAGTTTTTAGAAGAGACAATAACTCCATTTATCATCGACTTTGATCTTTGAATATTTGCAGACCTATTACATAACAAAGACTATATTATATATGATGCACACTGATGTTTGAAAATAAATGCATTGTGTGATGCTGAGAAAATGAATTAATGTATCAAATAAAATAATAATAATAATTTAGGTGTGAAAACCTGATATTCATTTTATTACGATAATTAACAAATTACTATTTACTCAGCATTTACACATGTTTGCAGTTGTGGGCCCACAAAATGCGTGGGCCCTTAGAATCGTCCTAACTTCCCCCCCCAGCGGCGCCCCTGCCTGCAAACTCCATCCCTTATACTTTACAGTGAATGGCTTTAGTCATTTTCATTGCAGACTTTAACCCACTGGAAGTCTTTTATCCACTCTTCAAAGTGTAAATGGTAGATTAACATTTAACACATGATCACTGATCAGATGTGCCATTATTTGTAACTTTAGGTGGTTTCTAAAACAAAATCTGTCAGTGTTATTTTCATTCTCTAGTATCCAGGCCATTACATTTTTGCGGCTGTAGCTCCCTGTCATCTGAAAAAAGGCATTGGCTGAGTAATTGATAGCAGATATTAACCAATCCATTCGCGTTCAGTTCAAGAGCAGTGGGCCAATCATAAGAGCTTGAAGATGGGGCAAGCATTGCAGGCTTTGTTTACTGCAGCAAGTTGACATGTCAACTGTTTTAAACTATTTCTGAGTGCTGCGTTTAGCGTTTTTAGATGCATTCTGCGTGAATGTCTCCTAAATTCCTAAACTGGTCACACGGCAACATGCACTCACACAAATGCTCCCAAATATATTTTGAGGTCACATAGATAAAATTTTGGGCGCTTATGCTAGGCCTGTCATGATAAGGATTTTTTGTTGTGCGATATATTGTCACCAGAAATTATTACGAAAAGCGATATTATTGTCATTTTTAGATCATTTCATGCCACTGATTATATAACGATTATATAACCGCATAATGCAAATAGCCATAAACACTTTAAAATAAATATCATTCTTAAGGTTATTTAGATGTTAAAAAGGTAAATGTCCTATTACTATTAAATGTCCTATTAGGTAAATGTCCAATTATAAACTTTGACAGCGGTGAGGTAGAATGTAAATGTCCTTGTAAAATGGCTTTAAGGTTATTTGTGAATTTGTAAATATACATTGCAGCACCATTAATTATTGAGGTCATCGCCAAGTATTACACGATATGTCGATATATTGATTATTGTGACAGGCCTAGCATATCGACCAACACGGTTGCAATTTCGAGCCCTGGCCATGATAGTTACATTTTTCATAAATTATTTTTGTTGTTGTTGTTGTTGTTGCTGCTATAAATAACATTTTAAAGGGCCATGAAACCCCCTGTCTCAGCAGGGTGTTTTCACACCTCTAGTTTGAAAAAAGTCAGGAAAAGTGGGCGTGTCCAGCTCTGTTTAGGTGGGAGTGTCAGGGGAGGGAAAGAGGGAAGGTTATGCAAATATGGGAGTTTCTGTTTGGGCACGCAGACGCAGGGGAGAAAGACAGTGACTGTGTTTACATGGCCATCAGTAATCGAACTACTTGCCAAATTATTAATTTGTCGACTTTAACAGCAGTTTGGCATTTTCACTTTTTATTCAGGAACATTTCCTGCATGTTGCCTGTGACAAACGAGATATTAAAAGCGAGGAACTGCTGGAGAATGGAGTTTTAATCCAATGTTTGATACCGCACGGCGAATGGGAGAAAAAAAAAAATCCTCCGCATTTCTCGGTAACTTGGATGACTCGGTAGGTAGCGTCAGAAAGCCGTGTGTATATAGACTATATCCTGTCACAAAATGCGGCGAAAATCCTGCACGACGGAAAAAGTTTGATCATGTTTACATTTGGAGAGCAGCATTTACAGCGGATCTTTCAGTCTATAAAATTGGACTATAATATTGCAGTGATATTAATACTGTAAACTTGGTAACTAAATCTTGGTAACTAAATCATTTTGACTGAGGTATGCCTTTGAAAACTGAAAGAGCTCTGCTGACCACGAACTAACTTTGCAATCTGGGTAAAACAAAGGGCACTGCACTGCAAACACACTTACCAAATCTGTAGACAGACAATCAAACTGGAGCCGTGTCTTTTTATTAAACGGAGACGAGCGGTAAATCCGGATTTCACCATTTCCAGATGCGAAAAACTCTCGGGTAAAAAAATGTTCCTTACAAACGCATTTCTGTCGCGTGCACTGTAATCCACACGTGAGTCCAGCAGCTCTCTCATAGAGGGAAAATGAAAACAAAACCTTGTTGCAGCACACCGACGACCCATGTCTCCAAATTCTTGTTCTTTCACTTGTTTTAGCAACACAACGTGGCGTCTCTCTGCCGTCTGTACAGTGTATACAGTCTCCGGAGCTATCATGCATATTAATGAAGTTTCGCGTCATACACAATAGAGCGCGCTGATTGGTTTGAAGCACGTCTTCTCATGAATTAATGCCGCACACTCAGATGCGTCAGAACGTCCTCAAAAAGACAGACAGCCACTATCCTGGCAGGATTTACCCTAAGTATCTCATGGCCGTGACGCAGCTTCAAAAATTCGTTTCAAACCGGAAGAACGAATTTGCTCAAAATAACGCAAAAACAACCAATTTTCACTTTTTAGTGCAATATATGTGTCCTAATAGTGTTTATAGCAGCGTGGGACACATATATGACTGTCAACAGCTCAAAAAAAGTGTTTTGGTGTTTCGTGACCCTTTAAGCTCTTGTTTCATGTACTAGTTTAGCGTTTCCCAACCCTGTTCCTGGAGGCACACCAACGGTACATATTTTGGATGTCTCCCCTATCTGACCCATTCATTTCAGGTTTTGGAGTCTCTTCTAATGTTCTGATGATTTGATTAGGCGTGTTTGAATAGGAAGAGGTTGAATGTGTGTACTGTAGATGTGCCTTACACTGCACTAGTAGTCTTAATACCTTAACTAGTTTGAGTTAAATTTCCCAAGTTCTTCATTTCCCTCATTCCACACACAAACATTTTTTAAAGCAGAGTGGTTGGAAAAATCTCTCTTTTTCCTTTTTTACTTCCTCCAGTCATTGCTTTTGTGGTTGCTGTGCCAAATGTAGCCAGAGGCTGCAAAAATGTCAAGCTCTTTCAGAGACTTGTCTGCGTGCTGCTTGTAAGATCTGGTTACACACTTGTGGGGACCTAAAGTGTGTGTGTGTGCTCACCTGAATCAGGAGGAACACCCAAATCCCCTCCCCGCATGCCAGAAAACACACTAGCAGCACATTGCGCTGTTTATGTGGGCTGCCATTGGCCACTCACTGTGGAGGAAAGGTCTGTGTTTGTTCTCCTGAAATGGAATTTAAGCAAACTAACACACAAGTCAAATTTAGCAAATGTTTTATCCTTTATTAGCTTATGTAAACTATTCTAAGCTTGCAATATTTTCCTTCTCTGTCTTTTTGCAGTTCTGGTTAATGTGGGGGTGGTATTATCCTGCAATGTCGCAGTGTCTTTTCAAGAAAATGTGTGTGTGTTTGTTGTGCAGAGCTACTGTAACCTTAAACCTCTCTAACTTTAGACCGAGGGAGTCCTTTTGCTAGCAGTATTTCTGAATGATGTCTGTGCATAATTGTGGTCGTCCTCCTGCTGTTTCATTTCTGAACAGAGGTTGACTTGTTGACTGATCTAGATGCGCTGGGCTCATTTAACACTTTCTAATATAGGAGTAACCATTTCTGCATCCACATACTCAGGGCAGTGTGTAACTCAGTCACTTTAGTAGAGCTTTTAGATGTTTGGAGGGGTTGTATTGGGAGTGTTTAACAATTCTCAAAAGCACTTTATCGATATTTATTTGTTTGTTTTATGTCAAGACCTGTGATTGGTTTAAACTAGGGGTGTCCAAACTCGGTCCTGAAGGGCCTGTGCCCATCAGACGATTTACTCATCCTTCCACTTCCGCTTTTGCCTAAAATTGAATATATTTTTAGCAACGTTGGAAAATGTTGACCATTGGCTTCTATAGTTTTTTTTTTCCCCTACGCTCGACAGTGGTCCCGCACTTACCAACATTTTCTAAAATATATAACTTTTTTAACAGAAAAAAACAAATTGAGGGAATTAATGTTACTAATAATTTTTTTAAAAGGGGAAACAAAAACTAAAGTTTATCATATGACTGTCCAGATTGTTTTGCGTTTTAAGAAAAAATCTTATTTAACTTGTTTATTCATTTGTTTGTTGTTCTTAATTGTTTATTTATTATTGAAATGTTCTTGCCATGAAAATAGCCATGGTTGCTGACATGGCAATAAATAAAAAATACATTACATTACACATTTTAACAACATGTAAACTCCTAAGGAGGTTCTGGCATTCTTGTCATTGTTAGTTGAAAACAATGTAAATGCTGCAAGTTGCTTGCTGTATTCAGACAACAGACAAGCTAATAAACATTAATGGCAGAAGAAGTGTTTATTATTTACAATGTTTACAAGGCAATTAAATGTTTTATTCTGATTACAAAATTATTTTAAAATCATTTTATTACTATAATTAGTTTAAAACCCTACTTTAAAAATGTGTATGTTAATTTAGCTTCAAACCCTTAACTGAAAATTACAGAAAATTGCACGGGCTTCCAATATTTAGTCTTTTTTTGCTATAAAATTTCAAAAAATTGTTTGGAAAAAACAATAAAAAAATATGCTTTTGGCTCACATCTAGAGCCAAAAGCTTAAAACCTAAGCTCAATTAAACCATCCACAATATTATTTTGCCTTCGTCATCTTGATTTACTGTACTTAAATGTATTAAATACTAAATTAAACAATTAAATGGTTCATTTATTATTAACATGTTGATGTTCCCATTGTTGTTTCATAAGAGTCACTTAAAGCTCCAGATTTCTTTTCTTCATATACAGTAGCCTCTGACGACTTCTTGCTTAATCTGACATGGTTTATGCAATGATGTTATTATAGTGAACTAATCTATTTTATGCCTCTTTGATTCATCACAGTTTCATCATTAGCGAGGCTTCAGGCTAATAGACAGAGGAACATGTGAGCCTCCTGAGTCATCTGCATCCTAAATAAGATTGAAAGGAGATGTGAGGAGGGGATTTCCAAAACACAATAGATCCCTGCGAAAGGGCTCAAGGCTTAAGTTGACCATGTAGAGCACACAGCGTCTATTGATCTGGACGTCCCTCATCTGGGGATGTTAAATGAATACAGAACATTTCAGTTGAGCTGGCCAAGTTCTCCGCCGTAGTCTCCTTTAGTAAAGTGCTCAAGCCTCGTCTACAGTCTCCAGCCCAGGGGAGACGTTCTTCCCTCTAATGAAGTGAGGTAGATTTGTTTACAGGATATTGATTGCTGTGGTAGTCGGCCTTTTTGTTCAAGTAGCTCTGTGTTCCTGGTGAGTGGTTTTGTTTTGTGGAGACGCCGGATGCAAGAGTGGAAACATACAGGAAACTTGCAAAATAAAAAGATTTGCGGCTGTAATTTAATCTTAAATTAATGCTGGGTGATAAATTGAATTAAAAAAGGCAAACACGATTGAATAAAGCTGGTATTGCCATGCACATCTTGTCAGTAAAGCACGTTGTGATCTGTTGTAAATCTTCAAAGGCCAGTGGGCTATCTCATGGAAACTCCAAATAACCGCAAAGAAACCCAGGAAATCCCCATAGTGTTGCATTAAAAGCAGAATATTTAACTGCCTTTGTTGGTTCAGCATGACTAATAAACACGACTGTGGAATCATCTAACATGGATTTATTTCAAACACTTAACTGAAGTTAAGAAGTGAGTTTTGAGTAAAACCATGGGATTATTTGTGGTAAATTCATGTGCAGCCTTTGCTACACAGAACCATAGTTCAGTGAGAAGCTATGAAACAGATGTCATTATTACAGAACGATTATCTCAATGTCTTTATCGACAGCTTGAGTTCAGATCTAATTAGATTTTAAAAGCAGTTTTTGCCTATACACTGTAAAAAAAAAAAAATCTGTTATATTACGGGTTTTTTTCGGCAGCTGGAGTGGCGGAAAAAAAATGTAAAATAAATTTAAATTTCAGACATTTGCAGTAAAATGGCAGACGGTAAATTAGGGCTGGGCGATATGGGCAAAAAATCATATCTCTGTATTTTTAGGAAGAATATACAATATATATCTGGTATTTTCTTATACATGAGAATACAAGCCTCTATTAAAACTTTATTAAACTGTTTTTGAGCAAAATATGATTCAAACAGGGGTTTCCCTCCCTGTTTACAAATAAACAGCTGCACAACATCTTTGATAAATAAAATACAGTACTGGTATTTCTCCTGCTTAACACTATAAGCGGCACAACATTTTAAATTATAAAAAAAACCTTTCATAATTAAATACAGTACAGGGTTTTTTCCTGCTGAACACCATACAAAGCACTACTGTGCTCCTGTGCAAATAACATTAAACATAACCATAGAAAACATAGCTACATTGTCAGAGCAAAAAAGAAACAAACTTAAATAGTAACACAACAAAAAGTATTGTAGGATAGAAAAGAACCACATTTACCACAATTACAGTGTTGTTATAAGTAGTCCTGTATACCACAGTTGTGTGATTTATAAACAACAATTAAATCAGCGGTATATGTTTTCAGTTACACATTGACATGTATGTATTGTGCACAATTATTAAACTGCACATATTGAAGATAAGTCTTTCACTCCATGTAAAAAATCCTACACTTTTTCTTTTGTTTTGACTAAACTTGTTTTACTAAATATTAAATAAGGAGATGAAAACGAATAGACTATACTGTAGATATAAGAAATAACGAAATGGTTTCAGAGGACTGTGATGAAATGCTGGTTAAGCATATAAATGTAAACAGTCATTACTGCGAACAATCATTTTACTAGCATAACAATCATTTACTACTAGCACCTAGTGTATGGTTCACAAGTTCAAATAAAAATGTGATGCGTTACCGCATTAGTTATATCGTTCCACTTGTGACTTTTTTTTTTTGAAAGGCACACTTCGAGTAAAAGATGCTTCCAAAGAGCTTTGTTTCGGGGCAGATGTTTTGGTTTGCGGCTGCATAGTCTTTGTGGCCGAAGTTGTAGCACGAAGCCCCGCATATGGGCTGTTTTTGCTCCTTATCGGAAGTTTTAAATCTGAATCCTCTCCAGATAAGTGAACTGTTGTTTTTCTTTTTACTGACCAGTACGTCTTCTGTATTGGCCGGCACTGCCTGTTCCTCTGTCACGTGTAGTTATGAGTCGTTCTTGAAAGATTCGTTTATTTTTAACAAATCTTTTGTATGACTTGAGAAAAATGAGTCCTCTCAGGAAGTGAATAGTTCATTTGCGCATGCATACATTTCATGCAGAATGCTCACATGTGACCTCAAACCATATTGATATGAAAGATGTTGGATAATCCCACATCGCGTTGGGGAATATATCCCCAGAACTCGATGTACTGCCCAGCCCTACGGTAAATTACAGAAATTTACCAAAAATTTAAATTTAAGTACATTTCTGTAATTTAACGTCCGTTATTTTAAGGTAAAAGTCTGTTATTTAGTGGCCGTTATTTTATGTTTTTTTCCTGTACCCCAGCTGTCGGAAAAAAAACGTAAAATAACAGATTTTTTTTTACGGTGTACCTTATTAGTGAACTATGACTGTGTAGTAAACTCTGCTCCATCTGAACTCATGTGGAGGTTTAATAGAACTGGCTTTACTGACAAAATGTGCATGAAAACCACCTTGGATTAATCACACAGACCTAACTTAAATTGTGTCTTTTAATAGGATCAGATGATTATTTGTCTTCATAATCTTGACAAGGTGTTTTGGTATATACATACATGTTACTACATTTTTTTAGTACATTTTTACAAAATTTTACAGTACATTACCAGTACAGTGTCAGATCTGCGCTCAGTGCCGCTGTCAATCCCGTTATGCACTCTGTGGTGGTTTACGCTCAACTTCCATATGAATGAACTGAAATGATTGCTACACTCCAAATGTGCCAGTGGAAATGCACCATTAGGCTTCTGTAAACCATGGACAAAATGATAGTCATACTTTTTTGCTCAGGTATTAAAAGACACAATTTACATAAAATATTTATGGACAAGATATTGGCCGCTATATTGTTATCAGCTGATAAATAGTATTTCAATGAAAAAAGTGGATTTTAGAAAGACATTTTTAGGTGTTTGTTAATGATGTTTTGTAATCAAAATTTATATCAAGACTTGTATTTGTTTGCCACTATGTCAGTCATCAGCATTGAAATATAAAGAGTTATGCAAAGGGCCAAACAGAATCTGCAGACATTTTTTGCTGTTTCAGTGTAGAATCTTGTAAAAAAAATCTGTGGATTTATGCGGAATGAGTTTGGGAGTATCATAACTAAAAACTTCATATATGAAATAAAAAATAACACCTTTTAATCTTTTATTTAATGTTTACATTGCAAATCTTATTAGATCCACTTAATTGATAATCAATGCAAGTCTATAATATATCAACCATATATCTAATAAAATACAGAAAATATTACTTTACAAACCATATTGTAAAAAAAAAATCATATGAATATTTTCATATTAGTCAAAAATATTACGGAAATTAATTTAAAAACGGAATAAATATACATTTTCACACATTTACACAAGTAAATACTTACTCAATAATAGGCTAGAAATCTGCAGATTTCTGTGTGCACAGATTCCGTGTGGGCCTAATCATGTCATATCTGCCAAAATGTCCATATTTGTTTCTTTAGTCAGGTTAGTCTTTCTTTGACCCATGTGCATGCATTAATTATTATTATTATTAATATAAATATAAAGTTTTACTTTGAGGTTGTAAAACTGAATGAATTATTTCAGACAAAAATATAAATAAAGAAATAAAAAGGAAAGACAGAATGGGATAAGATAAAAGAGCACATCCTTCAAACTGTACAATATGTTGTGCAAATTTTTTTCTATTCGGATGGAAAACAATGAAAAACAACCAATCAAAGTTTTATTTGCGTATACAAATTTGTAAATTATTTGTGTTTTTTTTTTTGTTACATTTGATTAGTGTAGACCATTAGTGTATTACTAAATAATTACTATTTCAATCTTTTAATAGTGTTTTTTTGCTTGTCAGAAATTTTAGCCAAATGAGTTTTCACATTGGGGCAGCATGGTGGTGCAGTGTGTAGCACAATTGCCTCACAGCAAGAAGGTTGCTGGTTCGAGCCTTGGCTGGGTCAGTTGGTTTTTCTGTGTGGAGTTTGCATGTTCTCCCCGTGTTCGTGTGGGTTTCCTCCGGGTGCTCCGGATTCCCCCACAGTCCAAAGACATGCGGTACAGGTGAATTGAATAAGCTAAATTGTCCGTTGTGTATGTGAGTGTGTGCAAGAGTGTGGGGTGTTTCCCAGTGTTGGGTTGGGGCTGGAAGGGCACAAAGCTGAAAAGAAAATGAATGAATGAGTTTTCACATTCATAAGCCGCTATTTCTGAGTGAAATTCTTGTTGAAATGTAGAATGTAATGGAAGCCATTGAAGCGTGTTCATGTGGCCAGGTGACGTCCCCAGAGGGAATGGCCATATAAAGGTCAGCTTACGTAGGAAGTTGGAGCTACACCGAGGACACCTGGGCTTTGTAGACACTGGCATGCTTGCTGACCTTTGCACTCAGTTTGTGTGCTTTTGAATGCATTAAAGTTGATGTTTTTGGAAAAGACCATAGTAAACTATTAAGGGTGACATTTGCTTTTTTGGTTACAATAATCTCACTTAGATTTTAGTCACTTAGCTGCTAGTTTGCCTTTGACACAACAAGAAAATTCAGCATAACATCTTTGCTGCCTTTGTATGTTGTCTTAGTGTTTAATTAGGCTTCATAATTTACACATATGCTAAGTGATTATTTACTTAAGTGAGTAAACCTGTTGCCTTAAAAGCGATAAGTTGACTTTATTAAAAAAAAAAAAGAGAGTAAACTTGGAACTGTTAAGTTCATTTAACTTTTTTATACAGTATTTATGCACATAGTTCATTTACTTAAGGCAACAGGTTTACTCCTTTTTATTTTAAGTAAAATAAACTAATTGTTTTGAAAGGAACAGGTTTGCTTAATTATTTTAAGTGAAGTCAACTAATATTTTTTTTTACAGTGTAGTTTGCCATTTTGTTTTTTTATAATCTGCTAGCTGATTAGTATTGACTGGAAGCATTACACATAATTGCTAATCCTAAATCATTAAAGAGTATCTGAGGGGTCTTAAAATGTCTTAAAATGTCTTAAATTTCAAATATTTATTTTAAGCCTTAAAGTCTTAAATACACTAATATATTGTGTTGTAGGTCTTAAATCATTTTAAACTGGTATAAACGGGTCTTAATTTTTCTATGTCCATATAAAGCTATACCCAATTGGGCCAACACCCTTTCAATCAATCACTAACAATATATTTTAATAAAAGTTTTAAGAAGGGTTTATTTATTAACTCTATTTGCTTATTAATATGGTTAAATTATGTTTCTTACAATAACATTTGCTTATAATGTTTTTTTAAGGTTTTAACTTGACCATTGAAAAAATATTTGGTGTTTAGCCTTGTGTAAGTCTGAAATTTCATTCATTATGGTCTTAAAATGGGTTTAAAATGGTCTTAAAAAGTTATTAAAGTCTTAAATTTGACTTTATAAAATCTGTAGAAACACTACATTAATACACCTGTTGTCAACAGCATCCACAAAGAACATTTTCTTTCAATATTTGTTTTAAATGTAGAGGCAGTGGACGGGTGAGGTCCCCTGTAAAACCCTGTTTTTGTCATTTTAAAAGAATAGTTCACCCAAAAATTGAAACTCACTTTTTATTTACTCACCCTCAAGTGGTTCCATTTGAGTTTTTCTTCTGTTAAACACAAATGAAGATTTTTAAAGAATGCTGAAAACATGTAACCCATTCACTTCCACAGTAGGAAAAACAAATACTATGAAAGTCAATGATTACAAGTTTTCAATATTTTCCAAAAACCTCTTTTGTGTTTAACATTATGTCCTGCAGCTCTAGTACATCAGTTGTCAACTGTTGTCCTCGTGACCCTCCACTCTGCATATTTTGTCTCTTTAACTTACGATTCAGAGGTGTCAAAGTGGACATCACATGATATTCTGCCATGATTCCTGTTTAAAAGAAGCGCGTTCAATTCAAAGGGTATTAAACTACATGCGACGTGACCGTACATTTTCTGGTTATGGTTACGTAACCCTTCACACTTCAAGACAGGGCATCTGTTGTTATTTCATAATCATTTACTTTATATTACCTCTCTTGCTTTTAAATACAATATTAAAGGTAATTTTAATTTTATAAATGTATGTCATGTATTTTCCTTTTAATATTTTCCCCCTTTTTTCTTTTTATCAACCTTTGAGCGTAAATACCCACATATCCCTGTGAGGTGCATAAAAGGTCAGAGTTATTTCTCTGTGACCTTTGCGTGACTGTAGATCTGTGAATGAACATGAGAGGAGTGCAGTCTCTGTGGATCTGTGGAAACTCTGATGGTTGTGACCTGTGGACAGTCCAAATGCTGCGCTTCAAAGCATTTCCACATGGATGATCTTCCACACAAATCGCTCTATTCACCTGAAAAGAGCACAACAGTTTTCAAAAAATAACAAAATCAGAGAAAGGTGAAGCTATTTAAAGCTTCATTTTGAGGGAAAAGAAATATCTCATGACAAGGTTAGACCTATTTTGATGGCAAATGCAGGCCTTCTGAATTTGGATCAACAATCTTTTCGTTTATTTATTTATTTATTTATTTATTTATTTATTTATTTTTATCATGATGTCAAAAGCAATCCTACATATGCAAATTACCCCTTGTTTGAGTCCATCTTCTCTGTGCCAAATTGTTGTATTTTTTATACAGGAAGGCTGCAAAAGAGCCTCTAAGGAAATGGGTATATTTAGGCACAATGTAGGCTTTACATACAAATATCATTTAAAAAAAAGTTGGAGTGCAAATCAGCCTTCTTTAATGTTTTGAACCTGTTTTAACAGTTCTATTAAAATTGCTGCAATTAAATATTTATAATGAATATTATATATGACATGAAGTTAAATAGTAGGATGATCTGACAGAAATGTTATACTGGAATCCTGCAAGCATAAGCTGTTTTGACCTCTGTTACAGACCCTGTGTGGACCGTAATGACCGCACGCTTCCGGTTGCCTGCTGGCAGATCCTACAATGTCCGGACGACGGAGCTGGCACGCGACAGACAGCGCACCGAGGTGGTCTGCAACATTCTTCTTTTGGACAACACTGTCCAGCCTTTTAAAGTCAATGTAAGTAAAAAGTTCTGTGAATTAATCAGCTTTCTATTGATCAGATGATAAGTGATGTATTATTATATTATAACTACGTGTGGGCATTTTTTTTTTTTTTTGAAGAAATGTGTGTGGTGCTGTGATTGATTTGAAGTTTCTTCACAGAAAAAGATACAGAAAGAACATTTGAAAAAGATATGAACCATTATATTAATCTAGCATACACTAAATTGGTCTGTAGGGACAGCAAATTATTTTTTACTGTTAAAAAAAAATTATTTAAAAAAAAAATGCTGAAAATTTAGAATTTTCTGAGGATCATGTGACACTAAAAACTTCAGTAACTACTGCTGAAAAGTCAACTTTGCCATTTTTTTAAAAAAGTATTTTAAAATGTAAAGCAATTTGAATGATCAAATGAATGCAGCATTGAGGAGCAAAAGAGACTTATTTCAAAAACATCTTATTGGCAACAAATAATTTTAACAAAGCTGTTTCCATCCACCTATTTTTATGCGCATTTTGTATATGATTTTTTTTCAAGATTTTAAATAAATGTTTTAAGATTTTAAATACATTTTCTATGTGAACCCAAAGATATACAGTTCAAGTCAGAATTATTATCCCCCATTTGATTTTTTTTCTTATTTAATATTTCCCAAATGATGTTTTACAGAGCAAAGAAATTTTCACAGTATGTCTGATAATATTTTTTCCTATTTATTTTAAATTTAATTTATATAAATTCATTTAATTTTTTTCCTTTTATTTTGGCTAGAATAAAAGCAGTTTTTAATTTTTTAAACACTATTTTAAGGACAAAATTATTAGCCCGTTTAAGCTATATTTTATTTTCGATTAGTCTACAGAACAAACCATCATTATACAATAACTTGACTAATTACCGTAACCTGCCTAGTTAACCTAATTAACCTAGTTAAGCCTTTAAATGTCACTTTAAGCTGAAAAGAAGTGTCTTTAAAAATATCTAGTAAAATATTATTTGCTGTCATCATGGCAAAGACAAAATAAATCACTTATTAGAAATGAGTTATTAAAACTATTATGTATTTAAATGTGTTGAAAAAATCCTCTTCGTTAAACAGAAATTGGGGAGAAAAATAAACGGGGGTGGGGGGGGGTAATTATTCAGGGGGGGCTAATAATTCTGACTTCAACTGTACATGATTAGTTGAAATCCATCACCTGTGTGAGTTTTTCCCCACTTGTTATGGTTTGCATCATATACACAGTGCTCATGTTCCAGTTAGTGTATAGCAGTGTAATTCTGCTTATAAAAGGAAGCATTCTTGACATTCCAGCAGGCTAAAAACTGGCCCTGGGGCACCAGAGAATCATGTACACACTTGCACCTGCAATATGAAGCTGCTACGACACACCCCACACACGCGACACGTAAAAGCACAAATCCCCAGATCTTTCATTTGGTCATCCGATTGCAAAACCCATGTGTTTGTTCATCTTTGTCCTCAGTATTGTGCAAAGTGTTGTGTAAAAGTGTCCTTAAGGAGAACTGCTATTTCATGACTTGAAGTAAATGCTAACATTAGATTTAAAGGTTTCTCAAGTTGTAGAAGGTTGTTCAGGTTTCCCCCAGTGGTTACTAACTTTTGCATTAGTTACATTGTCCAAAGATTTCCTGTGCATGCAGGAAGCATTTCCGTATTTGAATTGGAGGGAGCAATAAACCCATAAACATCACATGACTCATTTTAAACAACCGCTGATCTGTTAGATGAATCAAGACATCCTTTCTTAGAAGTTGTCTGTCATGCTGCTCTTTGATTTGTAACTAACATTTCCAGGAAAGTCAGTCCTCATGTAATGGCCCCATTGATCAAATTTACTCGCCCGCTCTTTGGTCCCATGCATTTTGGTGCCAGACCTCTCAGTGACCTAGATAGTCTGGCAGCACAGCGGGCCCTTGATGAGTATAGGGCGCATATGGAACGGAAGCGCAAGGTCTAATGGAAGGAGAGCTGAAGGACCAGAGGCGAATAATCAGGAGGGGGCGAGGTGTTGAAAACAGGAAGGCTGTTATTTGCGTTACAGAAGTTGATGTTGTTGATGTTACAGAGGGGCCATCATAAACATGCCTCATCTGTGAGTTTGAAGAGTTGCGTGTTATGTCTGGAATGTGGAGGAGATGCCGGAAATTTGTAAATATTAGATGTAGCGTCTCTTTTTGTGTGCATGTTTGGTTTCTTATAGGTTTTGATCTTGATTTTTCTTATTGGTGGTGTTTGTAACTTTGAAGTTATGCGTTTTGCCTTTTGCATATATAAACCGATTAAGTGGCCTAAAGGCAGATTTATGCTTCTACGTCGATTGCACACAGATGGTCCAGCACAACTTTTGCACAGTCACGTACCTTTCGCTATTGCTATTCGCGTACCAATCCTGATGCGCACCTTTAAAAAATTGGCTCTGTGATTGGTCAGCTTTGTATCATTGACGAGTGTGGGCAGTCGTGGGAGACCAGCGAACCCATTGTAGCAAGTGTTTAACAAGTGCCAAGTCCCATGAAGGAGCTCCAAATGGGTACTTTTGTTTTGTCTTTACCTTTTTATTAAAGTTGTCGCTTTTCCATCAGTTCACGCCTCTGAATAAGTGAGTTTGAGCTACTTGTACAGCAAGGTATGATTTGGGCCCATTTCCACTGAGTAGTATGGTACGATACTGTTCGGTATGCTTTTATGGCCGTTTCCACTGTCAAAAGGTACCAAAAAGTGAACCGTATAGTACCACTTTTTGGGTTCCCTTTCAAAGGGTACCTAGCACAACAAAAGTGTACTAAAAGACGGAGCTAGACGCGCACCTGAACGCTATTAGTTTACAGAGAAATGTCACTAATGCATGCACAGGCCAAGAGTATAAAAACAAAGAAAGCGTAATTTTTAAATACACAATCGAGACATTATACCGTAGTAATATTTACATTTAATAATGAGCTATGGTCGACCTGAGCACAAACAAACCTTGTCGTCGTCTAGATAAACAGTCACAGGGCCAAGAAGAAGTACAGTTGCTGTGTGTCCTGTTGTTGTTTTGAGGCCATCTAAAAGCGTGAGTTACTTTCTCCAGAGAGCTGTATTTGCTGCGCGTCTATATTTGAAATAACAAACTTGAGCTGATGATAATAATGTGCGCATGACTATGGAAGTGCTTCTGACATCCTTTCAGAAGCGGACAACCGCAAGAAGAAAGTGTGAAAAACAAAAGAGAAGCTCGACAAAAGAAAGGAGCAAATGATTCTTTCAGCAACATAAAACAAACAAACTGCAATGTTTATTATTATCATCACCTTTTGGACTATTATAAACTCTGAATGATGGAATTACTTTTTAACAAGATATTAATATTTCATGTGCTGGTGAAGAATAAAGATGATAGGTTTGTACTGACTGTGTATGTTTCGTATTGTTTATAAACTCATATAAGGCCTAAATGTATGCTTTGGGTATTTTTTGTAAATGGTAACATTTCAGAGACTATAAGTCTCAGTATGTGTTCATATATGTTTTATTTTTTTATTTTATTTTATATAATCACAGATGTTACAGACTATTTCGCATTATCATTGATTTGTTCAGTAAGAAGTGCTTCTCATACAATATGTGAACTTCAAGTGAGAATGACGTCGACTGCAGCTATCTGTTGTACACCATGCCAACCAAAAGGGTACCATTGGTACCATTTGGCAGTGGAGACTGAAGAAGCCTGATTAAAATGACCCGTACTGAACCATACCATACTGTACTGTACCACTCAGTGGAAATGAGGCATTACAGGTAATTCCTGTATAAACAAAACACCTGCAAAGAAACTCAACACAGAAAAACATAGAAACCCCACTGCCAGCTAGAATTTGGGAAGTGTTATTGCAGAGTAACACTAACAGAAATCAATAGTATAAATCACGGCTGTGGGCAAGGTATGTGCCATGGTTTATATCGCTCACTCGACGCAGAAGTATAATTCAGCCTTTAGTATTAGCTTAGAAGTTCCAGAACCTGAGCTGTTTTCATTAACATCATTTTTTGTCTTCAAAACAGCATGCACTGATGAGTCTTGCACAATAACCACAGGAACGTGTATTAAGAAAGAAAATACCATTATGATTTTTATGCTGCTACAATTGAGGCTTAAGTGTCCAAATACTTTGTAGGCCTCCTGTGCAGTGCTAGTCTTTTAATTTCAAATCACAGACGTCATAACTACACTGTTTGCACGTATGTTTGGTTGCTGTGTATAGATCTCTGACTGCCTGCAAAACACTCACAGGTTTCCAGCAGATCTCAAATCACTGAGCAAGCTGCCACATGTCTACTTGCATTTCTGTCATGCCATTTTCCTCTCCTCTCTTCACCCTATCTGCCCACATCACCCACATCTGTCTATTTTATAAATGCTTGTTATTGGACTTCTTGTGAACCGCTGATCGATTTATCAAAAGTTGGTCTTTCAGGGGTGGTTCACGCCTAGTCACTTTATGTGTATTTTAAATCATGATTGAATCATGAAAAGGACAGGCGTAAATGCACTGCAAAAACGCAATCGAGATGGGTATAAATCTGATAGCTTAAACCACTTCAGGAGGTGGTCTGGGATGTATTCCAGATGAAACTGGACAAGTCTAAATGCATTTGGCTTTTAAAATTACATATGTTCATTTTTATTTTACAAACGTAAAAAATAAATATGTAAGAATGTGTTATAGGCTAGTGACAGTTAGATATAACAGCACCAATCCAACATGCAACGGCAATGCCGCAGATGATCATTTAGGATGATTTTTTAAAATTATTAGTATTTTTTATTTGATTAAATTTTGGGTAGCACGGTGGCTCAGTGGTTTGCACTGACATTTCACAGCAAGAAGGTGAATGGTTCAAGTCCTGGCTAGGCCTGTTGGCATTTCTGTGTGGAGTTTGCATGTTCTCCCCGTGTTTGCGTTGGTTTCCTCCGAGTGCTCCAATTTCCTGGATTTGCTGGAACAGTTGACGGTTCATTGCACTGTGGTGACCCCTGATAAATAAGGGACTAAGCTGAAGGAAAATTAATGAATGAATGCTTTTATTTTTGACTAGTCATTAACTGTTAAATGTTACAATTAGAATGTTAAATTAATATCAAATGTTTGTTTTAACATCAGAGACCCATCACAGACCTGTAGTATCTCTGTGAATAGAAAGGAAAAATATAGCCTTTTTTTGTTTACATAGGCACAGTTTTTTGGAGGGGAGAGTAGGTTATACACAAATGAATGTAAACCCTTTTCAGTTTTTAATGCGTCTTGCACATATCTGTATGACAAACATAGATGTATAGATAGATAAAATATATTCCACTTCTAGTTCTGGCTGTTACTTTTGACTTCAGTTGAAAAAGCACCATTAAAGCGGCACAAGGTCTGACACCCGCAGCAAGTCTCTGCTCCGACACTTTAATTGGTGTGTAAATCTACAAAAGTGTGCTGAGGGTAGGGGAAGGAAACACAAGGGTCCAAAAATCCCGGAACTTAGTTCATATCTACATCCTAAAAAAACCTTTCAGAAGAATTAAAGCCTATATTAATGCTTCCTGTTTTGATATAACAAAGATTTTCTCATGGTGTATCTTTCTATACATTACTTCCTTTGACGCCAACATGGGACCTGATGTTACACTGTGATTATGGTTCAGCATAGGAGTTTATGACATGAAGTTAGATGGTGGGTGTAAGGCTTATTTGGTTATTCATGACTTTGTTAACAGGATATGCTCATTTATTAATTTATCGGAAACCATAAGAAACACCATTACAACGATTTTAAAAGGGCTGTTGCCAGAAAATAGCTGTTAGGTGGCAGTGTCTTCCCACATGCTTCGATTATTTTCTATATACCCACACACAAGATTTGTCAAACACTGGAAAAACAAGAAAATGAAACAAATAAAACAACTAAATGTTTCAAACTTTTACTTTAATTAGTTTGCACAACCACTCCGTTTAATAATGTTTACCTTCTACAAACTCCCTTTATATCAAAATGGTAGTCAACTTTCAAAATGAGCTTTGCTTATAAACCTTACAAAATGCTATTTTACTGTTTTCACCTGATTTTAATAAATATTAGTTTGAATCAAATGCAGTGTTCCAGCAGCAACGTGACTTTTTTGTTAAAATTGTTTTTTTATTTTTTATTTATTTATTTATTTTTTTACCACTGGGACAGTCCCTTCCTAACTGCAAATTAAAAAAAAAAAAAGGTCTTGGTTTGACAATACATTTCAATTACATACTCATTGCTAGGGCTGGCTGATAAATTGTTATGACGTTTCGGTATGAAGGCGATAGTTTTATTAAAATGTGGCTGCTGAGCATGTGCCTTGAAAGGAATGCCAATAAGCTTACGGTGTAAGTAGCTAGAGAAGGATAGAAACCACGTGCTCTCCATTGTCACCTGAGGTCAGAATAACAACACATGCGAAAATGTGTGTCGTATAGCAGCAGTGAGGGGATTGTAAATAAAAAAAGCATGTAAGAATGTCCCCAGAGTGGCTTTTTGGTTTCTTTTCTTGTTCATCTCAGCCACTAGCACCCCATCTGAAAGAGTTTTTAGCATAGGGGTAATATAGTCATTCAACTTCACAATTTGTAATGTTGCAGTATGTATTTGAATAATGATGGTTAGTTCTTTTACTTGAAAGCTCAGATTTTTTGATTATCATAATTAGTTTTGTTTACAGAGTTTGAGGTTTACTGTATCATTAATATTGACACCTTACAGATGTTGATCTATCTTTACCATTGCACACACTTCTTGACATTTTATTTATCAAGTTTAACAGTCTCTTTAACCCTTATGTTTATTTTACTATCAAGAGATCAGATATTTGGTTTAAATATTTTTGTTTCTGACTATTAAATCTGTTTGCCTTAGTAATGTTGGTAAATTAAAATAAAGTTGTTAAATAAAAAAATCCTAATGTTTCTAAAAGGATTGTTAAAAAATATAAAAATATCGATATTGAATGATATGAAACATGATATCATGAATTTTTTTTTTTTGCAATATTGCCCAGCCCTACTCATTGCCAAAATGTTATTATGTATGTAATCTTTAGAAATTAAGTAAGTGAAGACTGGATGCACAGTAATGTTGTTATTAATAATACACTTATTTTCTGGCTTTGCAGAGCATTCACAGTTATCTTGATGAACACCACTGATAATATGTTTAACTGTGTGTTGACTACAGTATCTAATCAGCCAATCACATGGCAAAAAGGCAGTGCATTTAGGCATGTAGATCTGACCAGGACAATCTGCTGTGCATCAAAATCTGAGCAATAAAATAGGAAAGAAATTTGATTTAAGTGATTTTAATGTGGCATGGGTTTTTCTGCCAAATGGACTGATGTGAGTCAGAAGCTGATGATCTGCTTCAATTTTCATGATCATGTCTAAGGTTTACAGAAAATGTCCAGTGAAGTGCATTTCTGTTGAAGAAGTTGTTGATGCCAGAGGTCAAAGGATAAATGTCTACAATGTCATTAAAATTGGTGCTTTAAGGCTGGAAAAGTCTTGCCTGATCTGATGAGGCTTGTGTGTTGTATTCAGATGAAAGGGTGACAAATTGGCTAAAGCTTTTTAAAACATGGATTCATTATTACTTGTATAAGGGGTTTAGGCTGTTAGTGGAGGAAAATTTTCTTGCCATACTTTGGGCTAGGCATGAGCCTGTATAAGATTCTGACGGTATGATAACCTTGCATAAAAATATCACTGTTTGACGGTATCAGGGTGTTGTGATTACTGCTCTAAAATATATTATTTTTAAATGTCTGTGTTTTTCCCTTTGAACGCAATATATTTTATTTTGAGAAACTTTTTAAGTGTTTTAGAGCAGTGAACATGTCAGGTTAAATAATTGAATTGAATCATTGACTTCTGTTGTTTTCATTAGCTTCAGATTCCATTGAAATTTAAAGTGGCATCTTTGGATATCTTTTCTGCTGGAGATACTGTTGTCCTAAAAAACTTAAAACAAAACGTAAAAAAAAACCTTACATAGGAACGGTAGCAGAACATTTTGGTGGTTTTAAAACCTTGACTCCAAACCGCGGTATACCTTGAAATCATCCCATACCTACTTTGGGCCCCATATTACCAACTAGGCTTGCCATGATAGATGGTGTTGACGGTGTTACCGGTTTTAAGACGCAACACCGGTGACATCACTTTTCCACCGTGCCACCGTGCACATTTTTTTAAGTATTCCTTTTTTTTAATAAAATATTTATTTAAATTAAATGGAAAATATATCTCCAAATAATTTACTTAAGACGATAGCATGCAGTAGGCTGTAGTTAAAATCTGAACATAGCTACAATGCTTCATATTATATTTATCATGTGAGGAGAACAAGATGAGTCGAATTTACAGAAAGAGAATGGCGGACGATTTAGTGTCAAAACGCAATGCAAAAGCGCCTCATTTAAAACATCCCACGACCATCATCTCACAGTGTTTAGTAATAAATAATCTTATTTTTTATTAAACTAAAAGTGATTGTCGCGCCACTGACAAGCCAACTGCAGAGAAACAAAGCAACCTCGCGCCAACCGCAGTGATCTCTTTTTCATCTGTTCTTTTACGCACTTGATTAATATGAGTTTAATGTTAAAAAAATCAATAATGAAAAGGCCGACAAGAGTGTATCCTGTGTGTGTGTGCGTCTTCACTGCAGTCTCCCTCTTCCAAAACCGAAAGTTGCTTTGTCTGTCTCGCAATATTTCGGCTTTTAATCGAATGAAAATTTAATTTAGATGAGCCTATATTAAAAACTTGCAGTAAAGTAAATGTGACGTGCGGCCACACATCGAAACTGAGGTGTGATCTCATCTCTCTCTCTCGCTGTCATCCATCGATAGACGCCACACAAGTCAAGTCGCCTAATAATTATATTAATTATAATAAAATGAAAACCAAAATAAACAATTCATTGCATTTTTCGTTGATAAAAAATATACGAAAACGGAAAAAATCAAAGGGTGGCTAGTTTGTATTCATGTGTTTTGATATTAATGAAAATATGCTTAGCCTATTCAAGCGTAACGGTTATATACGGTGCCAATAGACAAGTCATTCAAAAAATAATATTTTACTGTGCACTGAGTTTTAATGTATATTTTACAATAAAAACTAATGTAGCATGTGTCGCGCTCATTTAAAACACGCAATTCATAACACACCAGAGCTGTCTATAGTCTATCTGTAAACTTACAGGGAGATGTTGGCCAATAGTCATACTGTGCACCACGTTATTGAACTCCCAATATCTCTGAGGGAGATTATGTTACCCGATAGCCAATATTGACTTGAGAGATTTTAAAAATAAAAGGCATTTTAAAAAAGGAACAACACGCAAATCAAAAACTAAAACTGGTCCCGTACGCACTTGTCATCTTGCCACTGTATGCTGTGTAGTGTGTGGCCCCGTCAACTGCCGCTGGTAAGAGAGAGAGAGAGAGAAAGCGCGCACACGAGAGCTTAAAGTCGGCATCAATATAACAAAAAGCAAGATCATGTTGTTATAAATATTCCATTAACATAACTTGTCGAAATATTTATACATTTACATGGTGTTTATTGAGATTGTGTGATCTGTATAGGCTGTCTGATCTTTACAGAAGCTGTAAACTGACACGTGCTCGGTGACCGCACAGTGATGTTCAGCTCTGATGAGGCACTTTTATTTAGCCTGTAGCAGTGTTTTTGTTTATTTAATTTTTTTTTAAAGACCTGTCAGCCGACCTGTCATTTTTGTAGCGTAATGTCATTTGGAAGTTTTTTTATATTTGTTTCTTGTTCATTCGTTTAATCTTATTTAAACTTTGTGCTATTTAATTACTTATCTTTCTATTTTATTTTCTTATTCGTTTTAAAAACATTCTAACATAAGTAATAAACGTTCTATGGTTGTTATTTGGTTCCAATTTCCAGTTTTTTTTTCACCCTGTAGCCTGTTGTTTTTTTTTTCGTTATGTTAATAAAAGTTCTGTGTTTAATAACAGTGA
Organism: Danio kyathit; assembly: GCA_903798195.1. NCBI lineage: Eukaryota > Metazoa > Chordata > Actinopteri > Cypriniformes > Danionidae > Danio > Danio kyathit. The sequence continues at coordinate 35,601,480 of LR812527.1, read as the reverse complement.
TTTTTTGTAGTTTGACACCGAATTGCCAATTCCTGAAAACTGAAAGTGAAAGTATAATACGCACGCATTTATAAGATATTTAAAAAGCAGAAAAAAGAGGAAAAGAGGAAACGGCTACCCCCACGGTGATACCGGTATTACCGGTGTTGTCACATGTCGATTAACCGGTGTGGAAATTTCCTCATCGTCACAACCCTATTACCAGCTAAGCATCTGTTTAAATGCCACAGCCTATTTATATTGTTACTAATTTTGTTGACCGTGTCCATAACATTGTGAGTACCCATCCTGTGATGGCTGCCTCCAGCAGGAAAACATAGAGAAACATAGAGCTTAAATCTTCTCTAACTGTTTTCTTTGAGACTAGGTTTTATATTTACAATATAAACTAATAAAAAACTATATAAAACCATACAATAAATTTTTTACTTATACTTGTCTGAAAAGGAGTAGGAAGAAGCATACATAATCTTACTACATCCATTAATAATAAATAGCAATCAGCAACAGTAAATGACAATAAAACAATACATAAAGTAACTCCATGATTCTGTCGTCTCACTCTTGCCGGCAAGTTTCTTGAACACAGCAGTGAGCTCACTGTAGTCCAATAGCCTCTGCAAGAAGTCAACATATAATGAGTTCTCCATATTTTTGAATTTCCTCACACACTTTGCAGCTTTGCAGAGGCGTTAAACTGTCCGTTTACTCTCAACTGGCCTGTCATACACTTCGCTGATGTGATTGTTGCCATATTTTGTTTATTGTGTAACACTTTGCGTTATGTGGTTCAAACTGTCTGTGTGTGTTTCTCAAGAGGCATGTGTTCAGAATATGTTGTCTTAGCCATTCTAGGATCACTTGAAAGAGTCAAACAGGAAATAAAAGCTCTGCTAATGCCTCAGTTTTGGTGTCAGGATGCTGTAACGGATCCGACAGCCAATAAAACCCTCTTATTACGTCTCACTGTTTCTAACAACCAAAGTGGCTTGGCCCTTACTGGAGAATGGAGATATGGGTTTGGTTACTTTTATTTCCCTTGTCTGTTCTGCTGATGTCAGCAGCTTTGCTACAAATATGCAATATTTCAGTGACAATGGTGAAGTCTATGATACCGTTTTTGCTTTTATATCCGCTTAATAAATTTGTTAATTTTAAAATCTTATGCTTTAGGTGTGCTCTGGGATCTCTTTCTTTTTAATTGGTACTAACAGAACAATGTTGCAAAATAAAATTGAAGGTATGAGGATAGAAGTTTTGTTTATTGTTAAAATAATTGTTATAAAATATTGTTTTAATATATAATATTCATATAAAATAACTTTCATATTTATTTATTTTACATATAAATATTTATTTTATTTATTTATTTTTAGATATTTTGTTTTATTAACTTTAATATATTTTATTCATATTTATTATTTTATATATTTATTTTATATATTTTTTATTTTATATATTTTTTATTTTATATATTTATTTTGTATATTTTTTATTTTTATTTTATATATATATATATATATATATATTTTATTTTATATATTTATTTTTCCTGAATAAAGACATTTACTAAGTAATACACTATTTACTGGAGGTCAGAATGGCAGGTTTCGCATCATATTTGGAGCCAAATTAGAGTGGTTAAAATGACTTTAAAAAAATGGCAACAGCAACCATCTGAATTTCATTGACAACTCCAATCTCTTCTGGAATCAAAGACAACTGTTTACATCAGATGGCCTTCATCCAAACAAACTTGGTGGAAAAGTGCTAAAGGACAATATCTATTTCTCTCTCCATCATCCATCAGCTGTGTGTGCCACTGAACTCAACCCAAATGGCATACACACACCTAGCAAATGTCCGGATGACCACAGGACTTTCCTGAGTGGACTTGTGGCTGACGCATCCCACAAGGACAGCGATAACACCACGCAGACACAACAACCACTGGTAACGGACAAACTGCTGTCTGAGCCGTGCACACAGAGAGACTGTGACATACCAGAACAGCACCAAATCTCAGCGCTCATGGATGATCTCCAGGAAAACAGCCAGGTCAACAAATCTCAACAGCCAGAAACCCCAGACCCACAGCCTCTGTCACCAGACACATTCTCACTGTCACCTTGCTCGCCTCTCTTGAATTTTTCAAAAAAGATGGAGGAACTGGTGTTTGCTGAAACTAAACTCTCACACTCCATTGCCGCAAGCCCCCAGTTAGCAACCAAAAGTCAGCCAGCCTCACACCCATCTCTGAGCCCACCTGGCCCTACACCTAGGAGAGGCCTCAGGTCTTTGCGACAGCGGCAGGTCCCAAAAAACACCTCATCTTCAACTGGTGAACTTAAAAGCTGCCATTGATGTGTCCCGGGTGCCTGCTTAGATAACAGTGTCTTTATTAGATGTTTACAGAACAAGCAGGAACCCAGTATGCCTGTAGCTTTCTCTACTCAGATATGTGTTATTTTATGTGAAAGAAAACCGAAGACTTCTTCAGGCCGTACAGCAAATCATTCAAATTTGGTGTCTATTAAATGTAAATCTGAGACTACTGTAGGGAAAACAGCTAAAACTGTTAAGTTAGCACTTTTAAACATCCAATCACTTAACAATAAGTCACTTTTAGTCAATGATTTTATCAACACAAATTGCCTTGATTTTATGCTTTTAAATGAAACTTGGCTAGATAACAGATGTAGCGCAGCAGTTCTGAATGAAACAGCTCCTTTAAACTTTGACTTTTTGAGTGTTTGCAGAGTTAATAGAAGAGGTGTAGGCATCGCTGCCCTGTTTAAAGATGTCTATGAGTGTAAACAAGTGTCATTTGGTGACTATTTGTCCTTTGAATATCTGAGTATAGCGCTAAAGGGTGCTCCACGCATTTTACTGATCATTATCTACAGACCTCCAAAATATTCTCCAACTTTTATTGATGATTTTACAGAGCTGTTATCAATAGTAACCTTTGAGTTTGACTATTTTACTATTGCTGGGGATTTGAATATTCACATTGATAATCCAGAAATCAATGCTGTAAAAGAACTCATGACTGTTTTTAACACTTTTGATCTGACTCAGCATGTTCAAGGACCCACACACAATCCTGGACACACTCTTGATCTACTTATAACTAAGGGTCTACACATTTCATCGACTGTTGTTAAGGATGTTGCACTATCTGATCATTTCTGTATTTTCTTTGATATATTAATCACTCCAGCTATTAAAGACAGATCTGTCTCTCTCAGAAAGAGATACATAAATGAGAACACTAGTGAGCAGTTTATGAAGGCCATATCACTCACACCAAGTATATCTGCAGACTCTGTTGACTCTCTCCTTGATTTGTTTAACTCTAAAGTTAAGAATGTCATAGATGACATTGCTTCTGTTAAAGTCAGGAAGAAAACAGGAATGAAAGACGGGCCTTGGAAAAAATCAACAGCAGTTCAAATGATGAAAAAACAGTGCAGAAAAGCTGAGCGTATGTGGAGGAAAACGAAACTAGTAGTCCACTATAATATCTATAAAGACAGTCGTCATTCTTTTAATGTGAAACTAAAAACCGCTAGGCAGACTTTCTTTTCAATCCTTATAAACAATTACTTAAATAATGCGCGTACACTCTTTGCAATGGTAGAGAGACTCACAACCCCCCCCCCCCCAACCCCCCCCCCCCCCCCCCCCCCCCCCCCAGGAGGATTCCCAGTGAACTAATCTCGGAAAGTAAATGTAATGAGTTCGCTCATTTCTTTACTGATAAGTTCAATAATATTAGAAAGGCAATCAGCTCATCCAATCAGCCAAATTGCGCAGACGTCAGACAAGCTCAACCACAACTTAAGAAATCAGACATTATGTCCTACTTCATGGCAATTTATGGTAAAATCTTAGAAGAGATCGTACAAATTATGAAAACATCAACCTGCAGTCTTGACACGCTCCCCACATCATTCTTCAAAACGGTGTTTAACTGTTTAGAAATGGATCTCCTAAAAGTGGTAAATGCTTCACTTCTCTCAGGGACTTTCCCAAACTCACTTAAAACTGCAGTTGTTAAACCCCTCTTGAAAAAGAGCAATCTGGATAACACGCTATTGAGCAGTTACAGACCAATCTCCAATCTCCCTTTCATTGGACAAATCATTGAAAAAGTTGTTTTCAACCAGGTTAACACGTTCTTAAACTCCAAGAGGTGTTTAGACAATTTTCAATCTGGTTTTAGAGCACATCACAGTACAGAGAGCGCTCTTATAAAGATAATCAATGATATCCGCCTAAATACAGATTCAGGTAAACTAACAGTGCTGGTATTGCTCGATCTTAGTGCTGCATTTGACACTGTCGATCACAGCATACTTCTGGATAGGCTGGAAAATTGGGTTGGGCTGTCTGGGACGGTCCTTAAATGGTTCAGATCTTATCTTGAAGGGAGAGGCTACTATGTCAGTATAGGTGACCATAGGTCGAGGTGGACACCCATGACATGTGGAGTCCCACAAGGCTCGATTCTGGCACCTCTCCTGTTCAACCTCTATATGATCCCTCTGAGCCAAATAATGAGAAAGAACCAAATTTCCTACCACAGCTATGCTGATGACACTCAGATCTACTTAGCCTTATTGCCTAATGACTACAGCCCTATTGACACCCTCTGCCAATGCATTGATGAAATGAACAGTTGGATGTGCCAAAACTTTCTTCAGTTAAACAAAGAGAAAACTGAAGTCATTGCATTTGGGAACAGAGATGAGGTTCTCAAGGTGAATGCGTACCTCTTAAGCCTGACTTGGCTCTTAAGGTCAAACAACAAAAAATAAGGTCAAGAATCTTGGTGTGACTCTGGAGTCAGATCTGAGTTTCAATAGTCATGTCAAAGCAGTTAGTAAATCAGCATACTATCATTTCAAAAACATTGCAAGAATCAGATGCTTTGTTTCCAGTGAAGACTTAGAGAAACTTGTTGATGCTTTTATCAGCAGCAGGGTGGATTACTGTAACGGCCTCCTCACGGGCCTTCCCAAAAAGACAGTCAGACAGTTGCAGCTCATCCAGAACGCTGCGGCCAGGATTCTGACCAGAACCAGGAAATCAGAGCACATCACACCTGTCCTCAGGTCTTTACACTGGCTCCCAGTTACATTCAGAATAGATTTTAAAGTATTACTACTTATCTATAAATCACTAAATGGCCTAGGACCTCAATACATTACAGATATGCTCACTGAATACAAACCTAGAAGAACACTCAGATCTCTAGGATCATATAAACTAGAAATTCCAAGAGTTCAGTCAAAGCAGGGTGAATCAGCTTTCAGCTACTACGCCCCTCGCTGCTGGAATCAGCTTCCAGAAATGATCAGATGTGCTCCAACATTAGGCACATTCAAATCCAGACTGAAAACACATTTGTTTTACTGTGCCTTTACTGAATGAGCACTGTGCTACATCCGACAAATCACACTATTAGGTTTTTCTCTTCTTTTTCATTCTTTTACAACCTGTTTTAACATATTTTTACCTGTTTTTATCTGTTTTTTATTATCTGTTTTTATTTTTTCTTACACTTGTCTTTTTTATTCCTGTTTATGTAAAGCACTTTGAATTGCCACTGTGTATGAAATGTAACTTATAATATAAATAAACTTGACTTGACTTTATTTTTAAACAGAGTCTGGTTGGCCATTTAGTGAAATGTGCTGACTTAAGATATTTTTTTTTCTTTGCTTTGTGCAAAAAAAAAAGTATCCTTTTCCCCCCCAGAGGTTTTCAAATTTTTTTTTTCATAGGTTTTAAAGGTCATTTTCTTTTGTCTTCCATTTTCTATCTTCATTTTTAAGACCCTATCTAGTTCTATCCCTAAGAGTTCAGATTTTAAGTATATAATATGGCCCACTTTTTATCTCAATTAAATAAGGGTCAAATCTGGCAAGAAGTCACTAAAAATAAACCATAAAGCATATTAAAGATGAAAAGAATTTTGAAAGCCAAAACACTAAAGAGAAAATATTTGTTACGTCTTGAGTTACCGGCATGCAAACTTCAGTACAAAATCAAAAGATATTCAATATATATATATATATATTTATTTTTTTTTACATTTATTCAGAAAATTCCAGTATCTGAGCTGAGTGAATTTCTAAAATCTGTTTGATTTGACAGAAAGTTAACCCAACCCCCCACCAAAACAAAAAAAAAAAATAAATAAAAAAAAAGGTTAATGTTTAATTCTTACAACTAAAATGTTTCTATCTCTCTCTCTGTGTGTGCATACTTTACAGAAGCACGATCAAGGACAGATCCTACTCGACGCGGTCTTCAAGCACCTGGAACTAACCGAGAGAGACTATTTTGGGTTGCACCTGGCCGACGAGCCCTCTGATAGTCCGGTGAGTTCAAAGGTCAAACTCAAAGATGTGCCAGAGCCATGCTGGTTGGCCCTCAAGGACTCACTAGGGGTTTGCTTTAAACATTATTCCCGAATTCCTTCACTTTTAGGAATGTAGGGCACATAGTGGTTCTGCTTTAAAGCATCTCTTTTTTTGGGGGGGGGTTACCCAACCTAATATCCAGTATTAAACTATGAGTGTACTATATTTGGCTGAAAATGTTTGCACACTTCTTGATGTGCTGCAGCATATGTAATGACATTAACCATACAATAATATAATGATAAGATAAATAATATACTCTGAAGCTTTAAACAATTACAACAATGAATTATGACTTCATGAATTAATATCCTCCTGAAGTCTTAATTTGTATATTTTAGCAATATATTACAAACATTCTTTGTCTTAATGTATGCAATTCAGAAGAAAGCAAATGTTTAATAGATTGTTGAGTTTCTATGTATACTCACAACATTAATCTTACACCTGCATTTATCTGTCTAAAAAACTGATCAATTATATTGATTGCTAAAGCAAAATTGAAGCTCAAAAGTTTTTTAGTTTTGTAACTGAAACACATTCAGTTTGTCTCTGTGTGTTGGAACTGCAGATAAGTACATCTCCACCTCTCCACAGCAGAAAACACAAGACTATTGAATTATTGAGTGGCATTAGGTTGTGTTGGACTGTTGCCATGTTATTAAGGTTTTTCTTCCTCTCTCTATCCCTGTCTCTGTCTTTCTTTCTCTCCATCAATCATTTGTAGAGGTGGCTGGATCCAAATAAACCCATAAGGAAGCAATTAAAAAGTAAGTAATTTTTGTAGAAATCGCTGGACTGAGCTGTTGCTTGCCACCAGGCGTTAATTATTCTTTCTTCTACTTTATCTTTGTACTTGCATTCATGTTGTGTTGAATTAAATGACAGGGGGCTCCCCACATCATCTGAACTTCCGGGTGAAATTTTTTGTGAGTGACCCCAACAAACTTCAGGAAGAATACACACGGTGAGTTTGTGAATTTCGGCTTTCTGTTTTTATTTGGTGTGAGAAGTAAAATTGTGGTCGTACTTTAAATTGGGTTACTCTCATGCAAAACCTTGTCTCTCATAGTCAGACTGAAAGAAAGAAGTCTGGACCTCATCACAGATTTTATTTGGAACCAACCAAGTGGACGTTAACTGGCATGAAATTAACCAGTCACAGTTTGTTTTGTTCAGAGTATTGTTTAGGGACATGTAAATATCCTTACAACAAAAGACCAGCATGCGGCCAATAAAATATTCTATGAACTTTCTGCTTTGTTCAGCGGTTCCTTTATGGTGCTTTTCCACTGCATGGTATGGTGTGGTTCGGTTCAGCTCCCTTTTGTTTTGCGGCTTTTGCACTACATCCTCTACCAAGTAACTGGTACTTGTTTTAAAACCTCCTTTTGTTAGGTTGCAAGGAAACCGTACCATTACCAAAACAGCAAACTGATCACTAATTGATATTTGCTGATCACTGATTGGTCCAAGAGAATCATCACTTGAGCTGTAATCGGGCCATTAAAGTTAGGCCCGATAGGGCCCAAGCCCGACAGAATTCGACTCGAGCCCGACAAGTTCATTTTGATTGGCAGCTTTTTAAAAGCCCGAACTCGTTTACAGCCTGACATTATTCAAATGTGCACATGCACACAGCTCTTTTGCCTTTTTTCATGATTGAGTCGTTTATATGTGTTTTAACATAATTTATTCATAACAAACGTAGGCTATAGGCCACTTAGAAGTTGGAACAAAGAAATAAAAGTCGTCTGTAACATCTACACTCTAAATAGGCCTAGGTACATACACTAAGCCTTAAAATTGGCCAACACACCAAAAAAAATAAGTCTTTCTTAACCAATTAAATTGAAATAAATTAGAAATTATGACAGCTATTTGGCAATAATGAAATTAAGATAAAGGCTCTGTGGGATTTATTTCACCATTTCTCTTCACAATCTGGCATTAAGGCGACGGTGAAGCTAAATAATAAAATAATAATGCCAACAATGGCCTATATACACTGTCTACATCATGATTTAATGGTTTAATTAATATTTAGTTCTAATTTGAAAATCCTTTACTCACCAAGATTAGGCTATGTGTTTTTGTGGAGGAACATTATTGAATCCAGTGTAAATGGCTTTTGCGGAGTTCTGCGCTCACTAAGCAGCCTTTCTCTGCTGCTGCTACTGGCCCGGATGCATAGTACTGTTCTGGCTAATTTTGCAAGTTTTGGGTAGGATTGTTTGTTCATCTTCTACCAGCCAAGAACATCCATTTAATTTTCCATGACAGCGGTTTCAATGTAGCGAGTGACCTCGTCAACTGTCCTGTCAGCTTGCTGTACGTTTCTGTTTAGCGTAATATGCATATGTTTGAGCGACCGCCGAAATACCTTGAAGGCTAGAATGACCGTTCGTATTAAACTGGCGGCTGGCCTCACCGCAGTCAAAATTCGGTCTTTTTGACTTCTCTGTAATCATTTGTTTCACCTTTGCAGGGATGGATTTTGATGTTGTAACAAAAGAATAGATTACTTTCTTGCGCTAATCCAAATGCATCACATGACTATTCATTTACTGCGCAAGCCCAAGCCTGGCTCGCCCATTTTTAAAATGATAGAAATTAAGGCCGAACCCACCCGAACCCATCGGGTCCCGACGGGTCCCATTGGGTTCGGGCAAAGATCTTCAACTCTAATCATCACTACCAGCATCATTGGATTTGACCGGAGACACCAAAGCTGTTTATTTAAATATTCAATTCAATTAAATTCATGTTTATTTCTATAGCAAATTTACAATGTAGATTGTGTTAAAGCAGCTTAACATAGAAGTTCTAGTAAACTGAAACGCTGTCAGTCCAGTTTTCAGAGTTGAAGTTCAGTTTAGTTCAGTTTAGTATGTTTTAAATTTCACTGCTTGAAGTACAAACACTGAAGAGCAAATCCATCGATGCACAGCTCCACAAGTCCCAAACCAAGCAAGCTAGTGGCGACAGTGACGAGGAACAAACTTCACCAATAATTTCACCAAACTTCATCAAATAGTCTGCTGCTGTATATGTTGGTTCACAATGACAGAACATATTTTTGTCTTTTGCAGTGATATACAACCACATACTGACAATCAGAAACATAATTTCATCTATTGACGTTGTGGGTTGGTTTGTGTTGTACTTTTGTTTTTGTTATGTTTACGATGATGTCACAGCGATGATGACACATACTGAACTGCAGTTGATATGCAAACCAAATTGAATAATGCCTAACTGTTACGAGTTTAAGATGTTTAAGTGGGATGCTGTAACATTTAAGTGAGACAGGTGTAATGTGTGCGGCAGATCAAGAATGAGGCAAGAATCAACTTTCCATTTAAACTTTTTAGTTCATGGTTTAAGCAATATATAACAATGATAAGATGAAAAAAAAGAAATAAACAAACATTTACTTTCAACAACAACAGAGTGTAAGCCAAAGCAAAGAAATTAACAAAACAAACAATCCTTAAATCTAAAGTCTAAACTAAGCGACAAAAAGAAAATACAAATAAAAACCGAAATCTTCAGTTTACACGACACCCGAACTAAACTAATTAAACTACAAACTCAAAAGTACACAAGCGGCAACACACTCAAACTAATCTAACAAAGATTATTCTAAAACTACAACAAACCTAACCAGACGGTCAAATGCGCAGTTTATGAATCACACAACAATCATCACTCTATTTTACTTAAAGCCAACAAAGAGCAACAAGCAAACTCGAATTATCACAGCAAACTGAGATAATAACTCACTACACCGCCTAAGCATGTCAAACACAAGCTGTATGGAGCAAAACACAAATTGCGTGGAGCACAAAAGGTACGCCGAGGCAGAGCGCACACCAGACACTGATCAGCTGGAGCTTTAAATACCCACGGCTCATCCAGGGATTGGTCGAACTGGCACAGTCATAACGATGATTGACAGATAACTTAACCAATAGGAAACCTAAGAGTAAGAAGCGGAGAGTAGGGTGAGAAAAATAAATACACAAGAAAGGAAAACTAACATCAATCATAACACTAACCGAACCCTAACCTGTACTGGAAAACTGGCTTTAGTTTTCATTTTGGATAATTTGTCACCAAGTTTCATCACAAAATCATTGATATTTTGGTTTTATTTCCTAGAATTCCTAGAATTAAATTTTCTAAAAACAAAATATTGAATATTTATACAATTTTGAATATTTAAAACCCATTTAAATATTTTTTTAATTGTTATGCCAGAATTTAATCTAAAAGGATATTTGACGTTACAGTGTATTTATTTAATATACATTGCAAGTATTCATTGAAGGTGCAGTAGGTGATCTGCCCAAATGCTAACCGGTTAGCATGATATCATTTAAATACAATCCCTCCCCTGTCGTCCAAAGCCACGCCTCCTGAAATCAGGAACACGCACATTAAAAATGACAGACCCACTAGATTGTGTCATTCGCCAGTTAGAAAACTTTATAGTACTTTATAATACTACAATTCTGAACGAAAAACTGTATTATATCTAGCACATTTTCAGTTATGTACTTCACAAGCAAAACTTGTCATCACTTTCTCATCAGTCTCACTCATCAGTCCCGCTCTCTCACACGCTGTCCTAAAGCGACTACTGAATGCTTTGTGGTTGGCCAGCGGGCTGCTGGAATTCCACTTATTACTAAGCCATACTTAAGGCTCGTACACACCAGGACACTTTTTGTTTGCGTTTATCGTCAACGTTTTACGAGATGTTTTTCCGAATTCAAACCCTAGCGATTTTCACTGGCATAGAGCAGAAGAGTATGCAAAATCACTCCTTGACGTTAGATGGCGCTACACAACTTTAAGCTTCTGACACTCGCTTGTAACACAGAAGAAGAAGAAGAGAGAAAGTGAACACGCTTGTTGTTAAAGTTACTGGCGATTCAAACAAGCATGGATGGTTTAAGTAGCAGCTCCAGCTCTAGCGATGAAGAAATGATTATTGTTCACCAGTGTAATAAGCAGCTCCACGTTCATATCACCTCTGGGAATCTTCTTTAATGTGCGCTCTCATTGACAGTTTGCGCTTAAGCGCCTCCAAGTGCTGTTTACTGTAACTACAGCAGCTCCATGCATGTGAACAAAAGTGCCAATCTGATTGGTGGAGAAGGTTTTGACGCAGCACGTAAAAACAAAAAAACGAGCATGAGGCGTTTCTTTAAAAATGACGCTTTTATGCCTGGCGTTTTGAGTGTTGGTGTGGACAATCACATTGGCGCCCTTTATTTAGTCATGAGGCGCTAAACGTCAACTGAAATCGCGAGCAAAAAAGCATCCCGGTGTGCACAGGCCTTAACATTTTATTTCAGACCAAAAATTCAGAGTAGCATGGTAAACAATAAAGGGAGCACGTCGCAGGTTGTCATTGTTAAAAATTGAACCAATGTGAATATAAAACCAACTTTAGCTCAGTAAAGCAGGCTAGGCGGAATAGTGCTATTTACTTGTGTTTTGTTGTTAAACTAAATAAAAATCTACATTATCAATGCTGTAAATGCTGTATCTTATGAAACTGAAAATAGTCACATAAATCTTTTGCCGAAAGATTTCAGTGGCTGAACAGCACTTCAGTGCATATAATCCATTCATTAAACACAATCTTCATTAGCTTTGCGTGGATAAAATAGTTTTAAAATGTAACATTACCTGTCTAAAAGAAATACTTCAGCCATGGTGTCGTCCTTTTTCCAGCGTGCAAAAGTAACTCCGATATTCATTCAGAATTTTAAAAAGTTTTGATTCAGCATTTGTTTTTGGTGCTGTCACTTGTGTCCATGTGTCTATGTGCATGAACGCGCATTGGCGGAGCTTCGTAAATGGGTGCTACATTTGTTACATTTGACAGATGACAAAAAGTTGGGTTAATTATCAGAATTATGGGAATTATCTGCACAAAAATATTTAATTGGATGAGCATTTTTTTTTTTTTGTCTTATGCCGTACCTAGAATAAAAAATTGCATACAAATACATTTAGATAATTTACTTTAATCAGTACTATTGGAATGTGAAGAGACTTTCAACCAGCACAACAAAAAATATTTCTAAAGACAATCACCTACTGCACCTTTAAGCTTGAATCTCTTGTCATATCTAGAGTTTAGAAAGGAGATGAGTAAAACAGGATTACGTTACACTTGCTGACATCCTGACCTGAAACAGTGATGTGATTAATAGTGAATCATGGTGATAAAGTTTGCGGTATCTCTTTATAGTGTTCTTGTAGCTTGCCAAGGTCATCAAGGGTTCAATACTCAGAGGATGCATTAACAAATAACATGTATACCTTGAGTGCAAGGTGAACCTCTTTGCTGCTATAAACAACAAGTATTAACCTTCAAATATTAATCATATTTTACAAACTTGAGGCAACCTTGTGTTATAATTTCATAATGCAACACTTGGAGTTTTAATGTTGCATACTATAACAAGAATATCAGAGGAATATTTATTTTTAGTCTGCTGCATTCATTTTCTTTGTGTTCCCTTGTGTACCTTACCATAAAATACAGACAACATTACTTTATATACAGATTTTTTGTAGTTTATCCATTGAATATATCACTCGAATGCCTTGAACAGTTCTTGTTTTTTACCTGAAACCTGAAACTTTTTTTTGCAAGGTTTTTTTTTAAATGGATTTTTACTTTTTTTTTTTTTTTACTTTGTTTTCTTCAGGAAGAAAGTATATAATATTTATTGAAAGTAATTAGTTAATTCTGTGTTTTTTTATTATTATTTTTTTTTTTTAATTGAGTTTTTTTTTTTTTTTTGCCTCTTTCACATGGTTATGTTGGTACATTGCCGTCATATTACTATAACAACTTTACTGGTATGTACTGCTTACAGAAAACTTTTTAGTGATGGTACACCTTCTTTCTGAAAAACTGCTGCAGCAAATTTCCCAGTACTTTTTGAAATGGGACTGTCCCTGGTCTGTCCGCACATCGGTTATTTTCCTGAAAACTCCAAAGGAGGCTAATGTCACCTCATGGACCGGTATAAGATTCCATTCGGTATAAGACAGTATGATTTAATCTTGGATAAAAATATCACGGTTTCGCGGTATTGTGATTACTGCGCTAAAATTAAAATTTTTAAATGTCTAGGTAAAAAACAAAACCTTTTCCTCCTTTGAACACAATATATTTTATTTTGAGAAACATTTAAATTATTTTGGAGCAGTAAACATGTCAGGCTAAATAATTCAAATAAATCATTGACTTCTGCTGTCTTTATTAGTTTAACAAACACAGATTTATTTACAATTTAAAACAGCATTTTTGGCTATCTTTTCTGCTGGAGATACTGTTGTCCTAAAAAAAAAAAATCTTACATATACCATAGGAACAGTATAGCAGAACATTTTGGCGGTTTTAAAACCAAACCGTGGTATACCTTAAAAACTGTTATCGTCCCATGCCTACCTCATTATACACAATGCAAATGCTTATGTTTGTAGAGCAAACCTTTGATTATATAATTTATTTGAATTTACTGCAGTTGTGCAAAGTGTTATGGGGTATAGAAAAAGTTGGATAAACATACCTTATAACTATGATTTGTTTAAGTTGATAAGATAATTATGCAGACATTTCATCCATTCCCTGTTAAACACTCAATAATATCTATACTGCATTGCAGTACAGTTTCCTGTAAGAAGTTTGATTTCATATTTATCTATATATATTTTTTTTTTTCTTTTGCATATTTAAACCTTCTATATGAAACACACAAGTGGATTTTAGTCCATTAGCTCACACATTATATTTTTGTTTGTTTGTCATTCTCCCATCTGTTTAGGTACCAGTATTTCCTACAGATTAAGCAAGACATACTCAGTGGAAGGTGAGCTGGACGATGTGTGGCTTTTAACTCTCTTGCTTAATATAGTTTTATAGCGCTTTCAGGAGTAGCTGTGTGTTAAATTCAGCTGTAATTGATTCTATCTTCAGTATAGATCATTCCTTTGATACTCATCGTGTGGTTCCACTGCAGATTTTGCTTCTGCAGTTGCATGTGCTTGCATGTTCTTTAATAGTTTCTTAAGTACAGTAATTTAGGACCAATTTGGTTTGATCTTCAACATGTTATACTGTTCATTTAATATAATTTATATCCTTCACAGACTGCCCTGTCCGCACAATACTGCCGCACTCTTGGCATCATATGCCGTTCAGTGTAAGTATGAACTCTTCATTGGAAAGAATGGTTGTGGAAGCTGCATGAAAAAACAAACAACAAAAATAAATCATGTTTTCTTAAAGCAGAAAAGAATGTGACTGTCAGTTACACATGGTTTGCTTTAATTCCACTTTGGTCTGACTATCTTTAACGTTTCAACTTTAAATCCTCTTTGATGTTAGTGTAAAACAAGAGACGTCTTCAGTTTTTTTGCGTGCGAGAAATTGATAGCAGTTTAGCATAGTTGCAGGATTTTAATTAAAGTAAATTTCCCCCTCCCCATCAGGCAATATATTACAGCAGAGATGCATCAGGCAAACGAAAATCCAGCACTGAGCTTCCAAACAAACCAGCGAAATACGACATCGCAAACTCAGCACGGCACATTCCATCTGTGCACAACCTCAGCTCTTAACAAGCACTAGCTTGTAAAAAGGGAGCACATGCGAGCTGGAAATCTCTCTGAAGTACAGCAGGCACCAACATAGCCAAGCACATCTTAGTTAACCTAATAGTGCCCATTCGAAACGGTGCAGTGACATGGCATATCCCGGCCCTCGGGGGTCAGTTTGCCAGATTGAGCCCAGCAATAATGACTCTTGACAGATTGCTGTAGTGAGCACATTTGCTCCTCTCTCTCAGGGGCTTTTAGCATGCAGTTTGGGCGCTATATAGGTCAGAGGGGATTCTGTTGAGCCCACTAACACTTATCTATTGCAGCTTCTTTTGTTTGCTTTAAGGTTTACTGACTAGCTGGCATACTGGCAAAATTGATAAGGAATGCTACATGTCAGTCTTTGTTTTGAAAGCTAGTGGATTTGAAAGAATTACTGAGCGCTGATGTGTTTTACATTATGATAAATATTATATCTGTTGTTTAATATTGCTAACACTTTGAGTAGGGTTAAGCATTAGTGGATTTTATAACTTTGTTACACTGATTTTAATTAATGAAATGTTTTTTGGCTGTTAGTTAATTTATATTTGATCTGAAAACATTTTGGCATTCAGTAATTACAGTGCATCCGGAAACTATTTATAGCGCTTCACTTTTTCCACAGTTTTTTATGTTACAGCCTTATTCCAAATGGATTAAATTCATTTATTTCCTTAATTCTACACACAATACCCTATAATGACAATGTGAAAAATATTTTTTTTTAAAATTGCAGCAAATTTAATACAAATAAAAAACCTGAAAAATCACATGTACATAAGTATTCACAGCCTTTGCCCAATGCTTTGTTGATGCACCTTTGTGGCAGCAATTACAGCCTCAAGTTTTTTTTAAATATGATGCCACAACCTTGGCACACCTGTCTTGGGGAATTTTTGCCCATTCCTCTTTGCAGTACCTCTCAAGCTCTATCAGGTTGGATAGGAAACGACAGTGTACAGCCATTTTCAGATCTCTCTAGAGATGTTCAATAGGATTTATGTCTGGGCTCTGGCTCGGCCACTCAGGGACATTCACAGAGTTGTTGTGAAGCCACTCCATTGATATTTTGGCAGTGTGCTTTAGGTCATTGTCCTGCTGGAAGATGAACTGTCGCCCTAGTCTGAGGTCAAGAGCACTCTGAAGCAGGAGCATTCAGGATGTCTCTGTACATTGCTGCATTCATCTTTCCCTCTATCCTGACTAGTCTTCCAGTTTCTGCTGCTGAAAAACATCCCCACAGCATGATGCTGCCACCACCATGCTTCACTGTAGGGATGGTATTAGCCTGGTGATGAGCGGTGCCTGGTTTTCTCCAAACGTAATGCCTGCCATTCACTCCAAAGAGTTCAATTTTAGTTTCATCAGACCAGAGAATTTTGTTTCTGATTTGTTTCCTTCTGTAAGTTTCTCCTCTGTCCACTGAAGAACGCTGGAGCTCAGACAGAGTGACCATCGGGTTATTAATCACCTCCCTGACTAAGGCCCTTCTCCCCTGATCACTCAGCTTAGATGGCCGGCCAGCTCTAGGAAGAGTCCTGGTGGTTCCAAACATCTTCCACTTAAGGATGATGGAGGCCACTGTGCACATTGGAACTTTCAGAGCAGCAGAAATTTTTCTGTAACCTTTCCCTTTCTTGTGCCTCGAGACAATCCTGTCTCGGTGGTCTACAGACAATTCCTTTGTCTTCATGCTTGGTTTGTGCTTTGACATGCATTGTCAACCCTGGGACCTTCTATAGACAGGTGTATGCCTTTTCAAATCATGTCCAATCAACTTAATTTACCACAGGTGAACTCAATTAAGCTGCTGAAACATCCAAAGACTGATCAGTGGAAACAGAATGTACCTGAGGTCAATTTAGAGCTTTACAGCAAAGGCTGTGAATACTTATGTACATGTGATTTTTCAGGTTTTTTATTTGTATTAAATTTGCTGAGAGAAAATAAATAAATTTAATCCATTTTGGAATAAGGCTGTAACATAAAAAAATGTGGAAAAAGTGAAGCGATATGAATACTTTCTGGATGCACTGTATATCTAATTATATTATGAAAAGATAAAATGAGAAGAATGTTCTTTGTATGTGTAATGGGTTTATTTATTTTCTCATTTCCATTTGACTTAAAATGTTTATTCACTCTTTAATACTTTAATATGTTTGATATCTAGAACATGTACATTATATTTACATGTAAACATTGCAATTACAATTCAAGTAGAATGTAAATACGAGTTTATATATAATCTAAAAAGACATTTATATCTTAATATATTTTAAGATGCTGATTTAGTGCCAAGGAAACATTTCTTATTATTATCAAGTTAAGTTAAGGACTGTTGTGCTGCTTAATATTTTTATGAAGATTTTTTAAGGATTCACTACGAAGTCTGTTTATAATAGACAGGTTTATTTATGATTGAAACATTTTGTGACAATGTGAAAGTCGTGACCCTTTATTCACAGTATCAGGTGTTATGTTGTGTGTTATGTTGTGATGTTGTGAGTCATGGCTGTTATTCATAGTGCTGTGATGTGTTGTGTGATTCAGCCGAACTGGGCGATTACAGCGAGGCTGAGAATTTGCCAGGATACCTGTCTGAGTTTTTCTTCATCCCCAACCAGCCCCAGGGCTTTGAGAAAGATGTCGCCAAACATCACCAGCAACACAAGTAAGATTCACTGCTCTAAACTCACTCTGGCAGAGCTCTGTTTCTCAGGGCTGCATATTATAACATTAGCACCAGCATTATAAGATTAGCACCAATGAAGGAGTGCAGTTCATTTCACATATGGCCAGGGGTGGATTTAGCGAAATTGGGGCCCTAGGCAACTCGAGTCATGGGGGCCCCAAGTCCTGAAATGCGCCCTTTTCTACTTTATTTAATTTTTATTTATTTTGCTGCTTTTTATGTTTTATCCCTAATGCAATCTCTACATTTTCAAATAATTTGTTTCTTAAAATAAATGTACAGCAAATATAGTAAATATATATATATATATATATATAATATATATATATATATATATATATATATATATATATATATTATATATATATATATATATATATAATATATACTATTATATATATCTATATATATATATCTAATTTTTTTTTTTTTTTTTTTTTTTTTTTTTTTATATAAATTTGACTGCTGGACTGCTCCATGATTGGGGGGTGCTGGATATTTTATTTTATAAATTTGTATTACATAACATTGCATATTATAATAATATTATATTTTATAAAATAATATTTATTATGTAAAAAAAAAGTCTCACTTACAAAATATGATAGAAAATGATGTTATATATAGTTATAATTTATACAATAATTTAATATACACGGTTAAACCCAACAGTCAACTTATCAAATGAAATGGTGTTGTAGTTAACTCATATTTACTGTAAGTTAATTCTACTCATCTGAAAAGAGTTTTGAACTCAGTGTTGAAGGTAATGAGTTAATTTTAACTCAATAGGATTGTTTCAAATCGGTTTCCTCAAACGGTTTGAGTTGCCTTAACTTATTGGCTTTTACAGTACTCAGTTGGTTTGAGTTCTCTTCATTTATTGGGTTTACTTTGCTCCCATTACTTCATTTACTCAGATGGATTAAGTTCACATTACTCATTAGGAATAGTTTTGACTTAAATGGTTTGTTGCAATCGTGTTTCCTCAATGGTTTGAGTTACCTTAATATTTTTTATAACGGCATAATTATACTTCTAAATATTTATTTAGGGCCCCCCAGATTTACCTGGGGCCCTAAGCGACCACCTACCTCACTTATTGTGTAATCCGCCCCCTGCATATGGCTTTATGAATATTCATGAGACTCTGCAGTTACGTTGTTAGTTAACAAAATCAAATGTGCCCAGTATGCTCACACTAGAGCTGGGCTGAAAACAAGCTCATTATGCACTGCATCCTGGCCATATTAACTAATGTTCATTTCATCAGAGAAAAATCTGATTCAATTTATTTGTTGAATATGTACTGTCAAAATTTATTGTTGCTGAATAAATAAAATATGTTGATGATTGTTGAACAGATACAATATTGTTGATGAGAAAAAAAACGCTAAATCCCAAAACATCTCTACGATTCTTTATGTAGTAAAGAGTAAATATATATATATACAGTTGAAGTCAGAATTATTAAACCCCCTGAATCATTAGCACCCCGTTTATTTTCCCCAATTTCTGTTTAACAGAAGAGAAGATTTTTTTCAAACACATTTCTAATCATAATAGTTTTAATAACTCATTACTAATAACTGATTTATTTTATCTTTGCCTATGATGACAGTAATAATATTTTACTAGATATTTTTAAGACACTTTTATACAGCTTAAAGTGACATTTAAAGGCTTAACTATGCAGAATAGGGTAATTAGGCAAGTTTGAAGAAATAAATTACAAACTGCTTTTAATCTAGCTGAATAAAACAAATAGACTTTCTCCAGAAAAATAAATAAATAAATCAGACACACTGTGAAAAATGTCCTTGCTCTGTTAAACATCATTTGGAAAATATTTAAAAAAGAAGAAAAAGTCAAAGGGGGTTAATAATTCTGGTTTCAACTGTATATTATTTTAATCAAGCTCTACAAGCTTTCATCCCAGTGGTTACCAGATATCTTTTTCTATCCTGTGTTTTTCTTTATCTTTGTAACCTGGTATATGTCTACTGGGATATTATGCTCAAATAAAGGGTAATCCAGCAGTCAGTTTTTTTTCATATGGCTATTTTGTTCTCGTTGCATTGCTGCAATTTGCAGTCAAATCTTCTGAGTGGCAAAACTATAAGATTTGAATGAATTGTTTGCAGTTGTGATTGCTGGAAATAAAAACTAAAATTATTTAATGTGTTTTGTATATTTAGATTTTAAAATCTAATACAAATTATGTATAAAACATGTAAATTTCTGTAATAAGTATACACAGTACACAAATATATTATTTTAATACTTGATTTTATTTTGAATAGAATTAATCATTTGACAGCAGTAGTTTAAATATTATGCAGCATGAGTAAAATTATAATAAAGTAATAGCAAGGTTTTCACTGACTGAACATGGACTAAAATTCACAGAATATTAGCCAGTGTTTACACGACTAAAAAAGACAAATCAAGATAGATTTTAATAAATATGGGTTAAACAGAAAGAACAACTAAGCCTAATTTATCTTTGCCTGCCTAGTTAGTTAGTTAACTTTATTTGTCACCGTAGGGAAATTTCACTTGCAGCATACACTCATTGGACAATTTCACATTTGGCATTTATAGAAATAAATCATTTAAAAACCTAAAGTACCATGGTACACCTACTCTAAATAAATATGTAGTATACTGGCCATCAACTGCTACTGATAGAGGAGGAATTTAAAAACTTAATTGCTTGCTTGAGGTAAAATTGATAATTTTGTCCCATTTCTTACACATCTGGGAACACAATATCCATGACCTGATGGTAGCAGTTTGAAGGTGTGTGTATGATAACGGATGCCTCACGTCATTGACAATCATCTAAGTCCAAATCTTAGGGGGAAAAATCATTAGACAGAATCAACATTAATTCTGACAAATATTGGATTCTGACACTTGAACTTTATGTAGGAAATTACATAGAAATCTTGCATTAATTGCACACATACACTCTACTACACTGTCTGTGATATGAATCTAAAGATCATGTTTTTTTAAATCTTCATTTTAAGTTGTTATTCTCTTTATTTTTTGGCCTGGACACAGTGGACTTAACCCAGCACAGTCTGAATTCAATTACCTGAACACGGCACGAACATTGGATCTCTATGGAGTTGAGCTACACTATGCAAGGGTGAGTGTGCCAGCAGGAATCTACACCTAAACCTCTTTACCACAAAATGTAAGGCATATAAAATGGTTTCTGAAGAATTTGGTCACTGTATGTACTTTCACTGCGTGGAAAAGATGCAACTTAACATTTTTCAGAGCTTTTCCATTCAATTGAAGCTCAAAGGTTATATGAGTTTGCAATAAAATAAGACAAATGATCTTTCATTCAGAGTTTTGATTTCGGGTGAACTAACACTTTAAATGCACTACACAGCACACTTTAGAAACGCTAAATGATCCTCATTAATAATTTCTCTCTCTCTCCCTCTGTTATGTGTTCAGGATCAAAGCACACTGAGATTTATGTGGGCGTGTTGTCAGCTGGCATTGGCATCTACAAGAACAGGGTACGAATCAACTATTTTCCATGGTAAGTCAACCTGTCTTATTGGTGCCATTTGTGTTCTTTCAGTTCATGAATTAATGACCAAGGTAGAGTTTGCAAGGTTGAAAAAAAAAGGCTCAAATGCATCCTGAAATTGATTTTTTTTTTTTTTTTTTTTTTTTGTTAAATTGTTTTAATGTGTTATGCACATTGTTACATTGGAGTTTGTCTGTCAACTTTTTAAATTATTGTACAATACAGCAAAATATATAGTGCATGTAATGTAAAATTAAATAGAGCAAATTTTTTTTTTTTTACTTTGTTTACATTTTTACTTTGAGTTGCTGAATTAAATGAACTTTTATAGTCATCCCAACTTACATCAATCAAACTGACCAAAATTTTAACTAAAACTTTGTATAACATGAAAGCAACATAATTTTATAGTCTTTACTTTGTCATTAGATTTTTTACAGTGTAGATATTGTAATAATATAACCTGATCAAATCTATTATATACATATAATAAGATATTATATTATACTGTATTATTATTATATACACACAATAAGATACCATCTTTTTGAAAAAGTACATTAAATTGTATAACTGTGCAGATTAAATTTCATTGCACATGGAAATTTTTGAATGTTTTGTAAATAAATAAGTTTGACTATACACATTGTGTCAATCACATTTACCGAAACTTTCATTCAACATTTTTTTATTTATTTTTTTTTTATTTTTTTTTTCTCAATCATAAAAAGTATTTTGCCATGCAAGTAAAGTCAAACTAGAATGCTGTCACTTTGTGCACTTTATGACAAGTCAGAATATTAAGACAAAATGTGCAAATTGTTGAGATCCACTACTGTAGTCTACTGACTGGCTGGTGTCAATGCCTCACATGCACCTTTTCCTTGCTGCTGTTTTGGCATGTGTGTGTGTAAGTGTGTCCATGCCTTTGACATACTGCAGCTGATTTCTTGAAATAAACTTTGAATTTAGGCATAACCCTGCATAGCTCTTTGATAAGCGTTAACTCTCCTTTCACTCAGTGGCATGCAAGTGGATTGGATGTGTACACACAAAACCTTCCTCTTTCTTTTTTTTTGTAGAGAGAGAGGAAGAAAGTATCATTGCATGAAATTGACTCCAAATTGTTTTTGTTTGTTTTCTTCCACAATGAATTAATTAATACACATCGGACACAGTGTGCAATGTTTCTGTGAGTAATGAATTTTTAGGATACAAATGTGAAAAAAACACATACAGTTTTTAATACACTTGTATGAAAAATTTTGGACGAATGTAAACTTTTTCTAAGCTTGACAGCTGTATAACCTATTCACACCTTAACTCTTTCTGGTTTTGATTGTAATATTAAACCACCTTTTGTAAAGCTGCTGTTTGGAGCAATAATAGAATAAGTTGCTCATTTACACAAGTAAAACTCAGAATCATTCCACCCTTCTTAAGGAACTGACAACTTATAGACATAATTAAACATAATTGGTTATTAATATAAATGTCTTACTTAAATTAATACACTTTTTTGTCACTAATGGGGGAACTTGTCTTGGACCCTAGACCCACATTTGTATGCATAAACAAAACAAACAACACAAATCAACATAAACATTCAAGAAAATAATATTTGCATATTTAAAAGTCTGAAGGAAATAGGTATAAACATTATTTTAAAATGATTGTAATCTGCCACAGGGCAGGCCTGTAATGTCTACTGAAGTACTCACGTACTCACAAATAAAACTATGCGAGGGGTCAGCTAATATTTTGATAGCTTCACTAAAAACTGATTGCTCATAGAACGATTCTAAGGATCAATGTTCCCTTTTCCCTATGATTCACATGCCTGTCTTCAACCAATGTCCAAGTAATCATTTTTAACATGAACATTTCCATTTTCCATTTTAAGATAGAAAGATACACTATTGATGTTTCTAACTGTTGTTTATTGATTTTTTTTAAACTGTTTTAGTGAAATAGCTGATATGGAATGGATAAAAACTCTGCAAAATGTGATTGTGAATAGTGGCATCCAAACACCCGTCAAGCAAAGCTTTATTTTCCTCCAACACCAGGCTGCTTTTTGACACACAAGCTCAGCTGCTGCTCTTGCTGTAGTCCAAGCATCTCCGTTTGAAATACACACACAGATGCTTTCCAGGCAAACTATCTTTAGCCTCAAAGAGAACAAGGCCTGTTTGCTACAGATGTCCACTGACTTCTCAAACGGGTCCACTTATCGATTATTTTTATCTTTATCTATAGCTGTATCTATATCTGTGTGTGTGTGTGTGTCTGTTCTGTGCTGACTGTAAATCACTTCAATCACAAAATAATGTAAATGCCAATGTCAATGAGGGATGTTATGTACAGATAAATATACTAGAGTTTGACTGATTTGAGTCATGTGTTTGTGAGTGTGCACTGACTGTTGTGTGACAGAATGTGGTCAAAAGTGGCTGACGTTGCTTAAGCATGTGTTGTTCAGAGAGTGTGTGTTCTGTTGTTGTTATTGAATATATATTAGCTTCACAGTGAGTCATATTTTAATAGGAGTGAAAGCTTAGAGGCGTACCAAAGGGCCGTGAAATGGGTCAGGGAATTTCAGCTGCTCAGAATGTAGGTTTGTTGCTTCCCCTTGAAAAATCAGTTCTTGTTTTGCCAACAAATGATTTCTTTCTTCTTCTCTATTTTAGGTTGAAGATTGTGAAAATATCTTTTAAGTGCAAGCAGTTTTTCCATCCAGCTAAGAAAGAGGCGGTAAGTGGTGTGCTTTTATTTCTTTATTATGTTTCATGATATCTTTAGATTCTGCATAATGTCCAGCAACGTTTTCAACGTGCAATGCTTTTGTTCACCTGTGCCATTTTCTCTTGCTGTTTATCGGATTACAGTTTATAAAATAATTAGATGAACCCCACCAGACATAAACGCTCCTATTTACAAACTGCAGGGAGCAGTAATTCCTGTTAATAAACCGTATTGCCAAGGCAGTCTTAAATTAAACAGCATATTGGCTCCCTCAGCACCACTGATCTTTGTTTATTTGAAATCCATCTGTAATTATGGCCGTGCTGTCAGTGATGATGTGGAGAGAGATAGAGGACTCCCAACAGCGTATTCATTATGGCATGCGTTTTTGCATGTGGGGAAGCGGGATGTGACTTGACATCTGAATCGCAACGATGCTGAGACCTCGACGGGAACTGAAGCGGGTCTCCACAACATCACAGACCTCAAAACACCCCGGCAGTGTGAATAATGCACAGGGGCCTTTCAGAGGGCAGTTGTACTAAAGCAGAACTCAATGATGTCATGATCCATAATTGATTGTCCAGATGGCCACAGCTTGGCTAAGTGGGTCCGTTTCCCGGACCTTGGTCACAACTGCGATTTGCGGAAACTAAAACAGTTCGCAAAGTGCATTACCTCCCACCGGAGGTCTCTAGTGACCAATGGAGTCGTTGCAGATTGGAGTGTCAGGCCTAATAGGTCTCTCTAGAGCAGAGCTTTCTGGCTACTTTT